>CM064578.1:29995077-30160077 GCA_032716605.1 Paralithodes platypus | reverse complement strand
CTCCATTCCAGGGAGATTTTGTTTGGTAAAGAAAGAGAGAAATTGAGTAATGCAAGACACCACTCCCACAGTATATAATATATATATATATATATATATATATATATATATATATATATATATATATATACTGTATATATATATTATATACAGGAATATATATATTTTTGTTGCACTAGACATATCGAAGGTCTTCGATAAAGACTGGCACAAATCTTTAATTTCCAAACTACTCTCCTTCGATTTCTATCCCACCATCTGTGCATTTGTCTCTAATTTCCTTTCATGCCATTCCATAGCTGCGGTTATGGACGGCCATCGCTCACTTCCTCATCCTATCAACTCCGGTGTTCCTCAGGGTTCTGTCCTATCTCCTATTCTCTTTCTAATTTTCATAAATGATCTTCTCAACTGTACATCCAGTCCCATGCATTCATATGCAGACGACTCTACCTTACACTAGCCAATTAGTTTTCCAGAACGCCCCAGCCAGCAGTCCCTCAAAATCAAACATAATAAAGCCATAAAACATTTATCTTCTTATCTAGTTACTATTTCCAATTGGGGTAGAGAAAACCTTGTTGCATTTAATGCTTCCAAGACCCAATTTATCCACCTTACTACCCATCAGGACCTCCAGAGGACTATCCCTTATTCTTGAACAATACAAAAATAAATCCTTCATCTTCTCTCAATATTCTCGGTGTCTCTTTATCTTCTGCTCTCACATATTACCAGTCTTGCTAAGGCAGCCTCCCAGAAGCTGGGTGTACTCAACCGCCTTAAGGGGTTCTTTACCCCTCCACAGCTTCTTGCTCTGTACGGGGGCTCATTGCGTCCTTGTACTGAGTATTGTTCACATATGTGGGGAGGATCCTCTCACACCGCACTCATAGACTAAATAAAAAGGAAGGCCTTTCGTATCATTAACTCCCGTCCACTCACCAATATCTGCAATCTCTCTCTCTTAGCCGCAATGTTGCATCTCTCTCGCTATTCTATTGCTACTACAACAATCAGTGTTCCTCGGAGCTTTCCCAGTGTATACCACCTCCTCTACGTAGGGTGCGTAGTACCCGCCTTGCAACACAATCCGACCCCTACTCTGTGTAACTCTCCAACCCAAGAGTGAAACGCTATTCTCAGACTTTCTTCTATTCAACTGCTGAGCTTTGGAACTCTCTCCCAGAATCAGTCGTTTCCTCTTCCTATGACTTAAATTGCTTCAAACACCGTGTGTCCAGGATTTTTAGCTCTAACGTCCCTTGATTTTGGCCCTGTCACTCTTTCAAAACTGGGCGAGGCACTCGCTGAAGGCAGTTATGCCTTTTGTCTCCCTCATTCACATAGAAAACAAAAATAATATATACTGTATATATATATACTGTATATATATATATATATATATATATATATATATATATATATATATATATATATATATATTCACATAAATATATCAGGGTTGAGTTCCATGTTCGATATCCAATATCTGCAAAGAATAATAATTGTACTTACTGTTTAATATGCTTATGGTGGAGTGAATGTCGACGTTGGGATGTCAAATCTGATGTACTTAGTTCGAACCCTTAAGCAGGTCAGTAAGTCTTAGAGAGAGAGAGAGAGAAATGTTGCAAGAATGAGTTTGAGAGAGTTAATTCAAGTTACGTAGGAAGGTAGGGTGAGTGATGGAGGGAAGCAGAATGGGAGGGAGGAAGTACTATGATGAGTTGTCTTGAGAAAGAGAAAGAGAGAGAGAGAGAGAGAGAGAGAGAGAGAGAGAGAGAGAGAGAGAGAGAGAGAGAGAGAGAGAGAGAGAGAGAGAGAGAGAGAGAGAGAGAGAGAGAGAGAGAGAGAGAGAGAGAGAGAGGTGGGGGGGGGGGGGGGAATTGATGGACGCCGAAAACGAGAATATGTAAATAATGAAGAAGCAGGACTAACGACTTGAATAAAGACATTGGACACCAAGAGGGGCGAAGGAAAATGAAGACTAAATTACACGTCCAATACCAGTTGTTGTTGTTATTGTTGTTAGAGATCAGAGGTAGTTTGTAGATAAGGCAATTTTTATGCATAACCGTAACTTTTGAGATATTGTTTTGTAACTTGGCATGCAGATGGATAAGATTCACTTGATGCCCTGTGTCACTTTGGAACCAAAACGGCATGCTCAACCCTGAGTAATCTATCGTTGGCAGTGGTTGAACTCCATTATGGTTTATCGCCATATTTATTGAGATATTGTCTTGAATGTTGGCATACGTATATACGTACAGTATATATATGGCTAAAACGAAGGTCCACAATCACTTTCTGCTAAGAACAAATAGTTGACACGACACTATGGCTTCCCTACATTAAGTTACAGATGACAAGGCAGATGTCACTTAAACAAAAGTTCTCAAATTTCTCAACAGGAGGTGATGCAAACAGATTATGAGCGAACAAGGAACTGCATTATAGTTGATCATTGTTATAAGGAAGTGTGTTACTTAACGTGTGTTGATTCCTACCCACTTCCCCCCCCCCTCTCTCTCTCTCTCTCTCTCCCTCTCTCTCTCTCTCTCTCTCCCTCTCTGTCTCTCTCTCTCTCTCTCTCTCTCTCTCTCTCTCTCTCTCTCTCTCTCTCTCTCTCTCTCTCTCTCTCTCTCTCTTTCTTTCTTTCTCTTACTGGTTAACAGTCTATAATATAATATACTATATTATATAATGAAATACATATTAAAATATTTGATTATATTATAATTAAGATCCAAACTACCACTTACAGTAGCTGCACATTTGTTACCATCTGTCACGGGTTCCGTTTTGTTTTACCGAGGGGGAGGTGTTGAAAGAATACAAGAGCCAGGTGTACACGTTTATATATTTGTTAAATAGTAGGTTAATATGCATTGGTGGTTTGATTTGTGCAATGGGAATGCATAAAGACATTAAGCATTAATCTTGAGAGAAAGAATACAACAATAAATATTCATAGATACATAAGGATACACAGGAAATGTACAATATAGCACGTACTTAGGAGATGTAATTTTGAGAGTGTCTCCTAATTAGACTCAGTGTGTGTGTGGATATATCCCTAGCTGGAAATTAGTGTAGGTGTATGTGTGGCAGAGCTTTTCCCTTATAGTTACGCAGAGGCCTGACAACCTAGAGGTTAGACAGACATGTGACAATATATCTTTAGTGGAAGAATTAACGTTAAGGACAGCTTGTGCGGGTTTTAATAGGCAACTGGAGTATATATCAATTACGGTGTAGGGGACCTGAAAGCCAGGTCTCGACTATGCAAGCGTCTCTATATGTAGTAATAACTTTGAACTAACAAGTTACCAAGAAGCTAGAGAGCATTCTACTGTAGGTCCTACAGCCAGGGAGCAGTCTAAGTCTTCTTGTTCGGGATTTAGCCGTTTGTACAAGAAGTCGGGCCAGAGGGCACCTGTAGAAGCCAGTAACATTCAGATCTCATGTAGGGGATTGAGATAACTTTCCCCTACCTGGCCTAAATGTTTATAAACTTTTCCAGGTGCTCTCCGTCTGAGTTGTGTTACATGGAAAAAGGGCACGGTGAATGTTGGTCTCAGGTGAGTCGTAGGTCGGTGTGGATCCGGCGAGGGGGGTAGGGGAGCAATGGGAGAGCCATCCGGATTCGTCGTCGCAGGATCCATTCTATCCCTTGAGATAAGCCGCCTTTTGGGAGGGGGGGCTTTGCGCGGGGAGGGGGGGGGGCGCAGGTATGTTGTACCCGCGTTTTCTCTTGCGGCTTCCCACCTGGTGTTTGGATTTGGAGATTCGGGTATTAGGGCCGCTGCAAGGGTAGATTTGTGTGTTTGAGCCGTGTGGCGTCTTTAGCTTTTGGTTATTGTAATATTGCCTACTAGTAATCAATTAGTATGAACCAAACAGATTGACCTTGGTTGCCAGCGGAGTACAATGTGGACAGGGGAGTATGTGGTCCTTTGATACCACACCAAAGGTTTTTGAGAACATCTTAACTGCATTCAGTCAGAACCTTTACTGCCTGAATCTGTGACTTAAAATACAAAGTACTTAATGCACTCGGCCGTCACGACCGTGTATATTACATTTTACATAGATTTGCATAGATATACTGACCCCACAGACCTTACAGTCCTAGCGAGGTGATCAGGACTTAGTTCTAATAGATAGTAGAATCCCAAATAAATAATAGTGGAAGAAAAGGATACCACAGAGAGAGAGAGAGAGAGAGAGATATTATAGTAAACCATCAATAATGACACAACTAACCAAAGTACTGTCGACCTTAATTATTATGTTCTCTCCACCAACCAACTCTACTCCTAAAATTGATTAATGAAATTAACAGACACATGTGGCAGTCCGGGGATTCGAACCCAGGATGCTCACACTGAAAATCAACACACTATGCACTGCACCACGAAGACAGTTAAAGAATACTGCACAAGCCTACGATTTATTATGCAGTTTCGAATCCTGCATACCAATCTTAGCATGTACATTGTACAATATCCCAACTGCGCTATCGGAGGCTATGCATAGGTGAAAGGAAATAGTAATTAATGGGGCACTTAACCCTAGGGAAGACCTCTCGATAAATTACTACTGAACCCGAATGAATTATTATGTTCTCTCCACCAACCAACTCTACTCCTAAAATCGATTAATGAAATTAACAGACACATGTGGCAGTCCGGGGATTCGAACCCAGGATGCTCACACCGAAAATCAACACACTATGCACTGCACCACGAAGACAGTTAAAGAATACTGCACAAGCCTACGATTTATAACATAACAACAACTCAAGGACGTGAATTAATGACTGAGAGAAAAGAATTAGAGGACATGATGAAGGAGTGAATCAAATTAGAGCAAGAAGAGAGAGAGCTAGAGCTTTTCCGGGTGAATGAAAGGATGTAATTCACGGAGAGAGAGAGAGAGAGAGAGAGAGAGAGAGAGAGAGAGAGAGAGAGAGAGAGATTGAAGAGGGATAGCTAGAGAGTGAGAGAGAGACTTACATTGACACACATACACTTGCCACACAGACTTTACGATCAATGGGAGGTAAAAAAGGACTTACAAATACAAACAATCCCTAGTAAAGTGGAATAAGAGAATAGCTAAATAGCTAAATTTGCCTACACTGCATGTTAAAATTTACCACCCTTTAGGTATGGGAAATTATCTGGGGACATCTATAGAACATTATAAATGGAAAATATATTGCATACATTTTTTTATTATTTTTTATAATAATGTCTTTGCTTTGCTAACTAAAAGCGTTGTATATGTGTAAAATAGAATTACAAGGAATTAAAGGGGACAGTTAGTATATGAAAAACTTTGCAATCCATTGGGAAAAAAGAGAGATAGTAAAATGAAGTACTTAAAATGCAAAATGAGCAGAATACTACCTATTCGTTGTTTAAGGGGAGAGGTGCGTATATATTTCCTCATGTATTGATGTTTGTTATCATCTTTTAAGTTTCCTCCCTAGACCTCCATCAAACTTAAAAAAAACATCCATTAGATCGCCCTCCTAGATTAATTTGTAAATTTGTCGGTAGAACAATGTTCCGGTCGAAGGTCGGTCCTTTCAAAATTACAGGCTCACTATCATTCGCCAGGAAATAAATCGACAGCTATGGCTAATTTAGATAAGTGGACTGTATATTTGATATTGAATAAATATTAACCATATAGAAATATAATTACCTTTTGATGAACTCAGCTGGTGATTGGAGGATGGCGGAAAATAGGCTAGATAACTGGAAGTGGTTAGTAAACAAAGTATGAAAAGAGGCTACAATAGGCTAGGATAGGCTAGATATTTACGTTAAGTTGTGCTAATTAACAAAGATGATGATGTAGTGACTATATGGAATATGAGATGAAAAGTGAAGCGAAAACACCTGGTGAATTAACTAGAAGAAAGAAAGCTTAGCGTGTGTAGCTGGGACGGAGGTTGGTTGGAGAGTGAGCGAGCGCGTTATGTTCGTCTCTGTCGTGACATACCGCGCACGCGCATAACATATGGAAAATGTATCCCATCTTCTTTACAATGAGATACTTATAAACAATCTTAAATAATACACATATATATATATATGGGAATTATAATCCTACAATACTTTCCCATATACTATTATAGAATAATATATTCTACCCAATCCTGGAACGTTCGACCAAGGTTATGGAAGCGTTCAACTTAAGACTACGGAAAGATACGTAACGCTACATCAACCCAGATTACGTAACATCGAGACTGTTCATACTAGTTTGAGTACACTAAGTATGGACATATTCCCACCAACAGAAAATATACAAAATTTACATGATTAGATTTGCCCGGAGGCAATCTTATCCCGCCAAGCTTGGGAGGATATCTGGGCTGCCTGTCGACGTGGGCGTTCGCCAGACGCGTCAACAGGCTGCGCCGAAGTAGAAGCCAGAGAGGGGACTTCAATGGATAACTGATCCGAGGGGGTGTCCTTGCGATCGAGGTCACCCTCAAGAGGATATAGTCGGACTGTTGGCCGTGTGATTACTCCAGTCCGGGTGCGAACCTTTGCTACCCGAACCTCACCATCACGACCTGGTAATAACTCCTCTATCCGACCCAATTTCCAAAATGCGCGCGGGCCCTCCTCATGGATGGTTACCACGTCCCCTACCCTAGTCCAATGACCTTTTAATGGTGTTAGTTTATTCCTTTGCGCTTCCCTTAAAGTCAACAGATATTCTGTTGACCAGCGATGCCAAATATCTCGCGATAATTTACGAATATATTTGTAGCGGGCCGATATCACTTCCTTACTTATGTAGTCTGGATCTTCCATAGTATCCTCGTCATGCTCTTCTGGAAGATCCCGCAGTCTGTATCCACGTACCAGTACTGAGGGTGTGATTGGGGTAAGGTCTTCCAAATCACCAGAAGCATAGTATAGAGGGCGATCATTTACGGTGGCTTCAATCTCCAAGAGAATGGTGTTGAGTTCCTCAATCGAGATGAGAGCTCTACCCAACACCTTTTTCAGACCCGCCTTCACGATGCCTATGGCTCTCTCCCATATGGCGCCAAACCAAGGCGCTCTGGCGGGAATGAAACGCCATTCGCCTTTTACATCCGCTAGGCAGGTCTGAATCTTAGGATTGTTGCTCACTTCTTTGAGATATGTAGATGCCCCTATGCAAGTCTTTGCATTGTCACTCAGCATGATACGTGGATATCCCTGTCTACTGCAGAATCTTCGGAAGGCATGTAGGAAGCTATCACAAGTGAGGTTGGTGACCAGTTCCAGGTGAATTGCCCTGGTAACAGCACAAGTGAAAAGTATCATGTACACCTTAAGATTGGGTGAATCTTTCACAGGGATTGCTCCACTGTAGTCAACCCCGGTAACTTTGTAAGGGTCACCTTGGGTAGTTCGCAGGTTTGGTAAGGGAGGAATTCCGACGGGATCATAATGTGTTCCCTGTACTCTTCTACACTTTAAGCATTTGCGAAGGACTTTCTTGACCACCTGCCTGATTCTAGGCACCCACCATCGTTGTCTTACATAGGTGACTATATGACCAACCCCATAATGACAACAGAGTCGGTGACACCTATCGATGATAAGATGGGTGAAGGGATGATTGGGGGGCAGTAGTATTGGATACTTACTTGCCTCAGAGAGGGCTGCCAATCGTAATCTGCCTCCGCAATGTATCAAGTCCCCCTTCAAGTGTAAGCCCAATTGGTTGATCAGGTTATTCCTAGACTTTGTTCCCTTAACCAGTAATTTATATTCCTGCGTATATATTTCTTGTTGACAGAGCTTATGTAATAATTGATCTGCAATTCTGATCTCCTTCACATTGAGGTAAGCACTACCTGTGGACGGTGTGCCTTTAATTTTTGCTTTTACATTTTCTACAAATCGTATCACCCATGCTGTAACACGTTGTAACTTTTCATAGCTGCTGAATCAATCCCACTCCCATAACCGTGTGTCTTCGTCAGGCACCGAGTCAATTACCGGTGCCACAATAGCAGTGTGTTGCTCGCTCAAATCTATATTTTCTGGCCATTCGTTGGGATCATTAAGCCAGCATGGACCATTCCACCACAACGCAGAAGATTTGAGAAATTTAGCAGATACACCACGAGTAATGCAATCACTTGGATTCTCTTTGGTAGACACATACCGGAACTGTGCGGTCGGGAGCAGGTTACGAATTTCGTCGACACGGTTGGTGACGTACACTGGTAGCTTCTTACGGCTATGTAACCAGTAGAGCGTAATTTGGCTGTCACTCCATACAACAATCTCTGAGACATTTAGCAAATTTTTAAAGGTTTCCTCTACAAAGTGAACGAGTCTAGCAGCCAACAGAACTGCAGTCAGCTCTAATTTTGGGATGGAAAGGGATTTGATCGGGGCGACTTTCGCCTTCGCTATGACGAGACGGCTGCCACTTGTGTCAACAAAGTATATGGCGGTGCCGTACGCGACCTTGCTAGCGTCTGAGAAGGCATGAATGGAAACAGGATGGTCCATGACAACTCTCCGAGGAAAATTAAAACCCTTACAGAGACGAAGATCCAAAATAATGTCATCCCACTCCTGAACCAGATCGCCAGTCAAAACTTCATCCCATCCTAATTTTATCCTCCATAATTGCTGAAGGAATAATCTCGATTTGATCGACACTGGTAGAACTATCCCCAAGGGGTCAAAAAGTTTAGCTGTCATACTCAAGCAAATTCGTTTTGTAATCTGCGAATATTGCGCGTACTGAACGCCGAATGAGAGGGTATCGGTGTCCGTATTCCAAAACAACCCTAGCACTCTAACATGTTCCTGCTGTACAGCCGCCACCCCTTCCCGTTGGAGTACAGTCCGCAAAACAGAATTATTAGTCGCCCATTCACGCAAATGTAGATGGGCGTCATTCATAATCTCTCGGACTACAGCGTAGGTATCAACCAGGAAATCTTCTTCATTTCCTGTACCCAGTAAATTGTCTATATACAACCCTGACCGAATCTGATGAATAATCTGCGGATCTGCACTGACATAAGACAAATGTTTCAAAATTGTGGCGTTTAAAAGGAATTGGGAACAAGTCGCTCCAAATAAAACTGCCCGGAACCGGTAACAAATTAGGGGAGAATTCAGTTGCCTCGGATACTTGGGCCACATAAATCGCGTATAGTCCTGGTCGTCTTCATGGAGTCTTAACATGAGAAATGCCTTCTCAATATCAGACACCCAGGCATACTTACCGAGTCGAAACCGAAGCAAAACCTGCTCCAAATCTGGCACCAGTGAGGGTCCAGTGTACAGGCAGTCATTAAGACTAGGATGACGTTCACTCATCTTGGCGGAACAGTCGAAGACAATACGCACTGGCGTAGTTTTGCTCTCCTTGACTACACCATGATGAGCCAAGTAATGCCCGGTATCCGATTTATCAAAAGGCACCTCTTCGATAAAACCCCGGGACACCTGTTCCTTTATGACTTTTGAGTATTCCTCGCAAAAGTCAGGCTCCTTGAGGAATCTTTTCTGAAGTCCCCGAAGACGGCCTATGGCCAAGCCCTTGTTAGATGGCAGCTGATCCTTGGAATTGTTCCAGGGCAGTCTCACTTTATACTGTTGGCTGTCGGGATCGTAGGTAACGGTATCCTCGTACGACGATAGTGCTTGACGCTCAACCAGTGAATATTCCTTAGGGGTTATCCCGATATGATCTAATTCCCACAAAACATTTAAGTCATTTTTGCATGGTGGAATATTGCCAGTGGATATGTATTCGTCCATTGGTGTTACTGCTACTTTCAATACAGTAATTACTTCTGTGCTGGAGCTTGTAGGCTGTGTCACATATGAACCACTGATGGCGTACCCGTACTTGGTAGGAAGCAGAATTAGGCTACCTGACCTTTTATACCCAGGTCGCACTATATCGTAGTAATGATCCGCTCCGATGAGCAGCTCCAGCTGATCTGTGTCCGTTGCGTGAGGATCGGCTAATTTTATGCCTTTACTTTGTAAACTAACCAGTTTAGACTTTAGGTCAATTTCACCTTTATGGTCTGGCAATTCATCAACCACTATTGCGTCTAGATGATGAAATTTACCTCTGTGTTTGTATTGCAGTGCCACAACTTTATATTCCCTAGAGGCCTGTTTCCCGGTAAATCCGTGAAGACATAACTCCTCAGTTCCTTTAGAAATGTAGGAAAGGGAGGATAGAACAGAAGACTTCACAAAGGTCCTCTGAGAACATTGGTCAAGTAGCGATCTGATTTTAACACAATTATTATCCTTACCCTTTACCGGCAGCTGTACGGTGGGCAAGATTACTGTATTTTTACCTGTGGCAACGGACATTGTAGTTGAAGTAGCAGCAGTATGCTCTCTCTTGGTGTTATCCTCCGCTGGTCTACTTTCTTTCCCTTGTTTTTGTGTACACAGGGAATGAAAGTGTTTGCCCTTACAAAACTTGCAGCTTCTTATGTTAGGATTAGTACAACCCGAATGGCCATGGTCTTTTGACAAGCACCCAGTGCAGAGACGTAGTTGACGGGCTCTTTTAACTTTAAAAGGCCCTGTCTTATACTTCATACACTTGTACCATAAATGATTGGTGCCACTACACAGAACACAGTTGAATTTCCTGTACTCACTCTGGGCGGTAAATGTTGCCGTAGCCATGGGTGTACCCCCTACTCTGTCTTGACCCGCCATATTGTACACTTCAGCCTGGAGGCAATGAGTGAATTTCTTATAATCCAGGCTCGAGTCTCCCATTTCCCGTTTTATGGTTTCTTTTAGTGGTGATGGTAACTTATTGACAAGAGTCACCACACAAAATTCCTCCAGACAAATACCATGGCTAATGATTGACCTCATCACACTCTCTGTATTGGCATAGAAGTCCTTCAGGTCAGCTGTTTGGTGTTTGGGTGACACTAATTGATTGAATTTGGTAACATAAGCTGCCTTGATTCGATCTGGATGCCCATATGTCTCTTGCAGGAGCTCAATTGCTGGGGCATAGCTTGCACTTTCGATTATGAATCCTTCGACTAGCTTATGTGCATCACCCTGAAGCTGACCCTTTAGATAGGTGAAGCGTTGTATATCTGTTAGGTCGGGATTGTCATGGATGGTACACTTGAACATCTCCCAAAATCCCGACCACATGGTGGCATCACCTTCAAATCTTGAGAGAGTAAGATGGGGTAATTTGACTGCGGATTTCTTTGGCTCTTTCCTGACCTCCTTCTTGACTTCTGTAATCAGGATCCCCTTCAGTGTGGCAACGATTACTTGTATGCCCTCCATATATAGGGTATCCTCTCTGATCACCTCGATATACTCGGCGTCCTCGCAAGTGTCGGCCAGGTCCTCCTGTGTGACCTCATACTTGTCAAGTTGCTTTTGAATACTGAGCAACCTGGCCTCCACCTCCACTCTAGACGCCGAATCAAGGAATTCGTCAATATCAGAGGTCAAGACCGTCAAAGAGCCCTTAAGTCCAGCCCGACGCTTTTGTACACTTTTAGCCATGATTATAGAGGAAGGAATTCTAATTACGTTAAATCAAACTAATAATGCCAGACCGAATAAGTTGCGGCTAACAATACAGTACTCCGAGAAATCAAATTAAATCGTGAGCCGAAAATAAAACACCCTCACAAAAATGCGGAATAAGAATTGTGCGCTATGTAGAAGCAATCTGGAGCTTTTCAATTTAACTCCTTACGTAATAGTTATGAAATTATAGATTCATTACGCCATAAGTTAAGAAAAGTCGGGAGGGAAATTTAGTACAATACAGTATAGGCCAAAAGTCTCCAGATGTCAAAAAGAGCAGTACCGTTTAAAGTTATAATAAAGTAAAAAGAGTGTGAGCCAATAGGGTAATTGAAACAGGCTAAACTCACTGGGTACCGCTAATTCTATATTATTAATTTAATAAATGTGAAAATTGTACACAAGAAAAATTCATCTCAAGAAGTCACAAGGAAAAAAAGGTTTGAGTTGGATTAACACACACTCAGCCTATCAGCTATCATAGTACCCCGCCTCCAGGGCACACGACGAGAGAATAATTTAGAATGACAAGTGAATTTATAAAGAAGTTATTGGACAGTATAAATTTGATATAGAATTGAATAACCTTACCTTTTGAAATTATTATACAATACAGTATGGATGATTTTAATCTTAGTGCCAATCAAGTGTTATAATTTGGGCCTAAAGGTTTTACAATCAAAATTTAATTAATATACTGTACCGATTTGAAGGCTTACTATTCCAGGCTATACTGATTGTGTTGATCAACTCTAACGTCATGGTGGGCAAACATCTCGTCGTATGACCTGGCAACCATGGCAAATTCGTCTTGCATAAAGCACCGACGACAGGTGGCCAAGATCTCCGAATAGAGACGCTTTGATGCCTCGTGCGTGAGGTGTACCCCGTCGGGACTGAAGTCAGCCTCAGAGGTATTCATCGACTGATAGCGCTCCCGGGTGAAGGGGATATGGCGCTTTAGCCATCGGTTAACCGCATTTCTTATGCGATTAAACTCGTCCGTAGAGACCCCTCGTGGAGCCTGTCGCTTCTCTACCCCAATCACCCGGACTTCTCCTCCCGAGAGCCGCACCACCTCCTCAGCTAGGACCTCAATCCCCTCCGCAATCCCTCTCGGACTGACCCCGCTCCTTATTTCGTTTCCTCCTATCACCAAGAAGGTCAAGTCGGGCTTCAGCTCTAAAAACTGACCCCAGGCTACTGTTGATCTCAAGGTGCTGACGCGGGCACCTGGGGCGGCCAGAGGAGTCACGGAAAAGAAAGGCCTGTGGACGGCTTGGTCCACGTACAAATCCCCGACGTAGGAGTGGCCCAAAATTGCCACCTTCCTAATTGGGCCTGGGTACGCAGGCCTATCAACCACCGCAGGATAATCTTCCCCTACCCCATCACCCGCGGCACCATGACGCCAAAAGCCCTGGGCCATGAGGGATAGACAAATAGGGCACAAAAAATATATACCCACGTAGGCTAGGCCCCCACCAACACAAAGGGGGGGGGGGGGGCAAACTAGTGAAAGGTCGAAGGACCAATTATATGGCTAATTTAGATAAGTGGACTGTATTTGATATTGATAAATATTAACCATATAGAAATATAATTACCTTTTGATGAACTCAGCTGGTGATTGGAGGATGGCGGAAAATAGGCTAGATAACTGGAAGTGGTTAGTAAACAAAGTATGAAAAGAGGCTACAATAGGCTAGGATAGGCTAGATATTTACGTTAAGTTGTGCTAATTAACAAAGATGATGATGTAGTGACTATATGGAATATGAGATGAAAAGTGAAGCGAAAACACCTGGTGAATTAACTAGAAGAAAGAAAGCTTAGCGTGTGTAGCTGGGACGGAGGTTGGTTGGAGAGTGAGCGAGCGCGTTATGTTCGTCTCTGTCGTGACATACCGCGCACGCGCATAACATATGGAAAATGTATCCCATCTTCTTTACAATGAGATACTTATAAACAATCTTAAATAATACACACATATATATATATATATATATGTTCTCAAAAACTGTGCTTCCGTGCTGACTCCCTGCCTAGGCAAACTCTTTCGTCTCTGTCTATCCTCTAACGTCTTCCCTTCATGCTGGAAGTTTGCATTCAACCTGTCCCAAAGAAGGGTGACCGCTCTCAACCCTCCAACTATCGTCCAATTGCTCTTATCTCTTGTCTTTCTAAAGTTTTTGAAACTATTCTTGCTTCCAAATTTCTTAAGCATTTCTCTTCTCATAATCTGCTCTCAGATCGCCAGTATGGCTTCCTTAAGGGTCGCTCTACTGGTGATCTTCTTTCATATCTTACTAACTCTTGGTCATCCTCCTTTCGGGACTTCGGTGAGACTTTTTCTATTGCACTAGACATATCAAAAGCCTTCGATAGAGTCTGGCATAAATCTTTAATTTCTAAACTACCCTCCTTCGGTTTCTATCCTCCATCTGTGCCTTTGTCTCTAATTTCCTTTCTGGCCGTTCCATAGCTGCGTTTGTGGACGGCCATTGTTCACTTCCTCACCCTATAAACTCCGGTGTTCCTCAGGGCTCTGTCCTATCTCCTATTCTCTTTCTAATTTTTATAAATGATCTCCTTAACTGTACCTTAATCCACCATTCATACGCAGACGACTCAACTTTACACTACTCCATTTTTCAGAACGCCCCAGCCAGCAATCCTCAACGACAAACGTAATGAAGCCATAGAACTCTTAAATTCTGATCTAAATACTATTTCCATTTGGGGCAGAGAAAACCTTGTTAACTTTAATGCTTCCAAAACCCAATTTCTCCATCTATCTACCCGTCAGGATCTCCCAGCGGACTATCCCTTATTCTTCTACAATACAAAAATCAACCCTTCATCTTCTCTCAATATTCTTGGTGTCTCTTTTTTTCTGCTCTCATTTGGAAGGACCATATTACCAGTCTTGCTAAGGCAGCCTCCCAGAAGCTGGGTGTGCTCAACCGCCTTAGGGGGTTCTTTTCCCCTGCACAGCTTCTTGCTCTGTACAGGGCATAGTGCGCCCTTGTATTGAGTATTGTTCACATGTGTGGGAGGTTCCTCTCACACCGCTCTCCTAGACAAGGTTGAAAGGAAGGCCTTTCGTATCATTAACTCCCGTCCACTCACCAACTCTCTGCAATCTCTCTCTCTCCGCCGCAATGTTGCATCTCTCTCGCTATTCTATCGCTACTATAATAATCAGTGTTCCTCAGAGCTATCCCAGTGCATACCACCTCCTTTACGTAGGGCACGTGGTACCCGTCTTGCAACTCAATCCCACCCCTACTCTGTGCAACTCTCCAACCCAAGAGTGAAACGTTACTCTCAAACTTTCTTCTACTCAACATCTGAGCTCTGGAACTCTCTCCCAGAATCAGTCTTTCCCTCTTCCTATGACTTAAATTGCTTCAAACTCCGTGTGTCCAGGCATTTTGGCTCGAACGTCCCTTGATTTTGGCCCTGTCACTCTTTCAACTATGGGGGAGGCACTCGCTATAGGCAGTTATGCCTTTTGCCTCCCTCAATCACATAGAAAAAAAAAAAAAAAAAAAAAATATGGGAATTATAATCCTACAATACTTTCCCATATACTACTATAGAATAATATATTCTACCCAATCCTGGAACGTTCGACCAAGGTTATGGAAGCGTTCAACTTAAGACTACGGAAAGATACGTAACGCTACATCAACCCAGTTTACGTAACATCGAGACTGTTCATACTAGTTTGAGTACACTAAGTATGGACAACAGCTAAATAACACGAAAGGTCTTAATATTGACAAATAAATTGGGCGAAAGGTCTTACAATCGACAAACTATTGGGGCAAATATCTTAAAATCTGAAAGCAAATGGGGCTAATAGTGAGGAAGAAGGGGGGACCAGAGAAACGACCCATCTCCCTTTAAATTGTTCTACTGAATAACTTAATAGAATATAAGTTCCTACTACGCTGTAAATATTGAAGGCTTAATGGCAATAAACAAACTGCAGATAAACAATGTTAGTCGGTTCATTTGTTCATTAAGGATCGCTATCTCTCGCCAGGAAAAAATGCCACCTAAATGGTACGAAAGGTCTTAATATCGACAAAGTAATGGGGCGAAAGGTCTTAAAATTGACACACTATAGGGCCGAACGTCTTAAAATTGAAACACTAATGGGACTAAGCATGAGGGAGAAGGGGGACCAGAAAAACAGCCCATCTCCCCTTAATTGCAATAAACATAGTAGAGATAAACATTGTTATTCGGTTTACTTGTTCATAGTATAACACACCAACGGTTGCAACACTTGTTGTGTGCCTCAGTTGTTGATACCATTTAGGGGAGATGGGCTGTTTTTCTGGTCAACTTTCCTTCTCATGTTTAGCCCCATTGGTTTTCTGATTTTATGACAATTTTATTAGTTTGGCGATTCAAAGACCTTTCACCCTATGTTTGTGTCAATATTACGGCTTTTCGTGTCATCTAGGTGTCGATGTTTTCCTTGCAAGCGATAGCGAGTCTGCGATGTAAGAGAATCCAGCCACCGGCCGGGACATTTTTCTACTGAAACATGCATACATTTGTCTTGAAGGAGGGTCTTGGGTGGGTGTTTTTTAAGCTTGATGGAGGTCTAGGGAAGAAACAAATAGAATAATAAAAAGATACATAAATGATCAAATATAAACGACCCATCTCCCTGTGGTCCATTTGCACCTTATAGAACAGATCTTTATGTGGAAAGTTTATATTTATACTATACCCTGTTCCAAGCAAGTAGGCCAACACTCTTGAACATTAACCTCTATAACTCAAAAACTACTAGAGTAATCAAGCTAATATACCTACCATTAGGGAAGGGACAGGTAGGGAATAGGTGTGGAAAGTCACAGCCCGTTTGCTCTAGCTCTTTTCGAGTTAAAGAGGTTAAGGTTTCCGATTTATGGCCTCCCTATTTGGAACCGGGTATAATGTCAAATCTCATCAGCTCCAACGTCCAGCCATGGTTGCGTGTTTCATTCATATTGAGCAAAATAATATTGTTTATCATCCATGTTGTCAAACACTATTCGTTATTTAGAGATGTACATAAATTGTCCATACATACACTGGCCAAACAGTCCTTACGATCCCGGTCAGGTCAGGACTTACTTCTAGCAGAGATAGCAAACCCGATAGTAAGGGCAGGTGGAAGGAAAGAATAGCAAATAAGAAGATATAAGATGAAAGAGAGAGAGAAACAGAGTGTGTCTGTGAGTGAATGTGTGTATTGTTTTGTAAAATTGTTTGACGTAGAGTAAAATGTTCGGTGCAACAAAATAAATTGCTGAGATGAACTTTGAAAGAGGAAAGTTAAATTATATTTATAGACAGTATAATGAAAGTGGGACACAGATAATATATATATATATATATATATATATATATATATATATATATAGAGAGAGAGAGACGCAATGTAGAAGGATGCTAATTTTGAGAAAGACAAACAGTACGAAAACAAATACATGAATAACAAATAACTTCATATAACGGTAAACAAAAATCAAAATAATGTAGTACTTCATAATACTGTCAACAATGTGTGTACATTTAAGGGGAGATAGGTCGTTTTTCTGCCCCCCCCCCCCCCCCCCCCCCCCCCCCCCCCCTCCTTCCTCATGTTTAGCTCCATTAGTTTTCAGATTTTAAGATGTTTGCCCCATTAGTTTAGTTAGGCGATTTTAAGACCTTTCGCCCAATTTCTTTGTCAATATTAAAACATTTCGTGCTATTTTAGTGTTGGTTTTGTTCCTTGCGAACAATACTGAGCCTGATATTTTGGAAGAACTGGCCTTTGGTCCGGACATTATTCTACCGAAAAAAATACAAATTAATCTAGAAGGGGATCTAATAGATGTTTGTTTGTTCACTTTGATGGAAGTCTAGGGAGGACACTTAAACAAAATAACAAATATATGAAATAATCGACCAAAAAATAAACCCTTCCCCTTTAACCCTTTCTGTTTAACCCTTTCTGATGACGACCTTTTCATTATATTCGAACCATTATTATATTATATTATTCTGCTTAGGTGGGCCGTGTACCGATTGAGAGGCTACAGACCATCCCAATTAACTCCTCTAACTACCACAGCTCCTTCCTAAGTTGCATACAATCGTCTTAACATAGCCGAAATAAGTCAACATAGAATCGCTGGTAGTGAAAGGGTTGACCCTTAGCAGATCCGATACGCATTTATTTTCTGTTTTCTGGCTATTATTAGACGATTTTAATCAGATTAGGAAGGGTATTTGGATATCAGAGGGTTAACCGAGATAGTTTGCACCCTTTTAATTCCCACAGATTCTTCCTAAACTGTATATAATATTCCAGTGATACCCAGAATAAACTGTTAAAATGTGTCAACATTGTCAAAAGGGTTAACAGTAAATTTGGACAATCGAAAGCCGCATTCAACATATTGGTCTCTCAATCGAAAGCCGCATTAAATTACAGTAAACCTCTCAGACTAATGCTAACAAATCTTGGTTTACTCACGCCTGTTCTACTGCTGTCCGCAATAAGGAGGAAGCATTCAAACGGTACCGACGCCTTAAAACTCAAGACTCTCATTCTTCCTATGTTTCTTCCCGGAATCAAGCCAAATCTGTTTTTCGACTTGCCAAACACTCTTTCATCAATAATAAATGCACTGAACTATCCAACTCTAGCTCTTCCCAAGCTTTCTGGCATCTAGCCAAAAACCTCTCCAACAATTTGTCTTCCTCGTCTTCCCCTCCCCTTTCCCATTCTAATGGCGCAACCATCACTTCTTCCTCTGAAAAAGCTAAACTCTTCGCTCAAACTTTTGCTAGAAACTCCACCTTGGATGATTCCGGTGCTATTCCTCCCTCTCCACCCTCCTCTCTCTTACTTATGCCTAATATCCTAATCTCTTCTAAAGATGTACTTTCTACCCTCTCTGGGCGTACGGTCCGGACGGTGTTCCTCCTGTTGTTCTCAAAAACTGTGCTTTCATGCTGACTCCCTGCCTAGGCAAACTCTTTGGGGTTCTCCTGAAACTTCTCTGATTTTACGGCCTATTTCAAGTGAGTTCCAAGAGGTGGGATGGGGATGGCGTGTAACCACAAGCCACTCTCCGAACGGGCGGCTGCCTGGAGGCGTGCTTTTGCAACCTGGTCTGCATTGGTTAGGAGATTTTCTTGAGTTTTCTTCGCCGAGATGGTATCCCACGCTTTCTGCTTGCTCCTGGAGGTACCCTGAGGCTCCTCCGCGATGAGGCTGGGGAGGCAATATCCGAGGCTCTCCGTATGCCCAAGCCCCCGAGGCGGACAGGAAGGGTGGCTTGTGTCCAGGCCCGTTCTTTAAATTCCACTTGCTGGTCACTGCTTCTCGGATTATGCTGTCTAATTCTTGGAGGCCGCCATTGTTCGTGTAAGTCATCGATGTGCGCAGGAGCAGTTCTTGACCAGGGCCAGAGCTGAGTGGGCATCGATGTGTATCAGGCGACTCACGAGACGTTGAAGCTCCTCCTTTCTAACTTGAAGTGCTGGTGGGATTGCTGCCAGAGTTAGTGGGGAACCTAATAGGGTTTGCTGGTGCTCCTGAAGGATCTTTACATCTGGCAATATGTTTCGGAACAGGGCCTGTGTCTCTTCTCCTTGTTCACGTGTGTGGTTGAGGAGAACAAGTTCACATTTGGTGTCATTTATCACTAGCCCGGCCTGGCCGAGGTCAGTTATGATGTTATTTAGGTCGGTTAGAACGTTCTCTACTGACCCACCCTCCCTGCTGTAACCCGGTCTCTGATGGTATTACCGCCACGCCAAAAATCTGGTTTGAAGGTTTGGAATAAGCCTGCTGCTGTTGAATGCGTTCCGCATGTCAATCTTTAGAAGCACTCGTTTTTCTTGGGCTTGGCTGAGGTAGGTGCGGGTTGCGTGTACAGCAGCTTCACACCCCCTGGAGTTCCGAACTGGTCTTAAGTGTTGACCTAGGCCATTCGAGAGTGGTTTCAAACCCACCTTTGTGGCAAGGCGACGGAAGGTGTTCCCTACTGCTATTGGGCGCACGCCGCCATCTTTTTTTGCCAGTGCACAGAGTGATGCCCCAAAAAATAGGGGTGTGGCACAGTCGGGTACTTCCCCTCTTAAAACCATGTTGATGAATTTGGTGAGGGTTTCCAAGAGTGCCTCCCCAGCAGCTCCTGATCCCTGCTGAGCCTGCTGGGAATGAAGTCACTGCGGCGACCACCTGCTCCTTCGTGACAACTAAAGGTTGGCGCATCTGGTCATTTGGGGCAGGGGGGAGGTTTAGGTCCCTAGGTGTAGGTGGGTGCTTATTCATCCAAACTCTTTCGTCTCTGTCTATCCTCCAACGTCTTCCCTTCATGCTGGAAGTTTGCTCACATTCAACCTGTCCCAAAGAAGGGTGACCTCTCTCAACCCTCCAACTATCGTCCAATTGCTCTTATCTCATGTCTTTCTAAAGTTTTTGAAACTATTCATGCTTCCAAATTTCGTAAACATTTCTCTTCTCATAATCTGCTCTCAGATCGCCAGTATGGCTTCCTTAACGGTCGCTCTACTGGTGATCTTCTTTCTTATCATACTAACTCTTGGTCATCCTCCTTTCGGGACTTCGGTGAGACTTTTTCTATTGCACTAGACATATCGAAAGCCTTCGATAGAGTCTGGCACAAATCTTTAATTTCTAAACTACCCTCCTTCGGTTTCTATCCCTCCATCTGTGCCTTTGTCTCTAATTTCCTTTCCGGCCGTTCCATAGCCGTGGTTGTGGACGGCCATTGTTCACTTCCTCACCCTATAAACTCTGGTGTTCCTAAGGGCTCTGTCCTATCTCCTATTCTCTTCCTAATTTTTATAAATTATCTCCTCAACTGTACCTCAATTCCCATCCATTCATACGCAGACGACTCAACCTTACACTACTCCATTAGTTTTTCAGAACGCCCCAGCCAGCAATCCCTCAACGACAAACGTAATGAAGCCATAGAACTCTTAAATTCTGATCTAAATACTATCTCCAATTGGGGCAGAGAAAACCTTGTTAAATTTAATGCTTGCAAAACCCCATTTCTCCATCTATCTACACCTAAGGAACTCCCAGCGGACTATCCCTTATTCTTCAACAATACAAAAATCAATCCTTCATCTTCTCTCAATATTCTTGGTGTCTCTTTTTCTTCTGCTCTCAGTTGGAAGGACCATTTTACCAGTCTTGCTAAGGCAGCCTCCCAGAAGCTGGGTGTGCTCAACTGCCTTAGGGAGTTCTTTTCCCCTGCACAGCTTCTTGCTCTGTACAGTGGCATAGTGCGTCCTTGTATTGAGTATTGTTCAAATGTGTGGGGTGGTTCCTCTCACACCGCTCTCCTAGACAAAGTTGAAAAGAAGGCCTTTCGTATCATTAACTCCCGTCCACTCACCAACTCTCTGCAATCTCTCTCTCTCCGCTGCAATGTTGCATCTCTCTCGCTATTCTATCGCTACTATAATAATCAGTGTTCCTCAGAGCTTTCCCAGTGTATACCACCTCCATTACGTAGGGCACGTGGTACCCATCTTGCAACACAATCCCACCCCTACTCTGTGCAACTCTCCAACCCGAGAGTGAAACGTTACTCTCAGTCTTTCTTCTACTCAACAGCTGAGCTCTGGAACTCTCTCCCAGAATCAGTCTTTCCCTCTTCCTATGACGTAAATTGCTTCAAACTCTGTGTGTCCAGGCATTTTGGCTCGAACGTCCCTTGATTTTGGCCCTGTCACTCTTTCAACTATGGGGGAGGCACTCGCTATAGGCAGTTCTGCCATATCCCTCCCTCTATCACATATAACAAAATAATACGGTAGTAAGACAGTACACAAACATTAATATTGGATGATTAAGGGACAAGTGGCCGGTTTTATGGGCTATAAATGTTTGTATATATATATATATATATATATATATATATATATATATTAGTTTCCTCGCTAGACCTCCATCAAGCTTAGAAAAACACCCCCTAGACCCCCCCTTCAAGATAAATGTGTATGATATTTCAGTTTAAAAATGTCCCGGCCGAAGGCCGGTTGCTCTTAAAATTACAGGCACTCCTTCTCTCGCCAGGAAAAAATCGATACCTTAATGGCACTAAAGGTCTTAAAATTTACTACAAAATGGGGCAAAAGGTATTAAGATCGCCAAGCTAATTGGGCGAACGTCATACAATCTGAAAACTAATGGGACTAAGCATGAAGAAGAAGAGGAACCAGATAAACGGCCCATGTGCCCTTTAGTGTGTATGTGACCTTTAACTCGTTCAGTACCGGTGCCGTCCTTTTATGTGTATGTGACCTTTAACTCGTTCAGTACCGGTGCCGTCCTTTTATGTGTATGTGACCTTTAACTCGTTCAGTACCGGTGCCGTCCTTTTATGTGTATGTTTTAACTCGTTCAGTACCGGTGCCGTCCTTTTATGTGTATGTGCCCTTTAGTGTGTATGTGACCTTTAACTCGTTCAGTACCGGTGCCGTCCTTTTATGTGTATGTGACCTTTAACTCGTTCAGTACCGGTGCCGTCCTTTAGTGTGTATGTGACCTTTAACTCGTTCAGTACCGGTGCCGTCCTTTTATGTGTATGTGACCTTTAACTCGTTCAGTACCGGTGCCGTCCTTTTATGTGTATGTGACCTTTAACTCGTTCAGTACCGGTGCCGTCCTTTAGTGTGTATGTGACCTTTAACTCGTTCAGTACCCGGTGCCGTCCTTTTATGTGTATGTGACCTTTAACTCGTTCAGTCCGGTGCCGTCCTTTTATGTGTATGTGACCTTTAACTCGTTCAGTACCGGTGCCGTCCTTTAGTGTGTATGTGACCTTTAACTCGTTCAGTACCGGTGCCGTCCTTTTATGTGTATGTGACCTTTAACTCGTTCAGTACCGGTGCCGTCCTTTAGTGTGTATGTGACCTTTAACTCGTTCAGTACCGGTGCCGTCCTTTTATGTGTATGTGACCTTTAACTCGTTCAGTACCGGTGCCGTCCTTTTATGTGTATGTGACCTTTAACTCGTTCAGTACCGGTGCCGTCCTTTTATGTGTATGTGACCTTTAACTCGTTCAGTACCGGTGCCGTCCTTTTATGTGTATGTGACCTTTAACTCGTTCAGTACCGGTGCCGTCGTTTTATCATTATTCTGGCTACTATTATACCATTGTATTCAGTTTCAAAAGGGCCTCCAGCAATTCATAGGCTTCGAAATATATCATTTGACCCTTTTGCTACCACAAGTCCATGCATACAATCGTCTAAATATAGCTAGAATAAAATATATAAACACATCGCGGTTACAGAAGGGGTTAACTTTAGGGTATTGTGTTGGTAATACGGCTTCCTCACTTGTGACCGTATAACAACAACATTATAATAACAGTGTACTTTTAAATAATTATGAAAAACAATGTATAAAATAAAAGAAAAGAGAAGGAAATTTATTGGAAAAACCAATAATATATATGGCAACGAAGTGTATAGCAATAATACAGTATGTAACATATTAAGAATACACCTCAAGCACTTAAATTAATACAAAACATAAAACTAACTTTAACCCTATTTGATCTGACGGCGGCGTCTTTTGGGACCTCCCTGTTTTACTCCATTTGTTTGGAGATTTTATGACGTTTCACCCCATTAGATTGGCGTTGATTATACGTTTCATCCCGTTCAGGTGTCGGTTTTTCTCTGGACGAACAATAGCGAACCTGTAATTTAAAAGAAATCGGTCTTCGGTTGGGACATTTTATTATCGAAAAATTCGAAAATTTAGTTTGAACAGGCCTTAGGAGGGGCTTTTCTAGCTTGAGGTCATTCTGTTAGCATCGGGGACAATCTATAATACAGTGCTCGAAAATGACAAAATCAAACAAAATCATTATTAATGCAGCAAAATATCATAATACCCGGTAACCCACAAGACGTCGGAACAGATAGTGGTAAGTATTCATATGTTTACAACGAAAGAGGAGGAGGAATGAGGAAGTGGAAGAAATTAGAAGGGAGAGAGAGACGAAGGGAAGGGAGAGGATAATAAATAACGAGAAGCAAAACGAAAGGGGAGAAGGAATATGAAAGAGGAGGAGGGATAATGAAAAGTAAGATAATAAAAAGGAGGAGAGAGAAAGGAGAGGAAGAAAGAGGAGGAATGAAGAGAAAGAAATTTATAAGGAGGGGGGCGAAAGAGCAGGAGGAGATAAGAAGGAGGAAGAAGAAGAGAAGATGGAGGAGGAGGAAGAAGAAAGCGAAAGAGAGTTTGGGGAAAGAGGAGGAGAAGGAAGAGTAGGACAAAAATAAATTCACAGATATACAAAGGATTTACACACTGTAATAGACCTATTGGTCCTTACGGGGCAGTTTGGATATCTACTGGAAGAAGATAATTAGATGTATGTTGAAGAAAGATGAGTAAAAGAAAAAGAAGCAGAAAAGGAGGGAGAGAAGGAAGAAGAGAAGGAGAAACAGAAAGAAGAAGACAAAGTTTGGGAGGAGGAGGAGGAACGTTAATCATGTGTGGAGGGAAAGCGAAAAGAAGCTCTGATGATTTAGGGACTTGGGAAATGAAGGCCATTCTCTCCAAGGAACATATCTACCTTTTGTACCCTTAGTGTGTGTGTGTGTGTCTGTGTGTCAATCTCTCTCTCTCTCTCTCTCTCTTTATATATATATATAAAATACCATGGAAATGCATGATTTTTCCCCATTTCCTACCACACCTCCGAAACAAAAGGAAGAAACCACCACCCCACCAAGATGTGCCAGAGTAGCTACAATAGATGTGGCACGTCCTCCAACACCTGGGAAGAACCTAACCATCACCATAGACAATCCCGAGGCACACTGGAGAAGAAACGATGGAAAGGAAAGGCAACCCAAGAAAAGACACCATAAACATCATACCTCCAACCGCCATTCTACCTCTAGGCCACTGTGACCGTGAAGCCAGGAGGGACTACCCCAAAGACCCCAAGAGGCCCCCCCCCCCCCCCCACCCCGCACCTGTGCCCTTATTAACCCGAGACGGACCGGCAGGAACAACTCAACAAAAGGTATGACCACCACCGACAACTAAAGATCATTACAGTTGGAAAGCTCTTAGTTATCTCTCACTGGAAGATATCTAATAGCTGGAAGATTTTAGCTCCTTATAATATGGAGTAAATCCTTGATTGCACTGGCGATAAAAGCCTTGCTCCAATCCTATTTAACATCGTGGCTCATCAAAGGATTTTGTTAGACCTTACTGTAGGCTACCTAATATCCGTTCCTCTGCTTCGATCAGACGTTGTTATTAATAAAGAATGCTGATTTGTCGAGCGCTCTATTAGTAACAAACCACCCCCGTCATATTAATAGTTCATGCACTGGTTGGACTTTAGTAAGACAAAGGCTCTGTGAGATACCTTCCTGCAAAACAGCACTAAACAATAGAGTCCCTCCGATAAGGAATCCCAGGTACTTGCTCTGGGATACAATACCGGTAAAGGCCAAAATGTCCTCGTCAAACCCAGTCCTGAAAGACTTTTATTAAGGTCAGAACAGTTAAGAAACGTTGCGTCACAAACAACTCTCTTAAATTAATTCGATAAAATTAACGTGTTGCAGGTGCATTGGCATATTGCACACGATATTTAAGACCCAACACCCAAGAGTACTGTAAGTTCTGCATCAACACTCTTATAACGGTCAGAGCAATTAGTGAGTCCTCTCCTACGTTAAGTCGATAATACTATACTGATGCACTGGTATATTGCATGTATTATTCAAGAGCCAACACCCAAGAGTTCAAGTCTCCATCTACTGTCATCCACCCACGCCAGGAGAATCACCACGGCCCAGATTCCCACCAGAAGACTACAGATTTATTTATTTTTTGTCTTTTCTATATTCCAACTACTCCCTCTCGGGCATAGGCTGAGAGCCTGTACATTCCACCGCTCAACACAGTGAAGCCCGTGAGGTCTTGTTCCAGTCTGGGGAGTGAGACATGTGAAGCATCTATCATGGCTCGAAGCAGCTCCATCTCTGAAGCGGCTGGTTGCTTCGTTCAAGTGCTTCACCTTCTCACCCTCCAGACTCAGACCCTCACTCTCAGAACGCCACCTATTGAGCAGTGAACTCACTAGGCATTGTCCCCCTGTAAAATATTTTGAATATGGGAATATTCATACAGTGTTATTTAATCAGGGAACAATGAGGGTATTTTTTTTGGCATTTCGGTGGGCTTTGTGGTAATGCACTGATACTAGGTACAGCACAAATTCAATCCCAATAATATCTTCCCATTGACATATCGGGATTTGAACCCAGGTCCATTGGATTACCAATCCAGTGGCATGACCACTCCACCACACCTCCCCTCATATATAATCTACAGTGAAATCCCTCATAAGTATTAGTGCTATACCTTATTGATAAAAGGAAGTGCTATATTAAATCTTTATATCTCCTTTATATGCTACTGAAAACGCGCATAAGAAGTACTAATGATAATTAATTGTTAATAGAAATTTTGGTGTTGACACAAGAGATATATAAATATATACAATAGTAAAAGAGAAAAAGTACTATTGACGTGCCTTATGTAAAAGGAAGTAATTGAGTGAAACTATAATATTCTCTTTATGCAAATTGAAACATCATAAAAGTACCAGTGATGCCCACCTAATTCAGGGAAGTACTTAAATTGAAGTTCTATATATTCGTACACAGTGAAAAATAATAAGTATAATAATTAACCCGTGGAAAAGTAAATACTAAATAATATACCTGTGTCTCGCATTAAAAGAAATACAAGTGTCTTACCTATATTGAAGGGAGTACCATTTTATAGTGAAATTAATAAGTACAAGTGTAATACCTCGATTGAAGGGAGTACTAAGATATATTTAGTTTAATAAGTACAAGTGTAATACCTCGATTGAAGGGAGTACTAAGATATATTTAGTTTAATAAGTACAAGTGTAATACGTTGATTGAAGGGAGTACTAAGATATATTTAGTTTAAAAAGTACAAGTGTAATACGTCGATTGAAGAGAGTACTAAATTATATTATCCGAGCCAAATGAACGAAGATTGTGGAGCCTCTTTCGTGCGTCTCATTTATATTTATACCGTTATATATTATTTAAATGCGATATTTAGGTGTGCTTAATATAATAATATTAATGTACGTTTTGTTATAACTAGCCTCTATTACCTTCTATGCATGAGTTGAAACGAATTTGGCTTCTCCAGTCAAGTAAAACCTACCTAATTAATCGAATCAATCCCAGTTAAAACCTGACATAACAATATACATATATATATATATATATATATATATATATATATATATATATATATATATATATATATTAAATATTTATAATTATACAGTATACCTATTCATCTCTCTCTCTCTCTCTAGTCTACCATGAGTGGACTATTATTATCTTGTTCTTTGGTACTCGTCTTTGTGTTCCTCTCCATCTCGTCTGATCTGATCTGATGGCTTGAGTAAAGTAGGAAAGTAGAGTAATTTGGTGTCCCCCGCCTTTGATCTTACCAAGTAGTCGACTAATTTCATTGACTGAAAACCTGCATTATGTTTTTATTTATTTATTTATATATATATATATATAATTATAATTGTTTTTCTTTTTCTTTTTTATTCTATGTGAGTGAGGGAGACACAAGGCAGAACTGCCTACAGCAAGTGCCTAACCCAGAGTTCAAAGAGTGACAGGGTCAAAATCAAGGGTACTTCCAGCCAAAAGGCCTGGACACACAGAGTTTGAAGCAATATAAGTCATAGGAAGAGGTAAAGACTGATTCTGGGAGAGAGTTCCAGAGCTCAGCTGTTTAATAGACGAAAGACTGAGTATAACGTTTCACTCTTGGGTTGGAGAGTTGCACCGAGTAGTGGTGGGATTGTATTGCAAGACGGGTGCTACGTGCTTTGTGAAGAGGAGTTGGTATACACTGACAAAGCTCTTATAGTAGGGTCATTTGCTTGGAATCCGTGACCATTTTGTTCCTACCTTTTTCTCTCGATGTATTTGACAACCTGAACCATTTTAAAGGAAAATTAGCTCCTATGCCCCTCTGAAAAATGACGGCTAACTCTGCTAGAGCCCAATATTCAAAATGGCCGCCAACCCCATCTTGAAAAACATGAAATGTAATATCTCTGGCATCAGATGAGCTACAAGGACGAATGAGGTGTCCTTTTTCACTAATTCTGGCATTACAAATCCACTGGAATGGTTATTGTATTGTATTGTATTGTATATTGTATTGTTATTGTATTGTATTATACTAATTGTACATACTAATCTGCCACTTCACTGTCACTACATGATTCACTGTATGAGCCACTATCAGAATCACTGTCCTCACTTTCGCTGCTATCATCACTGTTGTTCTCTGCCTGCGGATTTGTAGGTAGTGGTATGGATGGGGGAAGTGGGGGCTGGGTTGAACGGACAGGCAGACATAGGCCATTTACAAGATGCCATCCATGGCCGATCGGTGAGGGGTGACTTTGGAGCTGGTAATGCTTTTGCAAATATGCAAGATAGTTTGCACGCTCCAAGTGTGGACGGAGACTGTCCAAGTCAGGCACAAGTCGGATAGTGCTTTTTTTCTTCTGAGCTCTCCACTTTGCTGCCCTCGCATCTCCCAGGGTCTTGCCTTTGGTATCACCATAGACATATCGAATGACAATCCGCTCCAAATCACTGATGACCTCTTCTGTGACTAGGAGCTGTGTACCACATGCTGCTAGCAGGTTGTGTGCCTCTTTAGACTTCTCCAGACGATCTGCGATGAGCTTCTTGCTTGCTCCATAGAAGCCAGAGTTGTGGTCACACCCAGTGAGGACATGAAGTGGTATGATGGATGCAGCCATTGCCTCACTGCACAAACATCGGGCATCGATAAGCTGACGTTTGCGTTTCACACACAGGATTCCTGTTGTCTTCTGAGCAACATATGCCGCTTGCACGTAGTTGTCTGTGTCCTCTGTGTCAAGAACGACAGCTGCTGTGTAGCTGTCTGACCGGAGCACACTATAGATGGTGAGTGTTACGCTGGCCAGCTTGCCAGAATGTGCTCGGAACTCGCTAGCACTCGCCAGGGCAGTGGTATGGGCTACAATAATCGTAGAACGATGTTCTTTCTTTCATAGAGTACATGTTATAGTACATCGGATATCCACCCCCGGCAGGGTTGGGTTATTGACACAGGGCCCTCCCGGTCGTCATCATGCGACTGTGTCAAGAGCATTGCAACGTCCCAAAGCTGCTTGTCAGTACAGCTATTTCTTTAGTAATATAAGGGGACTTCACTCTAACATCAATTCTGTACACCAATTTCTTCAAGCAGAATCCCCTACTCTCCTTTTTTTGACAGAGACTCAAGTAACATCCACATCTGACACATCTAGATTTAATTTTCCAGGTTATCAACTGCTCCAAAATTTCAGACCTAAAGGTGGTGTATGTTGCTTCGCAAAATCTGAAATTGCCCTGGAGGAGGTTACTAGTTTCAATTGTCCCTATTTTGATTATTCTATATACAAATTAATTTCTGCTGGTAAATTTAAATACATATGTTGCATCTACCGTTCCCCAAATACTCCTCCAGAGCAAAGTCTTTTTGATTCTCTGTCCTCACAACTCAGTGTCCTCAACTTAAATGCTTCTTCTGAAATCACTGTGTTGGGTGATTTTAATGTCCATAATGTTGAATGGCTCACTCATTCAGCCAGGACTGATGATGCTGGTCTTGAATGTGAGCTATTTGCAGACTCATTTAATCTCATTCAACTAGTCAACCAACCCACCCGTGTACCAGATAATCCTAATCATAATTCCCACCTACTGGACTTATTTTTAACAACCAATTCAGAAAATTATGATGTTACAGTGAGGTCCCCACTTGGATCTTCTGATCACTGTCTGATACAGGCCACCTGTCTATCACCTACCACACCTTCCCACTCTGAACCTGTTTTGGTGACTAAATGGCATTACGATAGGGCAGACTGGGAGGGTCTTCAAGGTTTCTTTATTGATATTCCCTGGACCTCTTTCTTTTCTGATGATGCACACTCCACCTTGAGCCACATACAAGATTTTGTAAAAATTGGAATGGAAACTTTTATTCCTCATCAAAAGTACAGTAAAAGATCTAATTCACCTAAATGGTTTGACCATAATTGTGCTAGAGTAACTGAACAAAAAGCAATAGCCTACAATGCATACACGAGATCAAAAACACATGAAGCCTTTAATTACTTTAGAAACATCAGAAATCATGCCAAAACTGTATTAAACCTAACTAAATCAAACTTTCTCCATAAGCAGGCAAATAAACTTCTAAATAATCCAAATGATAACAAAATATTTTGGTCTACTCTTAACTCATTCAAATCCAACTTCACTACTGCTTCATCCATTCCACCATTAAAATCTCCGACTGGCAATCTTGTAAGTGACCCACGAGGTAAAGCTAACCTTCTTGCAGATATTTTCTCCACCAACTCAACCTTAGATGAAATAAATCAAGATGTCCCTGTACTTAATTTTAATTCACCTGAAATTCCCTCACTTAAGATCCACACCAGACATGTCAAAACTATTTTGCAGAATCTCTCAGTAGATAAGGCTCCTGGTCCAGATGAAATTCCTCCAATAGTACTTAAGAATTGCTCCTTGGTGCTCGCTCCTGTATTGGCAAAATTTTTCCGTCTGTGTACTCATACCTCATGCTTCCCAGTACCCTGGAAAGAAGCAAACATCCATCCAGTTCCTAAAAAAGGTGCCTCTTCAGATCCATCAAACTACAGACCAATAGCTATAACTTCCACTCTTGGCAAAGTTTTTGAAATAATATTAAATAATCACATAATTAAGCATCTGGAGAATAATAAATTAATCAGTGATAGGCAATATGGTTTTAGACGATGTCGATCAACTGCAGACATTCTTTGCCTTCTTACGCATCAAATCAACCAAGCTACAGACCAACATGGTGAAACACATACAATAGCACTGGATATATCAAAGGCATTTGATAGAGTCTGGCATCAATCCTTATTGTCGAAGATGTCACACTACGGCCTTGCATCATTAGTTCCACTAATTTCTTCTTATCTTCATAACAGAAAAATACGTGTAATGGTAGATGGCCTTTATTCTCAATTTCACTCAATAAATGCTGGTGTTCCCCAGGGATCAGTTTTGGCCCCAACTCTGTTCCTCATTCATATCAATGATCTCATATCTACCACTCATAATCCAATACATTCCTACGCAGATGACTCAACACTCCACAGTTCCTTCACATTTACCAATTCTTTCACCCAACCCGATCTTATAAATTCAAAAATAAACACTGCAATTTCTCTGAACCGGGACCTTTCTAGAATTAATGAATGGGGACAAGAGAATCTAGTTTCCTTTAATGCACAGAAAACCAAGTACATTCAATTTTCTAACCGACAGAATCTCACTGACTCCCATATATTTTTTAATGATGTAAATATTCCCACTTCCCCTAGTATTGACATTCTCGGTGTAACATTAACTACTAACTTGAGCTGGACACATTATGTTAGAAGCATTGCTAAGAATGCCTCTAAAAAACTGGGACTCCTGTACAGAGTTCGAGAATTCTTCACTGACGAGCAGTTGGCCGTAATATAAAAGTCATGTGCGCTCTCAGATGGATTACTGTTCACCTCTGTGGGGTGGAAGTGGAGTGGTTGCATTGAGGCAGTTGGACAAAATTCAAAATAAAGCTATTAGATTAATCAATAACCCTGCAATCACACAGGACCTTCCTACATTAGCCATACGAAGAAACGTTGCATCCCTTGCATTATTCTACAGATATTTTCACAGCAATTGTTCCGAGGAACTTGCTTCAATTGTGCCGCCTCTCCACATCTTTCCCCGTAGAACTAGGGCAGCTGAGAGCGCCCATGAATTTACACTTTCTCCTCCACAATGCAGAACTTCTGCTTATCAGAATTCATTTATCCCCAGAGCTACTACTCTTTGGAATTCACTTCCCTCGAATTGCTTTCCACAAACTTACAATCAACAAATGTTTAAATCCAGTTGTTACAAACATTTTATGAATGGAGGATGCCTTTAGGCACATGGACCTTTTTGTTTTATCTGTGTTTTTCCTTCCTCCGTTCATTGTCTCTTAAAAAAAAAAAAAAAAAAAAAAAAAAAAAAAATGTTGTCACAGACAGATCAGTGGTGATCTTTATTCTTGTCTGTGACACTTAGAAGTATTTTATATCATTTCTAGAATATAAGATGCATGGTGTGAAGTTAAGGAGAGAGAGAGCGGGGTAGGCAGCGTGGTGGTTGTTTGTGCGTGTGTATGTACGTTTGCCTCCCGTGCTCGGAGGAGTTTCCCACGCCCGTGATTGGCCGGCGGCCCTGTCGACGTCATAGAACGCTTGCTCTTCATGACGTAGTCGTCTGTGATTGGCGGCCGCGGTCCTGGGACGGTGGTGCGGGCTCCTGTCCTTGTGTCTCCTGCAGAGCTAGGCGGAGTGTGCTAGGTCCTACATGTCCCTTGCAATCTGTCCCCCATATAACCCTCTATACTACTATCTCTCTCTCTGAACTTCTTCTTTTTCATACTTCTCTCTTTATTCAATTACTTATCCCTTCTGGTTCTGCATACGACTTCCATAGTCGGCCAGTCGTATTACCAGCACCAGCTCTCACATTTATGTTTGCACTAGTTTTAGGGATTATAAGACTCGTAGTCAAATGGTACCATAGTGTTGTGGTGCTTCTAATTATTGGGCTGTTCTCTCTTATTATTTAATGCTAGACAGTGGAAGGTATCTTTGGTCGTTGTCTGAGTTATGTATGTGGCAAGTTAGAGCCTGTACAACATCGACGAAGCTAGCTAGCCTGTAACCCTTGTGCATATTTTCCTTTGCGAGTGTAGCAGTATACAAGTGAAGGGCTTTTGCCTATTCTCACCTGTATGATTGCTACCTCATTTTGTTGACCTTTGTGGAGCGCCAGGGCTAGACCAGATACTAGAGATCTGGACTTACCAAGAGAGCCTCCTAGTCACTTAACGTAACATAAGGGAAATCTGTTCAAGGGGAGGCAGTAGGCTACGAGCATGCTTGCGCTCTGCCTAGCTTAATAGTACCTTTTTATGCCACTGCTAGACTTTATTAGTGAGAAAGACAGCATCGTGCTTATTAACGTTAATTGTGTATGCTTTAGGAATTATTCACGCTTTATATTAGCCAAGGTTGATGCATCGTGCACAACCCAGTTTGGCTATTACGTTGGCTACGGAAGTACTGTTCCTGAGTGGTTATTATTAGTGCTGTCACAGATTTGTCGCACTCCCTTGTTATATATATGTATCCTACTTATTGGTGTATTTAAGATACACGTTTTGGTGTCCTGCCCCTGCATTTATTCATGTTCTGTATTAACGAGCATCTTAGAGCATCAGACCTTTTCAGAAGATTCCATCTCTGATTGCTGTAGGACTAGACTTCCAGTGTTTTCATAGAGCATTGTAGAGTTTAGTGTTGAGTACAGACTCACACTAAAGTTAACATAAGCATATAATTCTTTATTTAATCTTGTTATAGTTTATTCAAGCATTGTTATTACTTAAGAGCATTTGATTAACGTAAAGTACTCCTGTTGTGAGCAGGCTTTGCCGTCATCGGTAAGCCTTTGTAGAAGTGCACTAAAACCCAGTTAATTGATACCCCGTTATCCAGGAGATTAACTCTGGAGGGTTTAAGTGTTTTGTTCGCCGGCGAAATTGTTCGAGGGCTTGGAATTAGCGTAGCGTTGTTGCAGATATAGCCTATCATCTAGTCCAATATTGAGTGCCCTTGTTTATTTCGTAGTGCCAGTTGTAACATGAACATTGCCGTATCTGCCTCTGCATGGGAGCATGTGAGCTCTGGCACAAGCTTGCCTGTGGTGAGATTCTTTGCAGTACTTCCAACTACACAGTAGATGATCTCGGTGCTAGTTGTTGCTGCTGTTCTCTGGAATTCCGTTTGAAGAAATGCCTGAAGGCGGATTTTGTTCTCAGGTTTACCCAGGAGAACATGGAAAACTTTACTAGAAGGAAATTTATCTTCTGTCTTCATGAAGACATTGCTGATTGGCAGGTTTTTTTGGCGCAGTATTCTCTCACTGTCCTTGAACGTGTAATTCTGATCATATGAATCATTGACGCAAATGATGCGCCCAGCATGCTTGTGTCTCGTTAGAACGAAGTGCACCAACTTCTCTGCATAATCTCCCCAGGTATACTTGGTACCGTCTCCCTTCTCTCTGTCTTCAATGGTAGGAGTTGTTAGGTGCCAGATGAGGCCCATATCAATAATAGATGTGTATACATCAGGCTCTGGAATGACAGCCATGGTTAGTTTTTGTTGAAGCTTGCTTTTCTGTGCCTTACAGATGGTTCCATTGACGTTGAAGATGGAGAGGTACTCAGCTGTAACACGATGCTGCAGGACTTCTTGAAGTTTGAGGGCACCACTCGTTTCAACCAGTCCGAGAACAGAGGCCAAGGCCGTGATTCTCGGAAGGAAGTTCTGTATCAAATGATTCTGGCTGAATAAACATGACATTAGTGCGGTGTGACTGGCCAGCACCGGTCAGTGTGTCGCTCTTGAAGTCATCGTTGTCGACTATAGCGATAGCAGGCTTACCCTCAGCTAGTTCGATGATGAGCACTTGAGGTCATTGACCACCCAAAAATCTCGCAGCATAAGTACGTCATTGTAACTGATGCCCAGTCCATCTTTGTGCATTATGTCGACTATCTCCCTACTCTTGGTCAGTCCATGTAGCAAGACAGAGAGATTTATCTCAAATGCAGTGAGTTTCCAGTGATGTAGCTTGTGAGGATAGATGCAATCGATCGGACGGATGGACTGTCATCAATTGCAAACTTATTTGGGTGTTTCAGCCATGTGAGCAGCTTCAGCAGGAGCTCACTGAGGTCTTCTTCTCTCTCCAACTCGTGTATATATGGGAGCCAGGGAATAGTATTTGTCCTGATGACTTGCTCTTTGAGTCGTGCCGCAACATTCATCACCAACTGATCATTGTTGACACCCAATGAAGATATTGCCGCCTCGATGTATGTACCTGCTGCTGTTGTATCATATACCAGTTCACTCACATTCTTTTGAATCGTTCATGAAATCCGATGTCTTCCCCAAATTCATTGACGAAAATTTCCTTTCAGTAGCTGGATTTTACTACTGAGTTATGTCCGTGATTTGAGATAATGTGCTTATAGTCCTGCAGCAGGCCTTGCAGTGTGCGAATTTCATGGTCTTTGAAGATGACTTGGCGAATATGATGAAAGAAGAGAGCTTGGGCCTCTCGGAGGTTTACACGCTGCAGGTGTTGAGTGCTTTCATCTGAAAGGGGCTTGTGGTCGCTTACATATTTGCGCCAGCACGCACGATGGTAGCGGATTTCCAACCCATTTGCTGTTTGACTATCTGGGATGGATGCAATCAGAGTGTCAAGTCTCAATCTCATGACCTCATCTTCCAGATGGACAGTATGTAACTTGAATTTAGTCCAGGCATCTACTGTTGATAGGAGTAAAATCTGCTTGTCACGATCACTACTCTTGTATGTCCCTTTCATGCAGCACATACATAGTCTTATCGTGAAGGACGCCCATACTGTAGCGGAGCCTTTTAGGTGCACTGGCCTCTGGGGAAGGGTCTTGTTGATCTGATGCTTCATCTCTTTTAAGACGTTCCTCGGATTTGTGTTTGCGTTTTTCGGCTTGAGAGTGATTGCGCTTGCTGGATAATGATGCGTAACAAGTGCTATGCATGTGGTGACCCTTTGGTCCCTTCTCCCAATCCACATTTTCATGTATATGTTGAAACTTATCAAGTTCTTTCCATTGTAAAGACTTTTCCCGGATGGATTCCCACTTCTCAGGTGTAATGTTTTCCAAACGATCATCTGCGGTACATCGCTTACCACAGAGTAAAATGCACTCGTATTCATTTAATGTCATGTCTGGTAACTCTTCACTCTCTCTTCTATTATCCATTATTTCGGTCACTTCACAAGTCGGCGATTTTCATCAGATGGACATGCGATCCATCTGAAACAGTAAAAAAGTAATATTAGATATACACCGCAGGCAGAGAACAACAGTGATGATAGCAGCGAAAGTGAGGACAGTGATTCTGATAGTGGCTCATACAGTGAATCATGTAGTGACAGTGAAATGGCAGATTAGTATGTACAATTAGTATAATACAATACAATAACAATACAATATACAATACAATACAATACAATAACCATTCCAGTGGATTTGTAATGCCAGAATTATTGAAAAAGGACACCTCATTCGTCCTTGTAGCTCATCTAATGCCAGAGATATTACATTTCATGTTTTTCAAGATGGCGTTAGCGGCCATTTTGAGTATTGGGCTCTAGCAGAGTTAGCCGTCATTTTTCAGAGGGGCATAGGAGCTAATTTTCCTTTAGAATGGTTCAGGTTGTCAAATCCATGGAGAGAAAAAGGTAGGCACAAAATGGTCACGGAAGCCAAGCAAATGACCCTACTATTAGGAACAATGATTATTGTATTAGCGGTAGAATATTGAGAGAGATGCAACATTGCAGTGAAGAGAGAAAGTCTGTAGAGAATTGGTGAGTGGATATGAGTTATGCCCCTTTCCCACTGGTGCGACAACTCACGATTTTCGTCACCAATGACTTAGTTTTGTCAAATTCGCAATTTTGACCGTTTCAAACAGATGACAAATTATACTCGGCGAAGATGTCGCCGATGTCGGCGACGCAATCGCCGACCTTCTGCGACGTTATCGGCGAAGTGAGCGATGTTTCGCCGATGACCGCAGAGGCATGTCACATTTTCAAAAATATCTTGCGAAATCATGCGAGGATGAAAGAAAACACGCCATATGTTCTGCGACGTCTTCGACGATTCAAGCGATGGTTCAGCGTATTGAAACCTGGATGGGGGTAAACGTCTTAAAACAGTAGGCTGAACGGGGCCGAACGGATTACATGCAAAGAGAGAGGGAGAGAAATAAAAAAAAAAAAAAAAACGAGGAGAGAGGGAGAGAAAGAAAAAAACCCAGCGAGGTGGGCTCAATGTTTGCGTTACGGCTTAAAAATTGAGCCCACCTCGCCTTTTTTTTTTTTTTCTTCTCTCCCTTTCTCCTCGTGTTTTGTTTGTTTTCTATTTCATCCCTAGTTTTATCCCTAGACCTCCATCAAGCATATAAAGCACCCCCCAATACCCTCCTTCAAGATCAATTTGTACATTTGTCGATAGAAAAATATCCTGGCCGAAGGCCGGTTCCTCAAAAAGTACAGGCTGCTATCGCTAGCCAGGAAAAACTTGATGCCTAAATGACACGAAAGGTCTAAATATTGACAACGAAATGGGGTGAAATGTCTTAAAATCGCCAAACTAATGAGCCGAACGTCATGAAATATGAAAACTAATGGGGTTAACCATGAGGAAGAAAGGGGACCAGAAAAACGACCCAAAAAAAAAAACATATATATGTTGGCTCGCTACCGCTCACCAGGAAAATATTGAAACCTGGATGGGGGTAAACATCTTAAAACAGTAGGCTGAACGGGCCGAACGGATTATAGGCAAAGAGAGAAGGAGAGAAAGAAAAAAAAAAATGAGGAGGGAGAGAAAGAGAAAACAGGGAGGTGGGCTCAATGTTTACGTTGTTACGGCTTAGCCTAATTGAGCCCAACTCGCTGTTTTCTCTTTCTCTCCCTCCTCGTTTTTTTTTTCTTTCTCTCCCTCTCTCTTTGCCCATAATCCGTTCGACCCCGTTCAGCCTACTGTTTTAACACCTAACGAGCGGCCTAGGCGGTAATTTATATGTACCGCCCAGCGGGGTGTTTTTACCCTAAATAGGGTTGTTTACGTGATCATTTTCATGCCTAAATAAGACCCAGAACGTAAAACAAGTATATATCCCTGAAAGGGCATAAACAGAGCTTTCCAATGACACCCCAACCATCCTTGTACGACCACTGGTTTTCTTGCAACGATCGCGCAACACGAGTGCAAAAACCATCTAATTAGGTACTTTCCCTACATAATTCCCTGTGTAGCGAGTGTGAGGGGGGATGGAAGGGTGGTTTTCACTTCAGTTGGCCCACCGCGGTGGTGGGCGGCGGTCATAGCCTTACTACGCTCCTCACACCGCTCAGCTCTCTCTCTCTGCAACATTATGTGCTGAAAATGGCACACGACATAAGTTGTGAACCTCCATTTAGTCCAAATTTATTTCACACGACATAAGTTGCGCGCCGCCAAAGAAGGGTTTTAAGACGTTTTCCCCCATCCAGGTTTCAATATTTTCCTGGTGAGCGGTAGCGAGCCAACATATACTGTATATATTTTTGTTTTGAGAGCAAGCTAAATTTGTATATTTTTCGATAGAAAAATTTCTCCGGCGAAGCCGGATTTCTCCATATAATGCTGGTTCGCTATCGCTTGCCAGGAAGATATCATACTTGGATGGGGATAAACGTCTTAAAACAGTTGGTTGAATGGGGCTGAATGGATACAAACCAGAGAAAGAGAGAAAAGGAGAGAAAGCTAAAAAAAAAAACAGGTGAACCCCCCACGAGAGGTACATAGAAAAAAGGGGTCATCAGGTTCACTATAGGCCTAATAATTTTGTTTTACCTACCTCGCCGTAGGTGCTCTTTGGCATCGTCGATGTACTCGGAACATCTGAGAGCATCGGCGAGCAGAGCATCTGAGAGCATCGGGGAGCATCCATGCAGCGTTGCAAAGTTTTTTTTGTGCGAAACCCTCCACGATGTCTCGCCGATGTCGCAGATGATCGCAGAAGCCCTCGCAGATCCCTCGGCGATGCTTGACGATGCTTGCGAGGGCAACCAATCCTCGTGAGTCCTCGTCCAAAATTTTGATCGGTCCGAACATTTGCGACGACCCGCGAGGGCCCTTGCGAGGCCTTGACAGGCCTTGAGAATCAAACGATTGTTCATGAGAGGTGTTGAGACATGTCACGAATGTGCCAATTTATTGGTGTCAGCGACGAAAATCTTGACTTGTCTCACCAGTGGGAAAGGGGCATTAATGAGAGGTACAGCTTTTTTTTCTACTTTGTCAAAAAGTGCTGTGTGAGAGAAACCTCCCCACATGTGTGAACAATACTCAATACATGGACACACTGTGCCCTTGTACAGAGCAAGAAGCTGCACAGGGGTAAAGAACCCCTGGAGGTGGTTGAGCACACCCAGTTTCTGGGAAGCTATTTTAGCAGGATAGGTTATGTGATCTTTCCAAGAGAGATCAGAAGAAAAAGAGACACCAAGAATATTAAGAGAAGATGAAGAGTTAATTTATGTATTGTTGAAGAGTAGGTCATAGTTTTCTGGAAGGGGGCAACGAGTTGACCAATGGAGAAATTAAGTTTTGGAAGCATTGAAGGTAACAATGTTTTCTCTGCCCCAATTAGAGATAGTAGAAAGATCAGAAGATAGGTGTTTTATGACCTCCTTAGGTGAGTTTTAGAGTTCCTGCTGTGAATAATTTTGTGGAAGGCTTGTTGAATAGTGTAATGTGGAGTTGTCAACATTTGAGTAAATGGGGATGGAGTTGCAGTTGAGAAGGTCGTTAATTAATAATAGGAAGATAATTGGACAGAACCATGAGGAACATCGGAGTTAATAGGTTGAGGAAATGAACGGTGGCCGTTCACAACCGCCGCTATGAAATGGCCGGAAAGGAAATTAGAGACCAAGGCACAGATGGAGGTCTGGCGCAATAGAAAAAGTCCCACCAAAGTCACAGGTGGAGGATGACCAACAGTTAGTATATAATTTTTATATATATATATGTGTTTATACAGTATGTTACACTGGCCAGCTTGCCAGAATGTACTCGTAACTCGCTAGCGCTCGCCAGGGTAGTGAAATGGGCTATAATAATCGTAGAACGATGTTCTTTCTTTCTTAGTGTTTATGTTGTCACAGACAGATCAGTGGTGGCCTTTATTCTGGTCTGTGACACTTGGAAGTATTTGATATCATTGATAGAGTATAAGATATGTAGTGTGAATTGTAAGGAGAAAGAGAAGGAGCAGCGAGGTGGTAATATGTGTGTGTGTATGTACGTGTGCCTCCCTCGCTCGGGCGGAGGCCGCTGTCCTAGTAAGGTGGTGTGGGCTCCTGCCCGCGCGTCTCCTTCAGAGCTTGGTATGTTGTGCTTGGTTCTAGACGTCCCTTGCAATCTGTCCCCAATCTAACCGTCTGTACAACTGTTTCTCTCTCTGAACTTCTTCTTTTTCATACTTCTTGTCTTTATTCAATTACTTATCCCTTCTGGTTCTGCATACGACTTCCATAGTCGGCCAGTCGTATTACCAGCACCAGTTCTCACATATATGTTTTGCACTAGCTTTAGGGATTATTAGAGTCATAGTCACATGGTATCATAGTATTGGGGTGCTTCTAATTATTGAGTTGTTCTTTCCTACTACTTAATGCTAGACAGTGGAGGGTATCCTTGGTCGTTGTCTGAGTTATGTATGTGGCAAGTCAGAGCCTGTACGACTTCGACGAAGCTAGGTAGCCTGTAACCCTTGTGCATATTTTTCCTTTGCGAGTGTAGCAGCATACAAGCGAAGGGCTTTTGCCTACTCTTGCTCGTATGCTTGCTACCTCATTTTGTTGACCTTTGTGGAGCGCCAGGGTAAGACCAGATACTTGAGATCTGGACTTACCAAGAGAGCCTCCTAGTCACTTAACGTAACATAAGGGAAATCTGTTCAAGGGGAGACAGTAGGCTATGAGCATGCTTGCGCTCTGCCTAGGTTCTTGGTACCTTCTATGCCACTGCTAGACTTTATTAGTGAGAAAGACAGCATTGTGTTTAGTTTATTAACTTTAATTGCGTATGCTTTAGGAATTATTCACGCCTTATTTTAGCCTGGGTTAATGCATAGTGCACAACCCAGTTTGGCTGTTACGTTGGCTAAGGAAGTACTGTTTTGAGTGGCTATTATTAGGGCTGTCACAGAGTTGTTGCACTCCCTTGTTTTATATATATGTATCCTACTTGTTGGTGTATTTAAGATACACACTTTGGTGTCCTGCCCCTGCATTATTTCTGTTCTATATTCGACGAGCATCTTGGAGCATCAGACGTTTTCAGAAGATTCCATATCTGATTGCTGTAGGACTAGACTTCCAGTGTTTTCATAGAGCATTGAAGAGTTTAGTGTTGAGTAGAGACTCACACTAAAGTTAACATAAGCATAATTATACTCCTTTATTAAATCTTGTTATAGTTTGTTTAAGCATTTTTATTTCTTGATAGCATTTTATTAACGTAAAGTACTCCTGTTGTGAGTAGGCTTTGCCGTCACCGGAAAGCCTTTGTAGAAGTGCACTAAAACCCAGTTAATTGATACCCCGTTATCCAGTAGATTAACTCTGGAGGGTTTAAGTGTTTTGTTCACCGGCCTAATAGTTCAATGGTTTGGAATTAGCGTACCGTTGTTGCAGATATAGCCTATCTTCTAGTCCATTATTAAGTGCCCTTGTGTATTTCGTAGTGCCGGTCGTAACAAATGGCGACCTTAGACCAGTATATAGTGAACTGAATATTGCAGGGTTTTTTATTTGGAGAAATCTTATTGACATTTGGGGTTGAATTTATTTCTCGCATTGTTGGCAGTGGACATTGTTTTGAGGATATATAGAACTTGTTGGAGTTTATTGGTGACCTAGTAATGCACTCAAGATCATCTTCGAATATTTTTTGTGAATAAAGCTACGCGAGAGTTTGGCTACTTTTGTCTTGACTTGAGATTTGTTGTTGTTGACTCCATCATGTCACTGGACGGGTCTGAGCATAGTGAGGGCACAGTGCGAGAGACAGGCGAGGAGGTGGAGAAGGTGGAGTTGTTTAACGGCGTTCGGGTGGTAAACAATGAGGAGGATGCTCGGATTTTTTTGGAGGAGCCTGTGTCGGCGGACCGGGTGTCGAGGCTGGACCGGTACAGACTGCAGTGTGTAGCCACGGTCTTAGGGTTTTCTGGTACTAGCGGTTTGTCGAGAAGTGAGCTGGTTGCCTGTGTGCTGGGTGGGGTGCATGGGGGTTTGGGTGGAGCGGGAGCTGGGGCACCTTCGTCCCAGCCCCCATTCCACTCAACTCCTATCATGGCGCCCCCTCGGGTTCCGGAGCCGGGTATGTTCCCGCAGGCCGATGTCCGCTGGCGGTTGGGTAAGCCTCTAGGTGACTCACGGGGTGGGTCCCCTGTAGTAGCACCCCCTCCTCAGGGTTTGTCTTCCGAGATGTTGTTTCAGCTCGAGCTCGCCAAACTTAAGCAGCAGGAGCGACAGGCCGAGCTCGAACAGCGACAGCGAGAGGCTGAGCTCAAGTATGAGTCTGCAAGGTATTGTGCCGATATTGACCTAGAGAAAAGTCGTGTAGAGGTGACGAGGAACCGGGTCGTCCAGGGGGGTCGACTCCATGACCAGTCCTTGTCGCATCTACTAAAGTTGGTTCCAGTGTTTGATGAGTTAGGAGTTACAGAATTCTTTCTCCGTTTTGAGAAAAAGTGACGGGAGCACCAATGGCCCGAGGAGAAGTGGGCAGCCCTTGTTTCTTCCCGATTGACGGGGAAAGCACTCAAGGCGTACGATGCTTTACCCATAGAGTCTTTCATTGACTACGAGGTGTTGAAAGATGCTGTCCTGAGGGCATATGAATTGCAGCCAGAGACCTATAGGCTGAAGTTTAGGGCTGTTCCTAAAAGAAAGGAGAGTACTTTCCAGGAACACGCTAGAGAGCTGTCAGATGCATTTGAAAATTGGTTGAGGTCGGAGAAGGCAACTACTTTTGATGCAGTAAAGCAATTAGTGTTGTTAGAGCAATTTTTTAAATGTACTGGCAGTGACTTGACTATTAACCTGAAAGAACACCAACCAAAAACTCTGCAGAAGGCGGCTGAGCTGGCTTACCTTAGGGTGTCATTGATTCGTGGGTGCGGGTCTGCACAGAGAGCTAACCAGGGGCGTAGCACTCCACCCCCCCGAATTAATGACACAACAAATTACCCATTTAAGAGTACTGGTGCCAACTTTGATCCCAAGTCGAAACCCTTCCCGTTAAAGAAAAGCCAGGGCCCTTCCTCACCTCAGAGGAAGTCCAAGAGAGAAGTGGAGTGTTTCAACTGTCATGAGAAGGGGCATATTGCGCGCTCATGTCCGAGCACACCGCCTACAGCAGTGGTGTCACTAGTGAGCAACATCGGTGTGTCATTGAGGTCTTCCGCGTTTGCCCGGGGTAATATGTCGGTTGCGAAGTCACAGTCGGTGCAGAAGCAGCAGGAGGGCTCGTCACCCGTCCGAGATGCTTTTTGCGGTCATAGGGGGCACGGCACTGTGAGGTGGGCTGGTGTAGAGCATAGGCTTGAGTTGCTGCGTGATACGGGCGCTTCCCAGACTCTTGTTAAGAACTTCACTGGCAAGCCTATTAACACGGCTCGGGTTGTGGTGGTTCAAGGTATCAATGCTACGTGGTCTTACCCGCTGGTCAGAGTGGAGCTCGAGGTGGACGGTGTGACACAGGAGTTGGATGTGGGTGTTGTGGAAAAATTGCCAGTTGAGGGGGTCGACCTCCTTCTCGGTAACGACTTTGCGGTGCTCACTTCCGAGGTTCCACCCTTAGTCGTTGCCGAGAGGGCGGCCGACATGAGTAGGGAGGGGCAAGAGGGGCTCGAGAGATCTCAGTCCGCTCAGGTGTCACAGCCTGGTACCCAAGTTTCAGACCAGCGGAGGAAGGGTCGGAAGGAGAAAGTCGAGGCTGGTGGTCGGGTTGAGAATTTGGACCCAGGGACACTCCTTGGTGACTCGGTACTTGAACCAATGTTGAGCTCCGGAGTGGCCCCAGAACTGTCCCCCCTAGTGACATGGTAGGGCGTGATGGCACTCCGCGACAGAGTAGTTCCCAGGTACAACTAGAAGGTCTTAGTCTTGAGAGTTGTGGGAACGGGGCTATTGAACTCGATGAGGACGGGGAAGCATGTCATGTGAACCTGTTAAAGAAGTTTGTGAGGCAACCACCTGAGCAGCCTACTGTCCCTGTGTTGGTCTGCAGCGGCCAAGGTGGAGAAGGAGAGGGGGGGCAGTAAGGCACAGGTGGTGAAAAGTTGGGATTGTCATGGCTCGGGGGAGAAGTGGGCGGGGAACACGAGTCAGTTGGCTGTGGAAGCACTTGAGCACCTGCCTGAGCAGCAGTGTGTAGCGCTCCAGCACCTGCTCAGTTCATACCCCACTGTTTGTGCCGAGCACCCAGGCCTCACAACTCATGCGGTGCACGATGTTCCACTGGCAGGTCACTTGAGTGTTAGTAAACCGTTGGCCTCGTTGTTTCAGTGGTTCAAGGTGGGCGACGAGGCTTTGGCATGGTTGTCAGGTCAGGGTCGACCCATGGCTGCTAAGGGTGGTGGTCAGAATCAGGACATTGAGCAGATTGGTGAGGTTGGCTGTGGAGTGGATGCGCCCGGTCGTCACATAGCCTCCCAATGCTGCTCTAGTCGAATGCAACAGCCCTACCATAGACCGACTGTATCTGGCCGTGGCGCTGAAGGCGATGATGTTGCGCCGGCAGGTATAGTCGCAATGAATGCGGGGGTGCGCATGTACGGTATCGGCGGGGAAGCCTTAGCAATTATGAACTATGGGAGTGACTGCACAGGTGGTACAGATTGTCCCTCTCATGACCTGGCTGTTCTAGGGACAAAGGTGGCGAAGGAGGGAGACTATAGTGTAGAATCTATGGTCCCGGCTGGGTTGTGGGAGGGCACTTGGCATGTTGTTCTTCGAGATAAGTTGCAACCTCTTGTTCCTGAGCGCCAAGAGAAGTTGTTTACTAGGCTGTGGCAGTACGTCCGCATGTTCGTTGATTCTCCAGGCCTGATGTACGGGGTAGAACCCGACATGGAGGCTGGAGACAGTGCAAGGCTCAAATTGGCTCCCTACCGTATAAATCCTGCTTGACAGCCTGTCGTGAAAGCAGAGCTCGACTACATGTTGGAAAAGGGTCTGAGGGATAAGGGATATCGTGAGTGGTCGTTGCCAGTAACTTTGCAACCATAGTTAAGTGGCAAGATCCGTGTTTGTGTTGATTGTAAGAGAGTTGGTGCATTATCCCTGACAGACGCCTATACCTTATCCAGAGTTGACGACCCCATAGACCGCATCGGGGCTGCCTCGTTTATCACTAAGGTAGAAATAGTGAAAGGTTATTGGCAGGTCCCGTTGCCGGAGAGAGCGAAGAGAAGTGCCAGTCTTGTGGTGAACTGGGCAGTTTATCAGTGTCAGGTGTTGTTTTGCTGCCGGAACACAAGTTGGATGTGTGGCATGTTAAGGGCACTGATAATGTTCTGGCTGATTGTTTGTCACGGGAGGGTATGTTTTAAGGAGAACCCTCGCCGTTCAGTCAGTGTTTGTTTCAGTTTTGAGTTGCCCCTGTAGGGCAAAGCCGCCAAAAACACTATTAAAAATATATAAACCTCACATAAAAACTCTTTCTTTTTGATAGTATATAAGTGCAGTATATTACAGCAAGAATCTACGACATCCTGTGTTTTTGTCTTAGTAGGCTAGGCTTTGTGAAGCTTGCTCATTGAGCGTAATATTGATAAGCTATACTATTATTTTTCGGAAGTGTTGTCTAGATTTTTTTTTCATAATGAAGTGTTTTATGTTTGTGATCGTGCCTTGTTTTCACAGCTTGGGAGAGTAGCTGGGTGATGCGGGGTTGGTGGGCATTCTGTCTGGTCAGATGTGGCATTCACCTGAGCCTGAAACATCCCACATCTTGGGCGGGGTGTTACGCTGGCCAGCTTGCCAGAATGTACTCGTAACTCGCTAGTGCTCGCCAGGGCAGTGAAATGGGCTATAATAATTGTAGAACGATGTTCTTTCTTTCTTAGTGTTCATGTTGTCACAGGCAGATCAGTGGTGGTCTTTATTCTGGTCTGTGACACTTGGAAGTATTTTATATCATTGATAGAGTATAAGATATGTAGTATGAATTGTAAGGAAAAAGAGAAGGAGCAGCGAGGTGGTAATATGTGCGTGTGTATGTACGTGTGCCTCCCTCGCTCGGGCGGAGGTTCCCACGCTCGTGATTGGTCGGCTGGCCTTACGCGTCATATGACACCTGCTCTTCATGACGTAGTCGTCTGTGATTGGAGGCCGCTGTCCTAGTAAGGTGGTGCGGGCTCCTACCCGCGTGTCTCCTTCAGAGCTTGGTATGTTGTGCTTGGTTCTAGACGTCCCTTGCAATCTGTCCGCAATCTAACCCTCTGTACTACTGTTTCTCTCTCTGAACTTCTTCTTTTCATACTTCTTGTCTTTATTCAATTACTTATCCCTTCTGGTTCTGCATACGACTTCCATAGTCGGCCAGTCGTATTACCAGCACCAGTTCTCACATATATGTTCTGCACTAGCTTTAGGGATTATTAGAGTCATAGTCACATGGTACCATAATATTGGGGTGCTTCTAATTATTGAGTTGTTCTTTCCTACTATTTAATGCTAGACAGTGGAGGGTATCCGTGGTCGTTGTCTGAGTTATGTATGTGGCAAGTCAGAGCCTGTACGACTTCGAAGAAGCTAGGTAGCCTGTAACCCTTGTGCATATTTTTCCTTTGCGAGTGTAGCAGCATACAAGCGAAGGGCTTTTGCCTACTCTTGCTCGTATGCTTGCTACCTCATTTTGTTGGCCTTTGTGGAGCGCCAGGGTAAGACCAGATACTTGAGATCTGGATTACCAAGAGAGCCTCCTAGTCACTTAACGTAACATAAGGGAAATCTGTTCAAGGGGAGACAGTAGGCTACGAGCATGCTTGTGCTCTGCCTAGGTTCCTGGTACCTTTTTATGCCACTGCTAGACTTTATTAGTGAGAAAGACAGCATTGTGTTTATTAACTTTAATTGCGTATGCTTTAGGAATTATTCACGCCTTATTTTAGCCTGGGTTGATGCATGGTGCACAACCCAGTTTGGCTGTTACGTTGGCTAAGGAAGTACTGTTTTGAGTGGCTATTATTAGTGCTGTCACAGAGTTGTTGCACTCCCTTGTTTTATATATATGTATCCTACTTATTGGTGTATTTAAGATACACGCTTTGGTGTCCTGCCCCTTCATTATTTCTGTTCTATATTCGACGAGCATCTTGGAGCATCAGACGTTTTCATAAGATTCCATATCTGATTGCTGTAGGACTAGACTTCCAGTGTTTTCATAGAGCATTGAAGAGTTTAGTGTTGAGTACAGACTCACACTAAAGTTAACGTAAGCATATACTCCTTTATTAAATCTTGTTATTTATTTAAGCATTGTTATTACTTGAGAGCATTTTATTAACGTAAAGTACTCCTGTTGTGAGTAGGCTTTGCCGTCACAGGAAAGCCTTTGTAGAAGTGCACTAAAACCCAGTTAATTGATACCCCGTTATCCAGTAGATTAACTCTGGAGGGTTTAAGTGTTTTGTTCACCGGCATAATAGTTCGAGGGTTTAGAATTAGCGTACCGTTGTTGCAGATATAGCCTATCTTCTAGTCCATTATTAAGTGCCCTTCTTTATTTCGTAGTGCCGGTCGTAACAAGTATATATATATATATATATATTTATATATATACAGTATATTTAAGCTACACTCCCAAATATTATGGGTATGAAAAGGGTTAGTTAAAATAGGACTACAGAGGCAATCAAAGGCAAGCGAAGGTATTTGGTTTTATTCTGAAGAAAAGCATCATAGTACCATATATATATAATTATTACTTATCCATATGTGCCTAACTTGCTTTTACTATGAACATATGAACATTTAAGAGCAATAAATTAATTGGGAATAGCATTTGGTGGTTGAAAAAGACGTATTATTTCCGCAAGGTCGTATCATGAGGTGAGAGCAGGGGGGGCGTATATCTTCCCTCTCCAAGCTCTCGAGCGACACTGACGGCTCTAAGTAGAAGTCTCTGTGCTGCAAGGATCTCTAGCTGCCTCGCCCGTGTTAAAGAGACCGTGTGAGGGAAATTTGCGCCAAAAATTACCCGATAAAAGGGGGAATAAGAGTAAAAATAGCTGATAATTGATGAAAGGAGAAAAAGGAGGGGGGGGGGGACACATATGTAAGAGTGGTAGAAACTAATGGAAGGGAATTATCTCACCTAAATGCAATTTGCTTTGTTTTGAGTGCCACCGGGGTGTTTTAAAAAAATGTGTTTATGCTCTGGATATATTGACGGTCGCAGTGTACCAGAAAAACCTCTATAGAGGACGGTCGCCATCACCCTACCACACCCTCACCCTACCACACCATCACCCTACCACACAATCACGCTACCACACCCTCGCCCTACCACACCATCACCCTACCACACCATCACACTACCACACCATCACCCTGCCATACCATCACCCTGCCACACCCTACCACACCTTCACCCTACCACACCCTCACCATACCACACCATCACCCTACCACATACTCACCCTACCACCCCATCACCCTACCAAACCCCACCCACCAGTCTGTTTCTGACACTGTTAATTGAGTAAGTCCGACCGTCAGGAAATGGTTCTTGTGGTTTGATTGGCTGTGTGTGACTGAGTGTGTGTGTGAGTGTGTGTGAGGAAGGGGGGGGGGGGGATGGTCGGTGTGTGCGTTGGGAGATTAGTGGGTCTGTACGTGTGTGTGTGTGTGTGTGTGTGTGTGTGTGTGTGTGTCCAAGTATGAGTAAACGCTTGTTTCTTTTCCTCGCCACGAGCAGTGCTACGATGGAATAAAACAAGAAATGCCTTGTCCGAAGCAGAAATTGTTGGTAAAATTAGGGGTAATAATTGCCTCTCCGGAAAATTTAGAAAATATCTCTTATCAGTACAGGTCCTTAGTAAAAATAAATAACTACAGTAAATCAATACTATTATGTAAAGACAGATTTGGATTACCATTGAGAGTCATTTGAATGTTAGACCACTGAAGATGACAAAGGTGTACACTATGTAGAACAGTTTGAATACAGAAGTTCGCTCTCCCGTTTGTTATCTTATTCCTACCCAACCATTTGAGGATCATGACGCGTTTTGACAGTTTATTCTGGCTATCATTAGACGATTATTTTAGCTTAGATTGAACTTGTAGGAGCTAAAGAGTTAATCAAGATAGTATTAACCCATTTGATTCCTAGATATCCTTCCTATATTGCATAAAAACGTCGAATGATAACCAAAATATAATGTAAACATGCGTCTTAGATTATCAAGGGGTTAATTAGTATTACATAGGGGATACGGTTACAATTTTATGTCCCATTGTTTGCGTTCCAGGCAGATCTGTCTTGGGCTGCCCTACCTGTCAGGTTTATATTTTTAGATTTGAGATCATATCCTTTCATCTTCTCTGAATATTCTTGGTGTCTCTTTGTCTTCTGATTTCTCTTGTAAAGACCATATTACCACTCTAGCTAAAACAGCTTCCCAGAAGTTGGGTGTGCTCAAATGCCTCTAGGGGTTCTTTACCCCTGTGCAGCTTCTTGCTCTGTACAGGTGCACAGTGCGTCCATGTATTGAGTATTGTTCACACATGTGGGGAGGATCCTCTCACACAGCACTTCTAGAGAAAGTAGAAAAGGAAGCCTCCCGTGTCATTAACTCACGTCCAATTATCACGTCACCAATTATCTTCAGTCTCTCTCTTCGCCGCAATGTTGCATCTCTGTCTTGTCTACCGCTATTACATTAATCTGTGTTCCTCAGAGTTCTTTCAGTGTATACCACCCCCTCTTCGTAGAGCACGTAGCACCTGTCTTGCAACACAATCCCACCCCGATTCTGTTCAACTCTCCAACCCAAGAGTGAAAAGTTATTGTCAAGCTTTCTTCTATTTAAAGGCTAAGCTCTGGAACTCTCTCCCAGAATCAGTCTTTCCATCTTTTCATGACTTAAATTGCTTCAAACTCTGTGTTTCCAGGCATTTTGGCTCAAACGTCCCTTGATTTTGGCCCTGTCACTCTTTCAACTCTGGGGGAGGCACTCGCCACAGGCAGTTCTGCCTATTGCCTCCCTCACTCACATAGATAACCACAAACATAAAGATCGTCGAACATGCTCCCACATCTTTCTAGGACTACACTGTAAGAATTAACACGAAATTGAATAAAAACTGATACACATGAAGAGGACTTTTTTTTTTTTTATATGTTCTGATATGTTTGTATTTTACAATCAGGTGCTCAAATTACTTAAGTGCAGCTCCACCCTTGTTCACATGCTAAAGACTCTCTATCGGCATACTAAACCAATTCAGCCTGTTTGACGCATATCTTCGCTAATGATACTGACGTCAGCTCATCCTTGGTAACAGTTTTGCGTACAAAATCACTCCGTTCTGGTGCCGATTTTGTGATAGAGTGAAAGAGAGCCAGTAACCTATATAAAATCGGCCTTCGGTCAGGACATTCTTTCATCGAAAAAAATGTAAAAAATTAGCTTGAAGGGGGTCTGGGTGGGTATTTCTTTTTTGTTAAGCATAGGGAATAATTGAAACACATTGCTCGGAAATGGCAAAAGTGAGCAAAATTCTCAATATTAGTATAACAAAATATCATAAGAAAACAGGAGATCGGATCAGATAGTGTTAATTCTACTGAAAGAGGAAACTTAATGTCTAATGGCATGAACTCAAACTTTATTATCTCTGTTGAAATTTTATGTGTAGTGTTGTAAAGAAGACAAAATATATGCGCTGCAGACATATCCATTAGCACATTAACCTTTCCAGCATGATGTCGCTTGTTTCCTTTTGTTCTGACTAAATATAGACGATTTATGCAGTTTAAGAAGAACCTGTATTATTAAGAGATTTTATTGAAATGGTATGTCCCCCTTTCAATTCTAGGGGTCTATCTTACGCTAACGATAATCTCCTAATGGTAACCAGATTGTTGCTTTTTATCCTCGGATCATCCTTCTGTTATCACTCATTCAGATTAGTATCTCCCTTATCATATTAATTCTTCATAATCCTTCATTCACACCAATCCTCTAGTAACCAGCTCAATTATCTATTTTCCCAAAACAATCGCCAATAAAACCGGCGGCACACGAGCGAGTTAATCGGCTACATATATCAGATCCTTGAATCACCTACATGGTATCATATTAATGTTATTGATTTTGCTGTTTAATCGTATCATAAATTAGACTGTACAAGATAATACGTATACTTGAATGCCCACTTATATATATTCGTGGACATCACCTATTAACTACAATACTATATATACTATTTGTTGACAAACGTGTTCTATCCATAAATCAGTCCAGATAGTTATATTTACATAAAGAGAGGCGTAAGGGGTACACACATTATTATGAATCTGCTCGAGACTATGGTATCCGAGTGTACAACAGTCAAAATGGAAGAGAATATTGTCAAATAGTAGACTGGATTTTAACTAGTTTTTGACTCGGATACAGTGGCTCCGATATATCCACCGTTAAAGTGCTCATGTGACAGTGCCTATACCCCTTATTTAGCGGGCTAGGCGGTCTATTTGACCGTAGCGCCCAGCGTTTTTTTTTACCCTAAATAGGGTTGCTTACGTGATCATTTTCATGCCTAAATAAGACCCAGAGCGTAAAACAAGTATCTATCCCTGAAAGGGCGTAAACAGAGCTTTCCAATGACACCCGAACCATCCTTGTACGACCACTGGTTCTCTTGCAACGATCGTGCAACACGCGTGCAAAAACCCTGTAATTAGGTAATTTCCCTACATAATTCCCTGTGTAGCGAGTGAGAAAGGAGGGGGGAAAGTAGAATACAGTTCAGTATGTCCACGGTGGTCGTGGGGAGCGGTGATAGTGTTGCTACGTTCCTCACACCGCTCAGCTCTCTCTCTCAGCAACATTACGTGGTGAAAATGGCGAACGACATAAGTTGTGAACCGCCACATAGTCCAAATTTATTTCACACAACATAAGTTGAGCGCCGACAGTTAAGGGTTAAGGAGAGATGGGAGTATTATCTGCTCATTTACGTATATTTTTAATATATTTTTAGTTTCCTCCCTAGATCTCCATCAAGCTTAAAAATACACCCGCCTAAGAACCTCCATCAAGATAAATTTTGTACATTTTTCGATAGAAAAATGTCCCGGCCAAAGGCCAATTCCTCTTAAAATACAGGCTCGCTATAGCTTGCCAGGAAAAAATCGACACCTAAATGACACGAAAAGTCTTAATATTGACCAAAAGTGAGGCGAAAGGTCTTAAAATCGCCAAACTAATGGACCAAACGTCTAAAAATCTGAACACTAATGATTTAGGAGAAAACTAACGAAAGCTGCACAAATTTATCTCTAAAGGGAGTTGTAGGGCATTATTACAGTATATTCTAAAGGGGGTGTAGGGCATTATTACGGTATATTCTAAAGGGGGTGTAGGGCATTATTACGGTATATTCTAAAGGGGGTGTAGGGCATTATTACAGTATATTCTAAAGGGGGTTGTAGGGCATTATTACAGTATATTCTAAAGGGGGTTGTAGGGCATTATTACAGTATATTCTAAAGGGGGTTGTAGGGCATTATTACAGTATATTCTAAAGGGGGTTGTAGGGCATTATTACAGTATATTCTAAAGGGGGTTGTAGGGCATTATTACAGTATATTCTAAAGGGGGTTGTAGGGCATTATTACAGCTAAAGGAGGTTGTAGGGCATTATTACAGTATATTCTAAAGGGGGTTGTAGGGCATTATTACAGTATATTCTTTTAATTTGAAAACTTATTAGAATATGTGTATAGAGGAATCTTAAATAATATGTATACATAAATATATATATACAGTATATATACAGTATATATATATATATATATATAAATATATATATATATATATATATATATATATATATATATATATACATATTGTATTGAGTAGTTATGCCTTTTGCCTATCAATCACATAGACAAAAAAATATATATATATACATACTATATACTGTATATATATAATATATATATGTATATACATACTATATACTGTATATATATAATATATATATATATATATATATATATATATATATATATATATATATATATATATATATACTGTATATATATATATATATATATATATATATATATATATATATATATATATATATATTAATTACTATATAAATGAGTGAAAGCTACCTGTACTGCTGTTTGCTGATGATACAGTTCTGATGAGCGATAATGAATGGGAGTTGCAGGGTTTGGTAATTTGTTTTGGAGCAGTGTGCTAAAAACGGAATGTGAAGGTAAATGAGGGGAAGAGCAAGGTTATGGTCTTCGAAAAGGGCGAAGCCACAGAGTGTGAGGTGAAGTTGAACGGTCAGGCTATGGAGATTGTCAACTCATTTAAGTAACTGGGCAGTGTGTTGAGTAAAGATGGAACTATGGATGAAGAAGTGTGGGAGAGGGTGCAACAGGGGAAGAGGGTTGTAGGAACGCTGAAAGCGTTAGCTTGGAAGCGAAGAAGTCCTTGCATGACAATGTGGTAATCCCGACACTGTCTTACGGAAGCAAAGCATGGACGCTGGTGGAGAGACTCAGACCAAGAGTGAGAGGCGTGGAAATGAGTTACTTGAGAAGTGCGTGAAGAGTTACATGGAGGGATAGACAGACGAATGAGGAAGTAAGAAGGTGTGGTGTGGGGGTAGATGTGCTGGAAAGTATGAAAAGGAACACGTTGAAATAGTTCCGCCATATGGAACGGATGGGAAGAGAGAGAATGACAAAGAGGGTGTACGAGAGCAAGGTGGAAAGACAGAGATGGAGAAGTAAACTGAAATAGAGGTGGAAGGATGGTGTGAAGAAATATCTACTGGTGATCTTCTTTCATATCTTACTAACTCTTGGTCATCCTCCTTTCGGGACTTCGGTGAGACTTTTTCTATTGCACTAGACATATCGAAAGCCTTAGATAGTCTGGCACAAATCTTTAATTTCTAAACTACCCTCCTTCGGCTTCTATCCCTCCAACTGTGCCTTGTCTCTAATTTCCTTTCCGGCCGTTCCATAGCTGCGGTTGTGGACGGCCATCGCTCACTTCCTCACCCTATAAACTCTGGTGTTCCTCAGGGCTCTGTCCTATCTCCTATTCTCTTTCTAATTTTTATAAATGATCTTCTCAACTGTACCTCAATTCCCATCCATTCATACGCAGACGACTCAACCTTACACTACTCAATTAGTTTTTCAGAACGCCCAAGCCAGAAATTCCTCAACAACAAACGAAATGAAACCATAGAACACTTAAATTCTGATCTAACTACTATCTCCAATTGGGGCAGAGAAAACCTTGTTACCTTTAATACTTCCAAGACCCAATTTCTCCATCTATCTACCCGTCAGGATCTCCCTGCGGACTATCCCTTATTCATCAACAATACAACAATCAATCCTTCATCTTCTCTCAATATTCTTGGTGTCTCTTTTTCTTCTGCTCTCAGTTGGAAGGACCATATTACCAGTCTTGCTAAGGCAGCCTCCCAGAAGCTGGGTGTGCTCAACCGCCTTAGGGGGTTCTTTACCCCTGCACAGCTTCTTGTTCTGTACAGGGGCATAGTGCGTCCTTGTATTGAGTATTGTTCACATGTGTGGGGAGGTTCCTCTCACACCGCTCTTCTAGACAAAATTGAAAGGAAAGCCTTTCGTACCATTAACTCCCGTCCACTCACCAACTTTCTGCAATCTCTCTCTCTTCGCCGCAATGTTGCATCTCTCTCGCTATTCTATCGCTACTATAATAATCAGTGTTCCTCAGAGCTTTCCCAGTGTATACCACCTCCTTTACGTAGGGCACGTGGTACCCGTCTTGCAACACAATCCCACCCCTACTCTGTGCAACTCTCCAACCCAAGAGTGAAACATTACTCTCAGACTTTCTTCTATTCAACATCTGAGCTCTGGAACTCTCTCCCAGAATCAGTCTTTCCCTCTTCCTATGACTTAAATTGCTTCAAACTCCGTGTGTCCAGGCATTTTGGCTCGAACGTCCCTTGATTTTTGCCCTGTCACGCTTTCAACTATGGGGGAGGCACTCACTATAGGCAGTACTGCCTTTTGCCTCCCTCACTCACATAGAAAAAAATATATATATGGATGAAGGGGGTGCTGGTTGGGAGGAGGGGTGTCGACTGACTGGGGACAGAGGTACATGGGGGCGGTTCGTTCGTGACCACCCCTTCCGGGATCACGGCTTCATGCAATAGATAGATAGACTATATAAATATATAAAACAAATCCCCTTAAAGGTGCAAGTTTGGAATGTGTGTAACAGTATAATATACTGTTACACACATTCCAGCCTTGCACCTTTATGACTTTAACGGCTTCAAGCACCGTATATCCTGACATCTTGACGCGAACATACTTTGAATTTGGATCTCTTTCACTCTTTCAACCTTACGGGGAACATATATATGCTCAAGACTGTATTATACTCGGTATATTATATGCTCAAGACTGTATTATACTCGGTATATTATATGCTCAAGACTGTATTATACTCGGTATATTATATGCTCAAGACTGTATTATACTCGGTATATTATATGCTCAAGACTGTATTATGCTCGGTATATTATATGCTCAAGACTGTATTATACTCGGTATATTATATGCTCAAGACTGTATTATACTCGGTATATTATATGCTCAAGACTGTATTATACTCGGTATATTATATGCTCAAGACTGTATTATACTCGGTATTATATGCTCAAGACTGTATTATACTCGGTATATTATATGCTCAAGACTGTATTATGCTCGGTATATTATATGCTCAAGACTGTATTATACTCGGTATATTATATGCTCAAGACTGTATTATACTCGGTATATTATATGCTCAAGACTGTATTATACTCGGTATATTATATGCTCAAGACTGTATTATACTCGGTATATTATATGCTCAAGACTGTATTATGCTCGGTATATTATATGCTCAAGACTGTATTATACTCGGTATATTATATGCTCAAGACTGTATTATGCTCGGTATATTATATGCTCAAGACTGTATTATACTCGGTATATTATATGCTCAAGACTGTATTATACTCGTGATATTATATGCTCAAGACTGTATTATACTCGGTATATTATATGCTCAAGACTGTATTATACTCGGTATATTATATGCTCAAGACTGTATTATGCTCGGTATATTATATGCTCAAGACTGTATTATACTCGGTATATTATATGCTCAAGACTGTATTATACTCGGTATATTATATGCTCAAGACTGTATTATACTCGGTATATTATATGCTCAAGACTGTATTATACTCGGTATATTATATGCTCAAGACTGTATTATACTCGGTATATTATATGCTCAAGACTGTATTATACTCGGTATATTTTCAGGTGGTGGTAAATAACAAAAACAGGTAAATAGATATATACGTAATGGAAAAATAATAATAATGAGGCATAAGGAAAAACTGCCTGTAACAAATGTTCCCCGTAAGGTTGAAAGAGTGAAAGAGATCCAAATTCAAAGTATGTTAGCGTCAAGATGTCAGGATATACGGTGCTTGAAGCCGTTAAAGTCATAATATGAGGGAAAGACAGAGAGGGTCAGAATTTACTTGTCGAGTAGAAGAAAGACTGGGGAAATTAGTCCATTCTTGGGTTTGAGAGTTGGACAGAATAGGGGTGGGATATATTTGAGTGTACAGAGAGGATTATGCCATCAGTGACACAAAATGGCGGAGGCTGGACGATCTCTGTTACTGTAGGGTCTCTACCTTGTGGACATAGCCAAGTCTCAAACTGGTGTCACACCAGCGCATTTTCCGGCAATTTTCGATGAGCAAGATTTTTCTCGGACAATTTTGAGGCTCTCTCGCATTGGAATCGGAAACTAGATCGAAAGTAGATAATGTTAGATAGGTTAAATCTTATAAAGCTTAAATTTTGAAGCTGCCAGACTACAATTTCCCGTAAAAGTTGACGGAAAAATCACTTCACTATCATAAATTACACTTGTTTTTCCTGAAAGTGTTGGTAATCAAATGCTGCCTACTATGTGCCATGGTTTAAGGGGGTAGCGCTTGTATTGGGGTCTATGTATTCATTATATCTATTTATATTTTAGTTTCCTCGCTAGACCTCCATCAAGCTTTAAAAAACGTCGCCTAGACCCTATTTCACGATTGATTTGTAAAAAAAATCGGTAGAAAAGTGTCCAATCCGATGGCCAGTTTCTTCTACAATTACAGGTTCGCTATTGCTCGCCAGGAAAACAATCGACACCTAAGTGGCACGGAAGGTCTTAATATTGACAAATGAATGGGGTGAAATGTCTCAAAATCGCCAAACTAATGAAACTACATACGTCTTAAAATCTCAAAACTGATATGCTAGACATGAGGGAAAAGGGGATCCAGAAAGAGCGAATACCTCCCCCTTAAAATGAACTCCAGCATTTGATGAAGTTCTGCTTTGCAAAATAGTTATAGTCTCTCTCGCTTTGGTAATTATGAAGACAAAAACCATATAATGCATGTGACAGTCTGTCCTTGTTTTGTTGAATAAATTGTGTATTTACTTTATATTAACTTCATCCCACACAGATAATTGGGATATTGGTTATTATTATTATTATTATTATTATCATTATTATTATTACTATTATAATTGTGTTGTTGCTTACATAATGAAAGCAGGGAAAGAAAATAAAATTTCCATTAAAGGAACAATAATTCACTACAACACCTGAATTTAACTAGTTGTAAATTGAAAGTTGAATTGTCTGCCACCTTTGTATACTCTAGGCTTCACAAAAAATGTCTAATTTTGTAGTTTAGCAACAATCAACAATTTATAATATACTTATTTTGAGTGCTTCAACTTTAATTTCCTTTAGTGATAACGAACAAATTCAACAATTAACTATTATATTACCTGTATAATTATTATTACCTTTATTATTTATGCATTGTTGTAAATATGCATTCCTGTATATATATTGATTTCATGATTACATATAATTAAGCAATACATGTTTTGTTTTTTAATACTTTTTGCTATGGTCTCCAATCTAATATTCTCTCAAATCATAAACTGTATTTCTAGCAACTTTAATTTTAATGTAATAGGATGCTTACAAGTTTGAGTAGGCATCCAGGTGACTACTATTTCTAACTGCTCCAAAACTCAATTTCTTCATCTATCTACTCGTCGCTCCTTCCAGAAAACTATGAACTACTCTTCAACAACATATAAATAAACCCTTAATTTTGTCTTAATATTATTGGTGTCTCTTTTTTCCTCTGGTAATCTCTTGGAAAGATCATAGTACCACTCATGCTAAAACAGCTTCCCAGAAGCAGGGTGTGCTCAACCACCTCCGGGGGTTCTTTACCCCTGCGCAGCTCCTTGCTCTGTACAGGTGCAGAGTACGTCCATGTGTTGAGTATTGTTCAAATGTGTGGGGAAAATTCTGTCACACAGCACTTTTGGACAAAGTAGAAAGGAAAGCCTTCCGTTTCATTAACTCACATCCACTCACAAATTATCTGCAGTCTATCTCCTCTCTTCGCCGCAATGTTGCATATCTCTCACTATTCTACAGCTACTACAATAATCAGTGTTCCTCAGAGCTCTCTCAGTGTATACCAACCCCCCTTCGTAGAACACGTACCACCCGGCTTCCAACACAATCCCACCCCTACTCTGTGTAACTCTCCAACCCAATAGTTAAATGTTATTCTCAATCTTTCTTCTATCAACAGCTGAGCTCTGGAACTCTCTCCCAGAATCAGCCTTTCCCTCTTCCTATGACTTAAATTGCTTCAAACTCTGTGTGTTCAGGCATTTTGGCTCGAACGTCCCTTGATTTTGGCCCTGTCACTGTTTAAACTCTGGGGGGAGGCACTCGCTACAGGCATTCTGGCTTTTGCCTCCCTCAGTCAAATAGCAAAGTCAAAGAAAAAAACAAACTACTGTAGTCTATGGCTGATCCTATCAGAATGGGGGTTGAGCGTGCCTTGCCTCTCAGTTATCGATCTCTCTTTATCGCATGCTAGATTGTATCTCTTTCTATCACTTTTGACATAACCAATATTTGTCTACTCGATATTTGATACCAAAATGTGACTTCCCTGATTTATTGACTGCCCGACATACGACAATTGCCTTAGTATTGTAGTACATTTTCTCAGTGGTCAAACACTATGTACCATGTATTATAGAGATACCTAGTTCCCCACAGTTGCAACAGAAAACCGGCTATGACTGGTGGCTGTGGCCTGATGATATCCATCCGCCTCTCTATTTTACCTTGGGTGTGTGCTTGAGTACATCTACATAGTCTTCATAAATGTAATTTAACTTATCTCCTAGTTTTCCTAATTTCAACTCTTTTCACAATGTGTGTTTGAGAGGGAATATGTGTGAGTCAGTGTGGATGAGTGTATGGATGTGTGTTTGTCTGTGTATACGTGTGCAAGGTGTTGTATATTGGCAAAACAAACTCCAAGTCAGACAACTCATTATTGTTAAAAACATCTAGAAGAGACTTGACTTTGAAACATATTTGGTGTTTTGCCTTGCAGTGACCTAAGGTGTCCAGGCAGTTCATGGAAGTAAAGAAGACATATTATAGATTACTATACTATATTAAGAGGCAGTTTAATAATAGGAACAAGGAGATAGTGTTTGCACTCTATAATTGCCTTAATCTATCAATCTATCTATTACCTGACGCCATGATCCCCGAAGGGGTGGCCACGAACGAAACGCCCCCATGCACCTCTGTTGGCGAAGCCCCTCCCAGCCAGCACCACCTTTATCCATATACTAATTCACTCCATCCTTCCACCTCTCTTTCGGTTTACCTCTCCCTCTCTGTCCTTCCACCTCGCTCTCGTACACCCTCTTAGTCATTCTCTGGCTTCCCATGCATTCCATATTGCCAAACCACCTCAAGGTGTTCCTTTTCAGCACATCTACCTCAACACCACACCTCCTTCCTACTTACTCATCCGTCTGTCTATACCTCCATGTAACTCTGCACGTACTTCTCAAGTAACTCATATCCACCACTCTCACTCTTGGTCTGAGTTTCTCCACCAACGTCTATGCTTCGCTTCCGTAAGTCAGTATCGGAATTACCACACTGTCATGCAAGGACTTCTTAACTTCCATGCTGACCACCCTATTTCTTGTTACTACTTTTAGCATTCATACAACCCTCTTCCCCTGTTGCACCCTCTCCCGCACTTCTTCATCCATACTCCCATCTTTACTCAGCACACTGCCCAGATACTTAAATGAGCTGACAATCTCCACAGTCTGACCGTTCAACTTCACCTCACAGTCTGTGGCTTCACCCCTTTCGAAAACCATAACCTTGCTCTTCCCCGTATTTACCTCCAAACATATTTACCAGACCCTGCAACTCCCATTCATTATCGCTCATCAGAACTGTATCATCAGCAAACATCAGTACAGAAAACTTCCAATCAATTCGCTCCCTTATCAGCGATACATCAACATCCACTGTTCTTCCTTGCATTTTTTTAATGACTCCATCCATATATTACAGTAAACAACCACGGGGACATCACACACCTCTGTTTCAACCCAACACTCAGATCATAGAACTCACTCTGTTCATTCTCCACACGTACTACCGCCTATGCACCCTCATACATACTCTTCACTGCTTTTAGCAACTCCGTATATTCTAAGTACTTTCCACATATCTTCTCTATCTACTCTGTCATAGGCCTTCTCCAAGTCCATAAAGGCAACATACAGCTTTTGTTGCTTCTCCAGACATTTCTCCACAACACATTTCAGGGTAAAAATCTGATCTACACATCCTCTTCCCTTCCTAAAATCGCCCTGCTCGTCACCTATCCACTTCTCCGTTCTCGCTCTCACTCTCTCAATCATTACCCTACTGTACACCTTCCCTGCTACGCTTAGAAGAAATATTCCTCGGTGGTTACCACGCACTCCTCTTTCCCCTTTACCCTTATATAGGGGGACTATTATGCCTGTCTTCCAGTCATCAGGTGCACTCCTCTTCTCCCATGCTAGTTTGCACATTTTCCATACCCATTCGATCACTATCTCACCACCATACCTCAACATTTCCCCACACACTCCATCTATTCCTGGTGCTTTCCCCAACATTTGTTATGGTTTAACACACTTCTGACCTCCTGATCCCCACCTCCTCCTTCACTACTTCTCTTCTTCTCCTTCCAATACCCCATCCAACTATGTTTGCTGGTGCTTCATTCCTTACATTCAGCAATTCAGTAAAGTACTCCCTCCATCTATCAACTCTCTCTTGCTTCTCGGCTAGCACTCGCCCATTCTTATCTTTCACACCCTTACTGTTTCCCTTGCTACCTTCCCTAACTTTCTTGACTTCTTTTCAGAACAGTTTCTTACACTCCCTCCATTTTACACTCAGATTCCTTCCAAATTCCTCATCTACTTTCTTAATTTCCTTCACTACTCTCTTCACCACTCTCTTTTTCTTCAAGTACCTTGCTCGTTTCTGTCTCTCCAAATCTTCATTCCCTCTAATACCCAACCACTCTCTATATGCTTTCTTCTTGTCTTCCACAGCTATTTTTACCTCTTCTGTCCACCATGCTGTACCCTTCACTCCCCTCCCTCTTCTCGTTACTCCACACACCTCCTCACATGCTGCACAGATCTCTTCCTTAAACACTTTGCTCATCTCCTCCACGTCCTCTATGCCTTCCAGGTCAAACCTACCTAGTCATCTTTCTACTGCTCTCCTGAACTCTTCCTTGATTCCTCCTCCTGCAACCTCTCCACCCTCCTTGCCATTTCACCTTCCTCTTGCCTCCCTCCAGCTCTCCTCACCCACTTATTTTGTATCCTAATTATAGCTACTACTACATAATGGGCAGACAGACCCCCTCCAATACCCCTCTACACCCTAGCATCCAGCACAGGTTTCTTCATTCATTCATCCACACATATATAATCAATAAGTGCCTTCGTTCCACCACTGTCTTATCTTTATCCTTCTTCCTCCACACCACTTTCCATGTATACCTGTGCATCATTCTGTGTCAGAAGAAGGTGTTAGCTATCCACAGTCTCCTTCCCACACATACGTCCACAAGTGCACTACCATTCCCATTCACCTCCCACCACTCCATCAACTTTCTTATCACCCACCATCCCATTCATATCCCCAATTTGAAATATTCTTTCGCTCTTGCCAAACTTATCCAGGCATGCCTCTTCATTCACCCAGAACTCCTCTTTCTCTCCTACAGTGTTATCCTCTGTTGGAGCATACACACACACAACCACCCACGTTTGTATTCCTACTTTCATTCTCACCCACACAATCCTTGAACCCACAGACCCATAGTCTCTTACACGCTCCTTCCATTTGTTACTTACAAACAAACACGCACCTTCTTTCGCTGCTCCCTCACTCACTCCAGCACACACACTCATTCCACACTCCCACTCTCTCACATCTGTACCCCTCAATTTGGTCTCAGTCATTCCTCATACATCCAGCCTGGCATTCACTAACACTTCCAGGACATCTCTCTCTTTTGTGTCATCATTCATCCCTCTCACATTCCAAGTCGATATTATAAGACTGTCCATGGTAGGTCGGGGTTCGTCAATATTAAGTCCGTCCACATCCGAGGCTGTTCGTTCGTCCATCATTGTAGTTAGTATATTTTTCACGGGTGGGGGGTCGCAAGCCCACTGACCCAACCTCTTTAGTCACCTCTTACGACATGCAGGAGGCACGTGGGGCATATTCTATTCCCTTACCCCCAGGGGGTAATACGGCCATATTTTAAATATGCTGTTTATATTGTGGTGTACAACACTCACAGAAAACATAAACTGACTAAAAACAGTCCAAACCGGTGCTACAAACCCTATTCCTTGGATTACGAAAATATACTATGAGGTCTGGTTGAGAGCTCTTGGTTCTTTTCTTGGAAATGTGTAAATTATGTGGTCATTTCGTTGAAATCTTTAAAATACAAAATGGGTTTGAGAACGTAGAATTTTCAAATACGTTTACCTCCAATAGGAGTACTACATGGGACCATGTCTGGAACATCTAGCTAAACAAGTTTAGCACCAGTAGCCTATTTGTGAACACGTTTTGTTATACTAATATATGTTCTACTTGGAACAATTGTGTCTCAGAAACTGTAAATAATGTATCAGTAAGTTTACAAAGTTATTATATCGTGTGATTCACAGTTTGCAATAAAAGTACTACACTATACAATCTCTCATTTTCAGCTATAGCATTTCCTTGGCATAATCCGCAGGAATTCTGAGATGCTAACTATTCCTTGTACCACCTTGTAACTCTCTGGCTGCTCTCATCACATACCGGCACTTTACCCTCCTCCCAAGTTATCACCTCAAGAATACCTCATTTCCTTCCTCATCTATGCCCGCTTCTCTCTCTCTCTCTCTCTCTCTCTCTTGTAGTAGCTTCACTTTTAACAATCAAGAATAAGTTCATCAACTCGGGGAAATGGAACGATATTAAAATCCATGAGGGCGAATTTGAATGTCACAAAGCGCTTCTTCACCTACAGTGTGGTCAACAAGTGGAACAAACTGCCAGAGAAAGTGGTACAATGTAATACAATTGACTAATTCAAAAGGAGGCTAGACATTCATATGGAAGAGGTTGGAGTAATATATACTGTAGGTTTAACAAGAAAATACAAACAAATTAAACAAGAATAAGTTAAACATCAGTAGCATATACAGTTCTACAATATTTCTCAACTAGTCAATAGTAATTTTCTCATTCTGCTGGGGTGTGGTGGGTGGGGAGAAAGGCTTCTGATCTGCTATCTTTACCTTCCACTGTGCAGGACATTTTGTATTAGATTAAAGTCTAGACTCCCTGGTATGGACCACAAGGTTTGTGCAGTCTGTGTATTTATGTAACTCTATGTAACTCTCTCTATTGATTACCTTTGTGTCTATGCTTGTATCACTTACCTTTCTTATTATGTATCTCCATATATCGTATTCTGTATGTGTTTTTGAATAGTGTACTGTATATTTTATGAGTAAGCATTATTGTTTTATATTTTGTTTAAGGTGTCGACCCGCTTTTTCTTTCTTTCTGGGTAGTAGCCATTCAACCCCTTTTAGCCTGCTGTTTTAAGACGTTTATCCTCATACAGGTGTCGATTTACACCTGGCGAGCGATAACGAGCCTGCATATTTTGGATTATGTTTTAGACAGCTAACTAAATTTGTACATTTTTCGGTAGAAAAATGTCTCCGGCGAAGCCGGATTACTCCATACAATGATGGCTGGCTACCTGAATGGGGAAAAGCGTCTTAAAACAGTAGGCTGAATGAGGGCGAATGAATAAAACTCAGAGAGAAAAAGAAGGTCGGTCCCCCTAAGCTTTGTTTTTCATTCTTCCCTCCCCTCACCATCTGTTTACATGTACTCTCTGTCACTGTTGCTTGTAAATGACAATGTTCTTATATGTTTGTCCTATCACCTTTATTTTTGTTCTCATGTTTGTTCTCACTCTCTCTCTCTCTCTCTCTCTCTCTCTCTCTTTCTCATTCTTTCTCCAGCAGCATCACTTCAACTTTCTTTTTCCCTTCCGAGACTATCAACTTCTTACCCCTCTTCGCAGGACCTATCGTTTTTTTTTTTTTTTTTTGTTAAACCCTTTTTTAAACCTTGTTCTTCTTCTTGGAGCAATCTTCCTCCCTGCTCCTCTCACCTGGAGTGCCTGCATATAGAGAGTGGTGAAAGAGGAGGTCCCGGGAGTCAGAAACAATATGGCGGCCGGGGACTTAAGGGGGTAGTGGTTGGTTTTTGGACTAAATAAGTATTTATATATTTATTTTTGAGTTTCCTCGTTAGACCTCTATCAAGCTTAGAAAAACGCCCTCTAGACCCCCTTCCAAGATAAATTTGTAAATTTTTCGGTAAAAAAACGTCCCAGCCGAAGGCCGGTTCTTTCTAAAATTAGATGTTCGCTCTCGCTCGCCAGGAAAAAATCGAAACCTAAAGGACACGAAAGGTCTTAATCTTGACAACAAAAAAGGCGAAAGGTCTCAAAACGCCAAACTAACGGAAGGAACGTCTTAAAACCTCAAAACTAGTATGCTAAACATGAAGGAGAAGGGGGCCAGAAAAAGCGAGTACTACCACCTTAACCCATTGAGGATTATGACACATTTTTAATACTTTCTTCTGGCTTTCATTGGACGATTTTATGCCGAGAAAACGGGGTATATCGAAGTCAGAGAGTTGGTTGGGCCAGTCTTTACCCTTTAAACTCCACCAGATCCTTCCTAAGCTGTATAAAATCGTCTAATAATCGCCTGAATAAACTGTCAAAATGCGTCATGATCCTCAAGGGGACATGTGTGCTTTATTAGATGTAGACAGATGGATCTCGAGATACAAAGAATCACATATCAATAGAATAACATAAGGTATATAAACTAAAAAAACTATATGAATAAATAATGGTAGACTATGGGATAACACATAATATAGAAACAGCATGGCTTCCATAAGTCAAATTGACACTACCCTCTTGTATAAAGGTGCTCTCCTCCCATCAGGTCCCTGAAGTTGCCTCTCATCATCTCTCAGCTGCATCGTATCACCTGGGGTACAAAAGTATACAAAGAAAGGCAAGCAACAACATACCTAATGGTCCTTACAAGGCTGCTTGTAAAAAAACAAATGATTGTCACAGCCATCAACTGGAGGGTCAGAAAACAAAACAATAGCTCTATACATACTGATACGGTCATGTTACTCTGAAACAAACGCAGTTAGTCGGGGATTTATGGCGAGATATTTATCAAGACGATATTTAAATGTCTGGACTGTATGGTACTCTACAACATTTCTAGACAATTTATTCCATAAGTTGACTAATCTGAAGAAAAAGAAGTGCTACGCTTCATGTGAGTGAAATGCGTTTCCGACAATTTTGTAACCATTACTTCTTGTGTAATTTGAGTTATCTAGTGTGAAGTACTTACTTGCATCCATGTTGTCATGGCCTTTGATAACTTGGATTAGGTCCCCTCGTATTCTGCGTTTTTTCAAGGTAAATAGGTTTAACTCTTTTAGACGTTCCTCATATGATTTAATTCTTAGTCGGGGAATCATTTTAGTTACTCTCCGTTGTACTCTCTCTATGTGTTCAATGTCATTTTTATAGTATGGCGACCAAAACTGGACACAATATTCCAAATGCGGACGAACCAATGAATTATATAAAGTGCGTATAACGTTTTCGGATTTATATTCAAAAGATCTCCCAATGAAACCAACAATTTGATTTGCTTTTGTAATTAACAACTTTGGCGCATTGTTGGGCAGGTTTTAAATTGTTTGTTATAGTTACTCAGAGATCTGTTGTACCTATACAAGCAGTGTCAACTTTGCATATACCCGCTATTTTGTTTCAACCTCTCCCTTTACCCCGAAGCATACCAGGAATGTTTACACCTAATTTGTCAGCCAATATACTGTGTTATTCTATTCATGCCTCCTTTATTTTATCTCACTATCCTTCAACCTCTATCTATTAGATCACTTAACCCATTGAGTACCGGTGAAATCCTTTTAACTTTACTCTGGCTACAATAAGATGATTGTATTAAGTTACATATGGGTCTCAAGCAATTAACAGGCTTCAAACTATCTCATTTAACCCCCTTTACTCCCACATATTCATCTTATGTTGCAAACAATCATCTAAATATATAGCTTGATTACAACGTAACAAACGTCGCTGGTACAGAAAGGGTAAGTCCCCGAAATCCATATAATTTCTGACTTCCTAAACCTACTATGTCACCACTCTCCATATTAACCCTCTCCGACATATGACGCGATTTTGAACCTATTAGGGATACTTTAAAGCCTTTGTTACAATCAGGGGTATTTAGAAATCTTTAGTTTAATTACTTCAACCTCTGCAGTTGTCTTTTTGGAGAGGTAATTATAAGAGTGAGAGAACTCTATTTCTTATTGCAAATCTGGCAACCTCTGCGTCATATGAGCATGAAAGGGTTGAGGGGGGTGGGCCAACCCTTTCGGGATCACGGCATCAGGCAATAGATAGATTGATAGATAGTTGGGCGTTTTTTTCTGGCCCCCTTCCCCCTCGTGTTTAGCCCCATTTGTTTGTTTTAAGATTGTAAGACGTTCGGTCCATTAGTTTGGCGATTTTAAGAATTTACGACCCATTTCTTTGTCAATATTAAGACCTTTCCTGTTATTTAGGTGTCGAGCCTGTAATTATAAGAGTGACCGGCCTTCGGCTGGGAAATTTTTCTACCGAAAAATGTACATATATATGTTGAAGGGGGGTCTAGGGTGTGTTTTTTACAGGTGGTCTAGGGAAGAAACTAACAAAATTATAAAAAGATACATATATTGAGGAAATATATTAGCCCATCTCCCATTAAGGCACTCTAGTATCACCTGGGTTATCTTCTGCTATTTCTGCTTATGTTTCGGTATTCAAGGACGCATGTTTACACTTCATTCTGGTTATCATAAGACGAGTTTATACAAACTAGGGATATTTTGGTGAACAGACTATCTAAAAAAACGGTCTAGTTTTCACAAGTTCTTCTTAACCCTTGCTGTACCAGCGACGTCTGTTTTACTTTATGTTAGCGTTATGTAGACAATTTTAGGCAGTTTTGGATGGACTTAGGGTAGTTAAATAAGTTGATTGAGATATCTCGAAGCTTATAATTTGCTAGAGGTCCTTCCTAAACTTAATATAATCTTCTAATAGTTGCCAAAATATAATAAAAAAGGACGTCACTGGTACAGAAGGGGTTAAACTGATTTTTGTTCTCTAATACTAGCCATAATAAACTGTCTAAGCACCAGAATAAAGGCGTTTTCTCTAATACTAGCCATAATAAACTGTCTAAGCACCAGAATAAAGGCGTTTTCTCTAATACTAGCCATAATAAACTGTCTAAGCACCAGAATAAAGGCGTTCTCTAATACTAGCCATAATAAACTGTCTAAGCACCAGAATAAAGGCGTTTTCTAATACTAGCCATAATAAACTGTCTAAGCACCAGAATAAAGGCGTTTTACTACAATGTGGAAATTAAGGGGAGATGGTCGGTTTTCTGGACACCCTTCTCCCTCATTCTTAGCCCCATTAGTTTGGCGATGTTAAGACCTTTCGCCCCATTTCTCTGTCAATATTAGGACTTTTCGTGTCATTAAGGTGTTTATTTTTTCCTGGTGAGCGATAGCGAACCTGTAATTTAGGAGGAACTGGCCTTTGGCCGGGATATATTTCTACCGAAAAATGTACAAATAATCTTGAAAGAGAATCCTTAGTTTTTTTTTTTAAAGATTGATGAAGGTCTAGGATGAAAACTAGAAAAATTATAAATATATGAACATATCGACCAAAATGTGAACCATCCCCCCCTTAAGGTATGACTCGGCTAATTAACCTTTACCGTATCAGGAACGGCTTTCATATTGTATCCTAACTATATCCAGACTAATGCAATGAAGCAACTTGATTGAGCCCGAGTACTTTCAGTCTTCTACTGTACTTCTCACTTCTCAGCTTGTTCTTCCTCTGTCTAATTACTCTTCTTTCCTATTTTACTCCAGCCATCTGGTCTGGTCCAGACAATATTATGCAGCTTAGGAAGGATCTGTAGTAGTTAGAAGGGATGACTGAGATATTTTGAAGCCTTAACTGCCTTCCTAAACTGAATAGTATCGATTTATAGTAGCCTGAATATAATATAAAGGATATCGACGGTACAGAAGGGGTTAAAGGGTTCATTATAATCTACTTACATATACTGTAGGTATAGCGATAAGCCTGTTAAGGGAAGATGGCTAGTTTCTTCCTCATGTTTAACCCGATTAGTTTTCAGATTGTATCATGTTCAGCCCATTAGTTTGGCGATCTTAAGATCTTTCGCCGCATTTCTTTGTCAATATTAAGACTTTGTGTGTCTCGTAGGTGTCGATTTTTTCCTGGTGAGCGATGGCAAGCCTGTAAAAAAGAGGAACTGACCTTCGACCGGGACACTTATCTATCTAAACATGTACAAATTGCTCTTGAAGAAAGGTCTTGGAGGGTGTTTTGTTTTAACTTGATGGAGGTCTAGGTAGGAAACTAAAAAAATTATAACTTTCTATCTTCGTTTTTTCCCCTCTCCCCTCCTACCCCTTTCCTTTCTTCTTTTCTCCTCTTCTCAACACCTACCTCCTCCCTCATCATCACCCTTGTTACTCTCGCCTCTCTTCTCCTCGCCTACCATCACCATCCATCAACTCTCTCATCATTATCCTCATCTGAACTCTCCTTTTCTCTCTTCTGCGTTCTTGTCTCCCCACTCTTGTCTTTTCCTCTCCTCTCTTCTCTTCATTCTTATCTCCTCTCCCTCTCTCATCTCCTCTCCTCTCCTCCCCTCTCTTTTCTCCTCGCCACCCACCAACTTCCTCATCATCACCTTCAACAATCTTAGCGCTCTTCTTCTCTCCTCTCTTTACTCCTCTTCTTCATTTCCCCTTCCTCTCCTTTCTCCTCTCCTCTCCTCACCACCCACCATCACCACTCTCATCACTTTCGCCTCTCGCATTACCTTTGACTTATCCTTAGCTGCTGCATCTTTATTTCTCGTGTGATCATTGCCTCCCTCATCATCATCAACACATCTCTCTCTCTCTCTCATTGCCTACCTATCTATTTATCTATATCTATCTACTGTATATATATGTTTATATATCTACAGTATGTATCTATCTGTCTCTCTCTCTCTCTGCCGGCTCAACTCAAAGCGTCAACACCTCTTCGCCCGCCGCTTGAAATTTGACTATATTTTGAGTATTACATTGCTCATTTCTGTATTTGTTTGCATGAGCTGTAGCTAAGAGTTAATTAAACCGCCCAGTAGTTGCCTTGCATGTAATTTTGCTGTATTTTTTACTTTTAAACGTTTGTTTATCATGACTGCCATCGTTTACATTAGTACCGGATAGTGACGACGCACGAATGTAAACAAACTAGTTGCTTGTTTCCATATTATATTGTTCTAACCCTTGTTGTAGTAATTATTACCCTCACTGTAGTTAAGTGCTTAGTAAATCACCCAGTAGTTATCTTGCATGACATTGTCTATCTATCTATCTATATGCTCAGGCCCAATCCCCATTTTGGGGGTAGCCGACTCCAGACAGAGCAAGAACAGGGAAAACACAAAAACAACATAAAAAACAAATAAACGCAGATAAAAAGCACAAACTCACACACATCCAGGTCACCCAGGAGAAGACCCAGAGACCAGGGTCACCATGGTCGCTCCAGCACTCCCCCAGTCCCCGACCACCCGGAGAGGTTCCGATCTCGGCAGGCAGACATGCAGCGGAGCCAAAGCCACAAGCCCTCCCACCACACTTCCAGGCGCACCCTTCATATAATCGTCTCCCCGGGCCAGGCGCCTGATGGACTATTATCTAGTCCAACTTGCGCCCGACCCCTTATTCCAAATTACCACGTGTTCACTCAACTATTCACAAGCATTCTCCATTCACTCCTGTCCACCACCACTTCCCCTGCCTGATCTATAGTCATTCCTCTATCATCCAAAGCCTTTCTTACACAGTCTCTCCATCTCAATGGGGGTCTTCCTGCCCTTCTATCTCCCCTTGTACCTGACTCACATATTCTTTTTGTAAGCCTTTCATCTCCCATTCGTTCAACATGACCATACCAGCTCAGCACCCTTCTGTCCACTCTGGCTGACAAATGTTCCTGCTGCCCCACTCTCCTACGTATCTCTTCATTCCTCAATCTGTCTCTACGAGTAACTCCACACATACTCCTCAAGCAGCTCATCTCCATCACATCCAGCCCTCTTTACTCCTTTTTCTCCAGAGCCCATGTCTCAGCCCCATAGATCACTGTTGGCACAACAATTCCTTGATACAATGCACTTTTTACTTTCACTCCGAGATTTCTCGTCTTCCACATACTTCCCATTGCTCCGAAAACCTTCCTTCCTTCACACACTCTCTGTTTTACCTCCACTTCCATACCTCCACTCCTGCTCATCGTTCCTCCTAGATATTTAAAACACTCTACTTTTCCAATATTTCCCCATCCAGCCTCACATCTAGATTCATCCTATGCTCTCCCCTATTACACACCATTACTTTACTTTTATTGACGTTCACCTTCAGTTTCCTCCTTCTACAAACCACACCAAACTCTTTGACTACCCGCTGCAGTTTCTCATCAGAATCCGCCACCAATGCTGTGTCATCAGCGAACAACAACTGATTCAACTCCCAATCTCTATCATTCTTTTCTACTAAACCCAATCCTCTTCCCATAGTTCTCCTTTTCACCTCCCTCACCACACCATCCATAAACATATTAAACAGCCAGGTGACATTACACAACCCTGTCGCAAACCTACCTTTACCTCAAACCATTCACTCAACTCACCATTTCCTACTCTCACACATGCTCTGCTCCCTTCATAAAAACTCTTAACTGCTTCTAACAAATGTCCTCCTATTTCATAAATCCTTAACACCTTCCACATTGCTTCACAGTCCACACGATCATACGCTTTTTCCAAGTCCATAAAAGCCCTAAATATCTCCTTATGCTTCTCTAAATACTTCTCGCATAACTGTCTTACTGCAAACATCTGATCCACGCACCCTCTTCCCCTCCTAAAACCGCAGTTCTTCTCCTATTGCAACTTCCGTACACTTTATTATGCTCTCTATCAACACCCTGCCATACAGCTTTCCAACCACTGACAATAAACTAATACCTCTATAACTTGAACACTCCTGCCGATCTACCTTCCCCTTGTACAACAGCACAATACATGCACTCTTCCAGTCTATTGGTACCATTGACACAGCAAAGCACACATTGAAAAGTCTCACCAACCAATCTATTATCACATCTCCACCCTTCTTTATACACTCCACAGCAATACCATCCAAACCTTCTTGTACCTACCGTACCTTGTACATTGTACCTACCGTATATTTTTGACTGATAAACTTTTACTTTTCAAAATTATCTTTGACAAATAAAGCGCCGCCGCCGACACCAGCGCCACCTGTGTACGCATAAACAAATTAACCCTCTCATTGTAGTTTATAATTTATATCAAAGTCTAGCTGAAGTCTAGTTGAACCTTTTCTCTTGGTTGACTAATTTTTTTTTTTTTTTGTCTATGTGATTGAGGGAGGCAAAAGGCATAACTGCCTATAGCGAGTGCCTCCCCCATAGTTGAAAGAGTGACAGGGCCAAAATCAAGGGACGTTCGAGCCAAAATGCCTGGACACACGGAGTTTGAAGCAATTTAAGTCATAGGAAGAGGGAAAGACTGATTCTGGGAGAGAGTTCCAGAGCTCAGCTGTTGAGTAGAAGAAAGTTTGAGAGTAACGTTTCACTCTTGGGTTGGAGAGTTGCACAGAGTAGGGGTGGGATTGAGTTGCAAGACGGGTACCACGTGCCCTACGTAAAGGAGGTGGTATGCACTGGGATAGCTCTGAGGAACACTGATTATTATAGTAGCGATAGAATAGCGAGAGATGCAACATTGCGGCGGAGAGAGAGAGATTGCAGAGAGTTGGTGAGTGGACGGGAGTTAATGATACGAAAGGCCTTCCTTTCAATATAAATCGCACACACTGACATTTGTTAAGATAGTTTTATTATTGGGTTAGAATACATTTGTTACTGTGATACTTTTTGATAGCCTATTAAACGCATTTCAGATACTTGTCATCAGATTAATAGGCCTATTACACTCTTGTCAGGGATATTACAAAATCCATTATTTTGTTGTGTCGACCACTGTATATACTAACTACTATTGTTTGTCCAGTTTCTCACTAGGTTAATTTAACCTCCCATTCACATTTACTTTTGAATTTGCTAGTAAATCATGTGTCGTAAATTTTCTTTTCATTCCAAGTGTATTATTGACTTGATGTAAAAGTAAAATTTTCAGGCTTAAATTGTACAGTGAGTAAAGTGATCTGAAGTGTGTGCAGTGAATAAAGTGTTCTGAAGTGAGACAAGTGATTAGAAGTGACTTACTGTAGAGTGAAGTGATTTGAAGTTTTGTTATTGTCACCATGTCTCGCGCCTGCACGAACTGTTCCGGTAGGTTTGGCCCTACCGTGTTTGCCTGCCCCGATGTTCATGTCTGCCGATTCTGTCAGCTCCGAGAAGATTTTGCAGCTAAGCTGGATGAAGCTAACGTCAAGATTAACGCCCTCACCAAGAAGCTGGAAACACTCCAAGAATTTGCAACACTCAACGTAGGAGTATCATCAAATGTAGCAATTACTATCACTGCGGCATCTTCCAACAGCCCAACGCCTGATATAGTGGTACCCGCTTAAGTACATGCACCACGTCAGGAAAATAATGACTCCGCTCCCTCTCAGGACAACTTCCGCGTCGTGAGAAACAATGTTCGCCCTATCACAAGGAGGATAATCACCGAAACCATGTGCCAGAACCGTTACCAGATTCTTGCGGACTTAGACGACAAAGAAGAAATAAAAGAAATTCGGCTCGTAGGAGATTCCATGGTTCGTGGACAACTTATGGAGTTCTGCTCCAGGGCACCCAGAACCAGGAAGCGCTTTTGTATCCCGGGTGGCGGTGTGGACGATGTTGAAGCTGCAGTCAATGAAGTTTCAAAGTTAACCCCGTCACGCACAATGTACGTCATTCATGTCGGATATAATGACGTGCAGCGGACCCGATAGGAGGACCTCATGATGAAGTACCGGAAGCTGATTCAGAAGTATAAGAAAAAGTCAGGCAGAGTCATCATATCAGGGATCGTCCCCAGGATCGGTGTGACGAGCCGATTCTTCAATATAGCCACTAGCGTGAATTGTCGTCTGGCTAACTTCTGCAGGGAGGAAAACGTTGGATTCATAATACCGGGAATGACTACTACCGTGAAGATCATCTGTTTGTAGCGGATGGAGTCCATCTGAACTAGGTGGGAGCAGCAAGATTTGGCCGCCTGCTTCAAGACACAGTAAAGGATTTTCGGAGAAAAAGCAGAGCCAACCAAGGACCACCAGGGACGAAGTTCAAGGCCCGAGGACCACCAAGGGCGACGATCGAGGATCGAAAACTACCAGGGATGACGATCGAGGACAGCAAGAACGGAGGACCACCAGAGACAATGATCGAGGACCGAGGACCACTAGGGATGAGGATTGAGGACTGAGGAAAGATAGGTACATAAATGTAGATCCGAGCAGAACCAAGAACTTGAATAAAGAGCGTTCCGTGAATTCCAAATCCAAAACTTTAAATGTTTTCTATGCAAACGCTCGTAGCATACGCAATAAATTTTCAGATTTAGAGAAACTAGTGTTTACAGAAAATTACAATGTTATTGGCATAACAAAATCTTGGCTCAATACAGAAGATAGAGACTTTTTAGCAGTGTATTCAATTCCCGGTTATGTATTGCTTGAGAAAAGCCGAATTAATAGAAATGGAGATGGAGTTTTATTTTTTATCAAAGAAAGTCTTAACCCGACCCTCTTGTCAAAACCTCAAATTGTGAACGTCGGCCCTTCCTTTGTGCTAATAAAGAATAATAAAGGCACACAAATAATACTTGCACTAATATACAGCCCTCCAGCTTAATCAGTGCAAACTGACCGAGAAATTTATGAGTAAATTGCAGACTTAAGTAACTCGCAAGATGCCGTAATTTTTGGCAACTTCAATTTACCTGTGACCAAGTGGGGAGATAGTATTACTTCACACTCTGGACAACACCTGTATGCAAACTTGCAAGAGAGTTCGCTATATCAATTTGTTAGATCTCCAACCCGTGGAAATAATGTCCTTGACCTTGTACTTTCAACAATAGAAGAATTGATAGAGAATTTGAATGTCGGTGATGAATTTAGTAACAGCGACCATCGTACGATAACTTTCAGTTTAAAGTTTACTAGTAACGAACCAAATAGCAGCATAAAAAAAAAGTCTCTAATTTCAAGCAAGCAAACTTTCATAAACTTAGGGCAATGTTTAAAGAAACTGACCGGAGCTTTCTAATTAACAATAACGACATAACTAGATCTTGGAAATCATTCGCAAACACTTACCTAAAAGCAGTGCAAGACTGCATACCATCGAAAATACGGCGTACAGGCCATAATGAAAAGCCAAAATGGTGGAATAAAGATACTTCAAACTGTCTGCTTGCTAAAAAATGTGCTAATGATAGATTAAAATCCTCACAAAATGACGAAGAACGGGTGAAATTTGTAGAACTATGACGCAAAGCCAAAAAGTTTATTAACCCGGCAAGTGCGGCAAGACTTATATAAGTTTCACTGGTGCGCTGTGGGAAGCCTTATATAATCTAAGGCCTAACAAAAAACCATTTAAATCAGCCCTGTATCAATTTTTTTTTTTTTTTATTATTATTGCCCCTAGGCCATGCCAAATATCACTCCTCCACATCCCCTCCTTCCCCCCCTCCCTCCTCCCCCCTTCGATTATCACCTATTCTCCCTGTTATTCCCTTATTCTTAGGTATATATTAGGTATATAACATTACCGAGTTGCTAGCAGGGAGTGGTCAGCTGTGTTACCAAGCGTGGGAAAGAGCGAGAGAGAGACTACCGCGCAACAGTGTCTCTCCAGCCGTCTTCACGACTGGCTGGCTGGCAGGCTGCCTGAGCCATACGTTATGTATCTCCCGGCCTCTATCACCGATTTTGACCATCCAAACGCTATTTCCACTTGTTTTATTACTGTAACAGGTCATTACCTTTATAATCAACGTAAAATAGGCGCATATGGATAAGTATTAATGATATTTATAGAACGATGACGATTTCAGTTTAGGAAACGGTCTAAATACCTCCGCACAGGGAGGGGTGGCCAATGCCTCACCTACGCAGCGGAGAGATTAAGCAAAGTAGAAAGACCCTGGAGTTATATGTTGCGAATCAAAGTAGAACAAACCCAAAAGAATTCTATAGTTATATCAGAAAGAAGAGAGTAGTTACTTCAAATGTTGGACAACGGTCCAACATTTGAAGTAACTACTCTCTAGTCAAAGAAAATGGAGAATATACCAAAGACGAAGAACAAATGAGTAATGCCCTCAATACCTTCTTTGCATCAGTTTTTACAACAGAAGACCTTATTGATAACCCTACAGCATCGCCGATTCAGATAGATAATTCTGATGTTCTAAGCAATATCACCATTACAGAGCGAGAAGTATTGAAATGTTTAGAAAAACTCAAGGTAAATAAAACGCCCGGACCCGATACAATCTCACCTAGAGTTCTAAAGGAAGCTAAGGATGAGCTCTCCAAACCACTGATATTGCTATTCAATAAATCCTTGCAGTCTGGAACAATGCCTGATCAATGGAAGCTAGCTAACGTAACACCAATTTTTTAAAAAGGCAGCAAATCCCTACCCAGTAACAATCGTCCAAATAGGTTAACCTCAGTTGTATGTAAAATGCTAGAAACGCTCATAAGAGACAGACTCGTAAATCACTTAGAGGAAAATAACATACTGTTCTTAAAAATACTCAACACAGCTTTCGTAACAAACGTTCCTGCTGAACACTCCACGAGCGGCTAGGTCGGTAACTTCTACTATCTGGCAAGCGGGTGGTTTTACCCTAAACGACCTTGTTTCCATGCTCTTTCTCATGCATAAGCAAGAGCCAGAGCGTAATACAATTATGTATCCCTAAAGGGCGATAATTGAGCTTTCCAATGACACCAGAACCATCCTTCTACGGCCACGTGTTCTCGTTTGCAACGATCGTGCAAGACGAGTGCAAAATCCCTAAAATACGGTAATATCCTTACATAATTCCCTGTGTAGTGAGGCAGTGAGTGTGGATGTGTGTGGAGGGAACGTCAGTAGTCGCGCGGGACCCGTGCCGAGCGGTCATGAGCCGGCCTACGGAGGTTCCTCCCGTCGCTCGTCTCTCTGAGAGCCATTATTGCTCAAAAGTTGCACACTGACCTAAGTCGGGCCCCGCCACATAGTCCTTGGTTCTCTAGGCCGACTTAAGTCGGGTCCCGCTAAACAAGGGTTAACAAACCTCTTAGACTTCTTCCACTATATCCTTGTAAAGGCTCGCTAACATTAAAAAAACAAGATTCTCACACCTAACACCCAAAGTAACCAAAAGGAAAAGTCAGAATAAAAACTTTACATTTATTTACAATATATATAAAATTTCTTGCCAAAAAATTATTAAGTAACAATTAGCTTCTGTAAGTGAAACCAAAAGAAGAGTATAAATTAATATAATTCCCTCGAGTAGTCTACCCAGGTATACTTAGCCCCACTAATATTAATATTAATAGTAATATTAATAAAGTATGTGTCTTTAGTAGTTCTTGATTTCTCCCTCCCGAAGCTATGGCCGGGAAGAAGACAAACAGGGTCAGTCTCAGTAAGTGATAATGCAGGGTAGCACGCCAGAGACCATCACTACTGGGCGGCTCCAAAGGGGACGACCTGGGCAGACTCTCATTGGCAGGGGAATGATGGACGCCTCACCAACCCGGCCCTCGGCTGGTATAGGATCCTTAATAGAATAAACAAAACAATATATAAACTATATAAAAGTGACATGGAGCTGAATAAATAAATAACTTTAGATTAGCCTCCTAGAATTTCAAGATTTATTATTCTCGACAGAGAAAAGAACTCAGATAACTTAAAGAGTAATTAACTAAGTAAACAAAACGAAAATTACACTCTTATAACAGGAACTGAATATTAAGGTTCTGAAGTGCAATACAAAAACAAAGAGTATCTTCACCTTACAGAACCAATGAAAATCTGTCTTATTATAGTTACAACAATATTTACTCCCTATCAGTTAAAATTCGTCTAATGTGGTAGAAAGAAAAGATAAAAAGAAACAAAAGAATATGAAGAGTGTTAAGCTCCTTTACCATAGTCCCGTTGATTCTGAGGCTGGACGTAGAGTGAAAGACTGGCTCCTACAAACCCCTACATTACCTCTGACAAGACCCATAAATACAGAATGAGATAGGGAAGATAATTAGTTGAAGCACTGAAACCCCGAAAGAAACTGTATAACTATAATCCAAAGTTCGGGTAAAGAAAACGAGACTAAAATAAAGCAGGAACGAAACTCCATGAATAATCGTAACCTTGAACCTTTACATCGTGAAACAATAGGAATGAAACAATATGATTGAAGCAATAAAAGTCCAAGAATATAATCTAATTTGAACCTTACCATATTAGGCGAGGAACTGACAGGGTTACATACATACGTACACACAGGGTTGCTCGGTACAGTTGCCTCACCGAGTCTGTTACAAATAATGAAGATACGATATAATATTTATAGAAAAAAACAAAATACAGTAATAAATACATTGCCTTTACATGGCTCCCTCCAAAAGTATCTAGCTATAGAGATAGATACAATTACAAAGGCATATTTAAACAAGTACCCACTTACAACAAACAGTTATACCCAAGAAAATGTACATACTATAGTCAGTGGCCCGGCTTAGAAAATCTGCTCCAATATTCTCTTTCCCAGGTATATGTACAAGTCTAAACCTAAATTACTGTAAGCCTAGGGCCCACCGGAGCAATCTGTCATTGTTTCCTTTGAACTTCCTCAGGTATAGTAATGGCTTATGATCTACATCCAGAACGAATTCTGCTCCCAGTAGATAGTACTTAAACCTGTTAACTCCGAACACAATGGCTAGGCACTCACGTTCGATGGTAGAATACCTACGTTCCCTGTCAAGGAGTTTTCGACTAGTATAAGCAACCGGGAAGGGCGTATCACCAACATACTGGAGAAGAACCGCACCCAAACCGTAACCTGAGGAATCAGTTCTAAGGACAAAAGGAAATGACATATCAGGGATTTTAAGAACCGGTTCATTTGCCAAAGCAGATTTAAGTTTCTCAAAACTCTCAGTAGCCTCTTTACTCCACTCTAGAGGTTCTTTAACACCTTTTCTTAACATATCAGACAACGGTGAAGTAAGAGAGGAAGCATTTTCGATGAATTTCCGGTAAAAAGATATTAAACCTAGGAATGATATTAAAGTTTTCTTGGATGAGGGGGAGAAATATTGAGCACTGTCTGAACCTTATCATTAACAGGTCTGAGAGTCCGTCCATCTATAACAAAGCCTAAATACTGGATAGTGTGGAGACCAAAACTACACTTTTCAGGCTTTACCGTCATACCATGCTCAATGAGGCGTTGTAATACAGCACGTACAGCTTTCACATGACTTACCCATGAATCGGCATAGATAACCACGTTATCAAAGTAGAAGGACACATTCTCCAAACCTGCCAATACAAGGTGCATTAGTCTTATGTAGCACAGGCAGTGACCAGACCAAATGGCATCCAGCAAAATTCCATCAAGCCTTTATGAGTAGGAAATGTTGTTAATGGTTTTGATCTTTCCGTAAAAGGAACTTGGTAGTAAGCTTTGGTTAAATCAAGCTCAGAAAAGTAATTTGCTCCTGAAAACTTATGAAGATCATCCTCTAGTTTACACATAGGTTCTGCATGGAATTCAGTGACAGCATTAAGAATTCTATAATCTATAGCCAGCCTATACTTTCCATCAGGTTTCTTAACCATAACTACAGGAGAACAATGGGAGGATTGTGAAGGTCTTATAATTTCCTGACTTAAAAGGGTTTCGACTTCTTCCTGAAATTGGGGTTGAAGGTGGATAGGAAGGGAATATATTCTTGGCTTTAGCCGCTCCGTAGTACAGAGAGTGATATCATGATACACAGTGGTGGTACAACCAGGTTTATCCGAAAGCACATAATCGAACTCCTCAATAAGGTTGTTGATTTCTTCATTCTGCTCTGAAGTTAACTGGCTACCAAACTGTACCTTTGATCCATTAGAGTCATAAAGTTCTGAGAAAGGAGGAAAGTTCAGTTCTGAATCCAAGTTTGAATCTTCCTCCATACTTACAGGTGAAACTAAAGGCTGATCATCAAAGGATAGTGTGGTAGACTCATCTAGTACATATGCCAAGGAAATTTGAGCCCTACGGTAGTACTTCTTAAGGAGATTAGCATGATACAATTTTGAGTTTCCTGGTACATCTATCAGATAATTCACTTTATTCCTACGCTCTAATACCTTGTAAGGGCCCTTCCATGACATAAGTAATTTACGGTGATCATCTGGGAGCAAAATAAGCACTTCATCACCAGGCATGAATTTCCTATCCTGAGTCTTTAAATCAAAGTAAGTCTTGTAATTTTTAGCACTAATCTCAGCATTCTGAGCAGCTATCTTGGCGCAATCTTCTAGTTTATCTTTAAGCTCAAATACATACTGATACAAAGGTCTATCATCACTCTTTACAGTCTTATCCTCCCAGAGATCTCCTAGGACCGTCAAGGGACCTCTTACCTGTCTCCCATATAGTAACTCAAAGGCAGAGAATCCGGTGCGGTCACTGGGCATCTCTCGCAGGGCAAACATCAAAGGGGAGAGGTACTGCTGCCATTCTGTGGGTTTGTCCTCGCATACCTTTCTAAGAGAAGCTTTCATAGTGGAGTGAAACCTCTCAATCCTACCATTCCCACTAGGGTGATATGGAGTAGTGAAAAGGGGCTTAACACCTAACAGTCTATGCAATTCTTTCATCAAGTCAGATTTGAACGGGGTTCCATTATCCGAGAGTATTTCTTTGGGAATGCCTACCCTGGAAAAGATTGAGATTAATGCTGCAGCTACTGAAATAGAAGATATATTTTCAGTGGCATGGCTTCTGGAAACCCAGTGGCAAAATCTATCATTGTAAGAATGTACTGGTGTCCCTCAGATGATGGTGGATTTATGGGTCCCACTAGGTCTATAGCTACACGTGAGAAAGATTCTGTCATTATTGGCATAGGTTGGAGAGGTACTGGTTTCACCCGGCATTTTGAAGAAAACCGCTGGCACTTGTCACAGGACCTGCAATAATCTCTAATGTCTGGGGTAAGACCGGGCCAATAAAACTGTTCCTTAATTCTAGTTTCTGTCTTCCTATGTGAAAGATGACCTGCAAGAAGACTTTCATGAGCCGTAGAAAGGACAGACTTCCGGCAGTCAAGAGGAACAACTAAGGCTAACTTATCCACCCTGTCTCGTTTCTTTGACTTAATACATTTCCTGTACATAAGGCCGTCAATGTTATCATACCTGAACATATTACCATCTCTAGTCTCTTCGGTCTCACCTGAAGCGCACTTCATCCTAACAGTGGCTAGGCTAGAACAATTTTTCTGTAGGTCTGAAAACTGACTAGGAGTCACTTTTAAAGGCTCGATGGAAGGAGCTACAAGAGGATGGAGTTTCCTAGTTTTAGACAACCTAGTCTGGACGGCTAGAACATGCTTAGGGGTGTCAACAGAAACCGTAGGAGGATGGGTTAGTTAATTCTGTACAAAAATAGGGTTATCCTTCAAAGGGGGTTGGACTTTAAAAGGATCATGATCAGGATCAGGATTAGAGGCATTCTCTGGGAGTTTAACCCCTGGGACATTACCTACTAAAACACTGCAAAAACTAATGGGAGCTCTTATAACATCTGTCCAACCGTCAAAACAAGGACATCGTAGGTAACACTTAACCTTGGGGAAAGTATCAACCCTACCTAGATAATCAGCTACTTCAACCTTATCACAATTAGTTACGTCTACATCAGGGAGGGCCTCCTTTGACACTATGATGCCGCTACACCCAGTATCCCGAAGTATGGTAGAGACACAGGCCCCATTGACTGTACCAGAGAACATGTATTGGGAGTAATTAAAGCGATCATCAAGACAAAACCCTATATGTACCTGAGGATTGGGAGGAGAGGCATTATAGTCCATGAGCCAAGACCCGAATTTTGGGATATCGGTACCACCCGGGGTGACTAATTCTCTTAGGTGTTTTTAGCTTGCTACATGTCTCTAGTTTATGTTTTGATATGATAGCCCTTGCACATTGGTAGCTTAATGGTCGTTATCACTTCTTGAATAGACATACCCTACCGAAAATTCCGAAATTTTTTAAAATGTCAAATTTGGGGACAGGAATGCCTAAATGTCAACAAAATGCATATAGTAATTGTCACATTTAATACAAGTCCTGTAAATACACACTAAGCATGCCATGGGCTTGTACATACTATTATGGCAAATTACTACTCCTAAATATCATCTACGTCAGACTCGGAATCTGACTGTTGTGCCACCGGCTCTTCTTCAATAGCCTTGTTCTGACATGTCTGTAACCTGCACATGTCCGTGCATTTTAGACCATTGCTGAGGCAAGTACACTTAGGGAGTTCGCATGACCGCACACACTTGCAAGACAGTAGCTGCATAACAGCATCTGGTGCTGGTGAGCCTCGCATCCAGTTGACGGCAAGCTTACCGTCCTCATCTGTCATCCAACCGCAGTCTGTTGGGTTCGCAACAAATGGCTGGCTCTGAAGACTTCTCCTCCAGATCGCAGCCTGGTAGTTTGCACGCAGTGCATGCATGAAGAGGCAGTCCTCACAAGGAGGGAGTTGACTTGACTCTACCTCTCCACGTCTTGCACAGAACAGCTCATACCGAAGCTTGTTTACCTTAGTTGTGTGGGTAGATGGTAGGTACATGTGGCAGGTGATTTCCTGTAGCTTCTCAAAGAGTTCAGGAGACACTTCCCATGAGCGTCCAAGTTCGTGAAAAGCATGCTGGTATGTCTTGTCCATCTTCACCTGCTTGAGTGTCGTCATCTTCCCTCGGCCAGCGAATGCACTGACGGTATCACAGCCTGTAAAGGCATGCATACCAATCAATGAATCACACACGCTGCCTCCCAGTGTGCGGCTCAGTGTGGTGATATCCAGGAATCTTGTCCGGTTCTTCGTCCCGCACTTCTGGAACAGATGGGATGGGATCTTGTGGCACATGCCAAGACACAACACCATGACGTCTGTATCTTCTGCAGTGATGATGACAGACTTGTTCCCAGATTCTGCTGCATGAAGTGCATGGAGAAGAAGGCGTGTGTCTGCTTCTTCTTGAGTTGACTTAAGCTCAGGAGCCTCTTCCCACTGCTCTTTGGTGATCTTGAAGCAGCGCTGCTCACATGTGACATACAGCTCCTTGTCCTTGAGCTTCTCCCTGTGCTGTGGTGCCTTCCATTCTTCTACCAAGAACTTGATAAGACTTGCCTTGTTGGAGGAACTACCGAGTAACTTTCTCCACTGCTGGATGTTGTGCCCAGGTTGAATGTTCTTGAAATGAATTCCTGTGCCTGCACTTCTTTTGGCTCGTTCTGCATCCTTGATGGATGTCTCCTTGTAGATATCAAACACAACATCAATGCGCCTGCTCTTAGCACCTTCATGAACAGCGTGACTCAGTGCTGTACCTGCAAGCTGTGAAAAAGTTTTGTCGTTTCCCTTCAGTTTGTGGACCAGGCTCATCCCATCAATTATGGTATCAGAGGGCTCGGGTATCACTTCTGCAGGAGAAACATTCCTCTCTAACTCCTTTGCGAGGGCAGCCTTGTTGGTCTTGCGGAGAGACCCATCACCGCTGGCAAGTGCCCAAGGCAAAGGCCCCAGGGGATGAGCCAAGACATCACTCATTTTGAGCTTTCTGTTCTCGGCAACAAGGATCATCTGGCCAAATAGGTTCCTGTCAGCCTTTAAGATAACCTCCTTGGCATGGTCTTGTGAGCGTGGCTTCATTCTGATGTTAGTGAACGTTCTCAGTTTCGTCTTCGTCATCGTGTCATGAAACTGTATAGTTGGCGTATCGATCTCCAGGCGCTCTTCCTTGAAGGCTTGATATGCATCCTCTCCTATTCTGTAGGCCCCTAGAAGGTCTTTGACAACTTCTGGTGGTGCCATAGTCGCAGTTGACAAACTGACAAGATCTTCTTGCTCTGCGTTGAAGGGGTTCAACCAGCTGGTCTCCTTCTCTGGAGGCTCGAATTAAGTCCAGCATGATCTCAACCATGTCCAGGTATGACATCCAGAATGCTGAGAGGTTGTGTTCATCTCTGAGGGTCTCAAGATAAACTTGGAAAAGCTTCATGATATGTGTGCATGATTCACTCTCCATCAGCTCTTGAAAGAGTCCCTGAGACACATTGCTGTGAAAGCTGTTGATGTCCTTCAGTGTTTCATCTAGATGGTGTATGTCCCTTGAATGGTTTTCTTCTAGCCATGAAAGGAAGCCTTTCCATGCAAGCCTCATCAGTGCTTCATACACGAGCTTGTGTAGTCTCACTGCTCTGTTGTACCTCTTGCCGTTCATCACTCCTGACACTGATCCTTCTGCGATGATACCTGATTCCACACACAGATCTCTAAGACCTGCATCTTGAAACCTCTTTCCTATGGTGGAGATGAGATTACAGATTGTGTGGAAGACGCCCATCCTGATGATAATGTTCTTGAACTTCTCTTGTTTCCAGATAACTTCGGCAGCTTTGGCATAGAGTGCTTGATCAAACACGCACACAATCTTGTTAAGCTGTAAGGACTGCATGATAGCATGCGTTTGTTCCAAGATTTCATTAACGGTGGACATTTCTGTTGCGGGAGCATTGATAGTGGGCAGGTAGCTTACAGTGTCCTGAACCACTGCAATGTCTCTGCGCATTTTGATGTTGAACCCAGTCCAACTGCTGATGGACTGGTCCTCATGGTCTGACATTCGAGTAAGAAGCCAGATATGGTTCTTTGTCTTTGAATCCTGGACTTCCTTGGTAGTGTCGACATACGCAGTCTCAATCCTAGGTGGCCCTGCCCGCCGCCCAACATTGTATATTGGCAGCATTGATGATGTCTGAGTGATGCTTCTTATCTTGGACTTGGTAATCTCTGGCAGGACTTTCTCTGGCACAGAGCCTGCAACCTTGGACTGGACAGCAATGCCATTGACTCTATGAGAAGTACCTGCTCCACTTAGGGTCTCTTCAAGTCGGTCAATGTTATCCCAGGCCAGGGTTGTGAACACACCAGGGTAGATGTTTGCTGGCAGTGGAATGTCATCCTTTGAGCATTCCAGCTTCTGGATACAAAGGGCTGTATCGATCTCCTCAAACATTGAGTAAGACACACAGTGACCAAGACGATTCAGAGTTCGGATCAGTTCTGTGTTTCCTGTCAAAGACTTTACAGCATTGGTCAGCAGTACGTGCTTGGGTGGTTTTGTCTTGCCACTGGTAACAGCAAAGACCAAGTCACTGCCAAAGGAAGTGGCAAGACGTTGAGCTCTTTCAGAGGGAGTTTCACACTCACACTCTCCTGTCAGCAGGGTGTGCAGGAATTGAGTGACTGCTGCAGGAATGACATTCTGATCTGTATCGGGAGGCCATGGCTGACTCACATCTTGTTTATTGATCTCATTCCTCAGCTGCATTCCTGCTTTGGTTAAGACATCTTCAGAGTTAGCTGCTCTTGCTTCTTGCAGGTCTTTTGCCATTTTGTGTGCTTGCCGGGCAAGGTCGTCCATTGAGAGGCTGCGTGGATAGATTAGAAGCTTTCCTTTCTCATCTGGGACAAAGCGTAGTGATTCTCCAAACTCGGTTTCAATCTTTCGGCGAACATGTTTCTTTGTCGCTGGTTTCAGTTGGATAATACCACGGGACATCATGGATCTCTCAAGCCTAGATGTGAGGTTTGTCATAGGCAGTACCTCTGGGTTGGGGAATAATTTGGTCCTTATATACAAGCAGAGTTCCTCGAGGGCTTCTGTCTCAACCTCTTCGTAGCGTGCTTCCTCGCTTTCTTCCTGATTTTCACCTGCACCCGACCTGGCGGCCGCTGGGAAATCATCTTTTGTGAAGAGTTTGTAGCACGACTTGTGGTAGTGACCCTCTGCAGCAACAAGGTCTCTGCTAACTAAACCAAGGATTCTCTGGTTGAGTTTCCTTATTGCTGCTCTGCGAATCTTCTCATCTGCTCGTAGCTCAACACACTGTATGAGTGGCTCCCTTGTCTTTGTTGTTTTTATGTACTTGCTTGACTTCTCGCAGAAGATACATACTTTGGCATACACCCTGCTAGTACTAGGGGCATCCCTTGATGCCCTCCTCCTGGGGTCGACGCTTGCTGATTCTATCTTGACACCCTTGGCAAGGATAGAATCCAGTGACTTCTTCATTGTAAAGAGACTACGACATTTACGGTGATAATGTATGTGTGGTATTCCTCCTTCTTCAAGGCCCTTGGCTGCTTCCAGGACTGGATCATGCTGCCTGATTTCTGCAGCCCTGAGCAATGTGTTCCAGGAGTCCAAATCCTGTGGTGACACCAGAGCATCGCTGTCATCATCAGAGCAGTGGATGATACAGTCGATCCGTGCTCTCTTCCTCGCAGATGGTTCCATCCTGCCGTCAAACAGTCGACACACACCTGCAAAAAATATCACCATTAAACCATGAACAAACAAACACATTACATGGAAACCACTCTACATATGTTTGCTCCTTCCAATAATAAATTATCCCCAAAATATAACAAAAAATCCCCAAATATGAAATAAACCCCTAAATATGGAGAAACTTGAAATACACATCGGAATAATTCTTGTAGAGAATCAAATAAGCTACAAGAGCTGTTAGAATATATTTTTCAATGTTCCCCATATTTAAGGATTTATTCTAGATTTAGAGGAAAATACCCAAAATATAGAGTATATTCCGAAATATGAGGAAATTTGAAAAATACCTAGGAACAACTCTGGTAGAGAATATAATTCTACATAGGTGTTCAAAGTTTCGCGATGATTGTGTGATGGATTTTAAAGAAAATGAGGAAAACGCCGAGCGTCACGCTAAAAATCTTTATTTTTGGGTAGCGCCCCTATTGCATCAAAAAAATTAGACTAAGCTACCAGTGCGAGAAGGCTATCATATCTTAATGTACTTACAGTCACTCTATAAACATTTTAGTACCATTCGTGTTTAGTCACCCCAGGTGGTACCGATATCTGGCCTGGCTCATGGACTATATGTTTTGGGCTATTAATTTATCTTCGATTAGGCCTACTTGATTTAGTAATGATTTATTATAAGCATTTCAAGGTTATAATATAACGCTACAATAGTACTGCGTTTTAAATAGGAATCTGGTAATTTATTCAGAACACCTTTTATGCCAAGTTTGGTATTTAATTAGTACAACTTCGTCGTGTACGCTGTTTCATATAGCTATTTTATTAAGCTGTTTATTCGCGCTATTTATATCTGCGCTCCTAAGTTACTCAGTTAATTTATTCCAATCCTATTACTTCGGGTTATCCATTATCCTTCAGTTACATTAATTATTAGTGCATCTGAATTCGTCCATCCGTGTGATTTGACTTCATATATGATCGAAGAATTTCTCGTCTTGTTTGAGAGATGATTCACATTTATTCTTAGGGGGTCAAATTATAATTTAACTTATCTTCCCTCTTAGACATGAATTATCCACCTAGCAGCCTAGCTAGAACCCTTAAGTTAACATCGCAATTATTCATATTATTATTTTCCGTTACCGCAGTGCATCCTAGATATAACCCCCCCCCCCCCCAGGCGGCACGTTTGATCTTTTACCTGAGCGCGGCCTAGCTTCCTACCCCCACGCCACGCACTCGCCCGTTCCATTGTCTTACGTAGCTCATTCCAGAATACTTCACGTTAGACGCTTGGCTCCCATGTATATTATTATCATGGTTATTATTCTGTTTATATATGCATCTGTATCCTATGCATATTTTTTCCTTCCTTGATTGTCGTGTAACTTAATTTAGTACTTAATTTGAGAGTAAGGTTATTAACTCTCTCCACTGTATTTATTGCTTGCTCCCTGTTTTCAATATAACAGTCGAGTCTAGTATATATGTGACCTATTAATGCCTGTTAATAAATAAGAGTGTAAATTACCTTGTGTGTTTATTGTGTTTATTGTTGCCTGATTGAGTTTATTATTATCTTATGCACTGTGCTCGATGTGTTCCTGTCGAGGAATATTCCAAATCTAAATATCCTAAATTCGGATTGATCATAGATAATACTGAAGCCTGTTGGATTACAGCCCGTCATAAAACAAAAAAAAAAAATATATATATATATATATATATATAGGCTATATATATATATTTTCTTTCAGGCAGGTGAGATTAAAATAATAGGCACAGTTTGCATTATTGAGTTTTTTATTGATACTCTCAATTTTTCGTATAGTTTTTCTGGTATTTTCAGGAAGTTGGTAAAGGAGGTTTGCAAATGGTTCCGACGTTTCAATGGACGCAGCCATCATTATCAAGGAGAAGTGAAGTTAGAAGGTGATAAGTCGAGTTTATATAGGCGATACAAGATCAAGAGAGGGATTATTGTGTGCTAGCTGCACGCTGGTTGGCTAACCTAAGACTAGCTCTGGTAGGCTGGCCGGACACAGGAGTGGGCGGGGTCTCTGCGTCGTTCATCTGCGTGTGTGGAGGGAGCATTCCTGGGGACATCATGGGGGGGCCTCGCTGTGGAAGGGCGTGCCGAAGGTAGGATCTGGCTGTATTCCGCTTGTGTGTTTAAAGTACTTTTAAACGTACTTTAAACACACAAGCGGAATACAGCCAGATCCTAGACCAGCCCATCACCACATGACTAGAACCCAATCCTCTCAGCAACAGCTAGGAAAGGCCCTAGAATGCCGCCTTTGGCGGGGGGATAGCTCCCCTATTTCAATCCCTTTCGGGGTTGGGCACCGGCATATATACCTGTATATATACCTGTATATATATCTACCTGTCTCTCTCAGTACGTTATTACTACTCTTTCGGTATTTTTTGCCATTCTCATTTTCAACTTTCATTGCCCCTCCTTCCTTGTATTCTTCTATCTTAACTTTCATTCTCAGCCAACACTGATCTTTAGTCGATATTCATCAACATAATTATGAAGTTTATATATACAGTATATATATATATATATATATATATATATATAATTGTACTGTATATATAGCCTACTGCATACACATTTTTATCTTTGTCTTTTTTATGTGAATTATATCTCACAAAATGGGTCCTACGACTTTGTATGGAATAGAACTTGAAATGACGGGGTTGAGCAGCCACACCCCAATCATGCCCGAAAGAATAGCCGTGATCTAGAGCAGCAGGAGAAGACGACCTCAGGGAAAGGCCAAACCAAATAAGACCAGACCAGTTTCCCAGGCTTTAATACCGGCCGGAATAGGTCAGCCTACCCTGTTTCCTGGATCTACCCATGCTCTAATTTCCGGGAAACTAGGTGAGTCTACCCAAGAAAGAAGTTCGAGTCCCAACCAATCACAGGGACACCAGCTCCTCCAATGGCAAGGACCGAGACAGAATGCCAAGGAATATCACCAGCTCCAGCCTGACTTGCATTACAACGAATAACTGTTTATGCAAATGCAACACCATCTATCTATCTATCTATTGCCTGACGCTGTGATCCCCGAAGGGCTGGCCACGAACGAACCGCCCCCATGCACCTCTGTCCCCAGTCAGTCGACGCCCCTCCCCCCAACCAGCACCGCCTTCGTTCATGTACTTCCTCACGCCATCCTTCCACCTCTCATTCGGTCTACGTCTCCCTCTTTGTCCCTCCACTTCGCTCTCGTACACCCTCTTAGTCATGCTCTCGCTTTCCATACGTTCCATATGGCCGAACCATCTCAAGTTGTTCCTTTTCACACTTTCCAGCACATCTACCTCCACACCACACCACCTTCTTACTTCCTCATTAGTCTGTCTATCCCTCCATGAACTCCGCACCCACTTCTTAAGTAATTCATTTCCACTGCTCTCACTCTTGGTCTGAGTCTCTCAACCAACGTCCATGCTTCGATTCCGTAAGTCAGTGTCGGGATTACCACACTGTCATGCAAGGACTTCTTCACTTCCATACTGACCACCCTATTTCTTGTTACTGCTTTCAGCGTTCCTACAACCCTCTTCCCGTGTTGTACCCTCTCCCGCACTTCTTCATCCATAGTTCCGTCTTTACTCAACACACTGCCCAGATACTTAAAAGAGTTGACGATCTCCATAGCCTGACCGTTAGGCTTCACCTCACACTCTGTGACTTCACCCCTTTCGAAGACCATAACCTTGCTCTTCCCCGCATTTACCTTCAAATTTCGTTTTTCGCACACTGTTCCAAACTCATTTACCAGACCCTGCAACTCCCATTCATTATCACTCATCAGAACAGTATCATCTGCAAACAGCAGTTTAGGTAGCTTCTACTCAATTTCCTCCCTTTTCAGCGATACACCAACATCCACTGCTCTTGATAGTATTTCTTTCATGACTCCATCCATATATACATTAAACAACCACGGGGACATCACACACCCCTGTTTCAAACCAACATTCAGGTCAAAGAACTCGCTCTGCTCACTCTCCACACGTACTGCCACCTTTGCACCCTCATACATGCTTTTCACTGCTTTCAGCAACTTGCCATCTACTCCGTATATTCTAAGTACTTTCCACAAACCTTCTCTATCCACTCTGTCATAGGCCTTCTCCAAGTCCATGAAGGCAACATACACCTTTTGTTTCTTCTCCAGATATTTCTCCACAACATAATTCAGGTCAAAAATCATCATGAGCTCTCCCAATACTTGCATAGATGGGAACCCCAGTACCCTCTCTACAGTACCTCCCGGGAAGACTGGGGATAGTACCACCAAAGTGAACAGTGAAAGAACAATGGCCTGTTGAATAAGAAAAGCTAGATATTACAAAGAACAGAAAATCATCCATTACGTCACCATAGTACCCCCTAAAAATAGGGGGACCATATTGAGATATCAAGAATCTCTGTGTGCATAAATGAATAACTACCATGTATTTTTACCTTAAGAATTGCCTTAACCATAGCCAAAACAACGATATCCACATGTCCTTATGTTATTGAATTAGACCAAACTGAATACTAAAAATAACCCAAATATAGCCTGACTGAGAAGGAAGTTAGCAAATGTGATTGCTTTTTTCCACTGGCTACAACCAGATGTGGGATAGGAATGGTATTGTTCCCCCTGAACGAGAGAGTCTGCTGCCCTGTACCTGAGTGAAAGGCCAGTTCCCCTCCACGTCCAGCCCAGCAGAACCCCGAGAGAACGTGCTGCCCTGTACCTGAATGAAATGCCAGTTCCCCTCCATGTCCAGCCCAGCAAACCCCTGAGTCCTACGTCGTCCAGACTCTCATTCATGGCCACCTTTACTCTATGCCCTTAGTGTCTCTTCAAGTTATAAGTTGTGGCTATTGTTGTGAAGGTAAGATAAAATATGTGAGTATTCTGTTCTATTTAACTATAGATCTGTGCCTAAGATCTATCTTGAATTTGTGTTATCCGTGTAATCTACCTAAACTTTGATCCGTACCGTGTTTCATTAAGTACGAGATATTGCTAAATAAATTGTGTTAATCCTTCAGAACCTAAATTGTATGTACGTTACATAGTCATTTTTACACGTGTTAATTAACCAGAATACTCTCAGATGTTATTCATATGTATTGATTATTCTTTGTGTGTCCAAGTCGAAGTGAAAGTGTATAACGTGAAGTGATTCCCTATTTAAATTCTATATCTACCTAGAACCTACGCCCAATTTAGGATGTATATATCCATATAATTACCGCCAGAGAATCGATACTATCATCCATTAATTTGAAAGTAAAGGACCCTTTTCGTTGAGTTATAATTAATTCATAATCAAGGTACCTGATTTCTACTAGTTCTTGTGAGTAATCTAATAATATACGTTACTTGGGTCATATCATTCTCTCTACACCAATCGAGGAACTCAGATTTTTCAGTTCTTAATTCGATCCACCTATTGCTTGGCTATAGATCATATTTATTACTTGATATAGTAATCCCTTGATTATATTCGTATTTACTTTATAATACAACACCACGTTAGTTCTGCATTTCCTTGGGATTTTGTTAACCTATTCAAAACACCTCGTCTGCCATCCTCTATGGTATTTCCTAAGTGTAACCTCACCGTATTCATTTAACTATAAATAGCTCCTTCTACAAGCTATCTTCTCACACGTATATAAGTGTGTTTCTTAAGGGTGTAGTAAAGTATTCCCTCATTCGTAAACTTCGTTTTATCAATTCCAATTCAGTCACTATAACTATTGTGAATCTATCTATCTATCTATTGCCTTACGCCGTGATCCCCGAAGGGGTGTCCAAATTATCTATGATCGAATCTTATTTTTCGTGTCTCGTGTGAGAGATTATTCGCAATAACTCTTAGACAGTTGAATTCAGAATTAAACTATCCTCCTCACTAGAATCAAATAAACCGCCTAACCTTATCCCCTAATTTAATATCGCATTAAAGAAATAGTTTTTTTCCGAGACCGCAGTCTAACTGAAGTATAGCCTATAGCTCGGCTCCTTTGATGTGCTCATCTGAGCGTGAGCTCCCTCCCTGTTGCCTACCACGCATACCAGCCACGCAGCTGACCGATAAGTTCCACACTCTATCGTATCTTTGTCAGAATACTTCACGCTAAACATTTCGCTCGCATATGTATTATTGTCAAGGATTCTTGTTTGTGTATATGTTTATCTGTATATCTTTGTGTATTTCCACTCTTACTTTACCACATAGGTGATAAATTGAAACTCAGTGGAGGGTGGAATTAGTTCACTCTCTTAGTCACTTTATACTTACTTGCTGTTCTAATAACAGTATAATACAGTATTATTATGTATATATGTCCATGCCATTGAATAAATAAGAGTGTAATCTAACCTGTGTGTTTATTGTGCCTGATTAAGTAGTTAACTATCAAATTCACTAAGCTCGACGTGGCCCTTATTGAGATCTAGTCCACATCTAAGTATCCGAAACCCGGATTAATAAGATATAATACTGAATCCAGTTGGATTACAACCCGGCATAACAGAACTCTTCCTCAAAGTAAGGTTTCTCCATTTCCTTAATTAACATATATAGGAAATGGTTACCTGTCCGTGGTTTGAATCTCAGCGAGGGTAAAGCTATTTATTCATGAAACTACCGTGTGTTTGTAAGCTATACTTCATATTAATGTTGTTGTTGATGATGCTTTTATTTTGCACTAGCCCACTGGGCCTAGGCCCTCTCAAGGCTATTCTTCATATTAATTCAAACCTCATACTTGCCTGGAGGAGAATTTCCTAAAATCAATTCAACCCGAGTTGCATGGGAATAGTTGTAATTAGTTCTTGTATTTGTACTCTGGATAATGAGTCCTACAACCTCGTATGGAATGTAATATTTCCTCCAAGTATAATGGAGCAAAAACAATGGAACCCCAAAACGACCTCCCCTGGACCATATAGCGTTAACATATATTGGTTAGGTTAGAGCAAGGTTAGTATATGACTAATTGTGAGCAAATGACACCACATACATTCATCTGTGGGTCAATAGCTACGATAATATATACAGTACACACACACACACACACACACACACACACACACACACACACACACACACACACACACACACACACACACACATATATTTCTGTTAATCTCCTTCTTTCTCAAGGGGAAGTATTTGGGTTTTTCTTAGTCCCCTTCTTCATGTTTAGCCCCAATAGTTTTCAAATTTTAAAACTTTCGCCCATATCTTAATCAATATTAAGATCTTTGGTGCCATTTAAGTGTCATTTTTTTCCTGGCGAGCAATAGCGAGCCTGTATATTAAGAGGAACCGGCCATCAGTCGGGACATTTTTCTACCAAAATATGTACAAATTTATCTCGAAGGGGTTCTTTGGAATGTTGTTTTTCTAAGCTTAATAGAGGTCTAAGGAATAAACTAAAACAAATATATATATATGTATATATATATATATATATATATATATATATATATATACCGAAAATAAAAATAAGTAAATATATGAATGAAATAAAGTCCCTTTCATATCCTTTCTTCTGACCATCTTCTCCTTTCTTAATGTTTCTCGTCTGCTCTTAATTGCTTTTCTTTTTGTTTTATATTTAATCTTGCTTCCAACTTCTGATTTCCAATTCTCCTTCCGCCCATTTTCTTCAAATCTGTGTTTTTCTTTGTTTGACCCAAATGGCTTTTTCTTTTTCAAATATCTTAATTTTCAATACTTCCATCCAACTTCCCAAGGTCGTGTTTTTAGACTTTCTTCCTCCATTTCCTCTCCTTCTTCTTTTTCGGCCTCCTCCCTTTATTCTTATTCTTCCCCTTCCTTCTCTTCTTCCATTTCCTGTGTCCTTGTTTTCTTCTTTGTATTCTTCGTGTTACACTCCGTTTTCATCTAAATTTCCTCCTCCTCCTCCTGACCTGAAGCTGAGTAAACAACGTACAGAGGTAATACAAACTGAAAATCGATTGGTGAGTTTCATTGGCAGACCATTTGAATTGAAATCATAAAACAATCATAATAACTCTATTCAACTCTTTGGTGCGTCCCCATCTCGAATTTTGTGTGCATTTCTAGTCACTGTACTACAGTAAGGACATACATATACTTGAAAAGGTGCATTGCAGAGTCAATAAAATGATACGTAGATTGCGTAATAAACCGTACGACAAACGTTTAAATTTTTTTTTTTTTGTCTATCCTAACAAAGCGCAGATTGAGAGGTGACCCAATAGAGGTGTTCAAAATCTTCAAGGGATTCAGCAACCTAAATGTAAGCGAGTTATTCATGATTAATCAAGCAAACACGAGAAACAATGGTTATAAGATTATAGGCAAGCGTTCTCATTTTTATGACGAGAAGCGTTTCTTCTTCAACCGTGTTGTGAATATTTGGAACAAACTACCCTCGAACATTGTAAACTGTAATACTGTCGAAACATTCAAGAACCATCTGGATAAACACTTGGCAAATAACCCCCAATTAACAATTTCTTTAAGAATAATGCGTGATGAAGTGACAACGCATACCGCAATGTATATTGATATTCATACACCTGTTCCCTTTCAGAATTGTAGTAATAGAGTTAGCTTAGATTACAATTCAACTTCATTTTCTCCCTGTCCTATCTGAAATTCCGTGTCAGATTTTCCATACTACATGGTATTTGTCCAACTGTTTTCATAACAACATTAGCTGGAGGGCGTGGTGGGTAGGAAGGAGCCTTCTTCTTTGCTATCCTTTTCTCGACCTCGTAGTCAATAGATTAGTTGTTTTAGATATCCAATCTGCCCCGTAAGGACCAATAAGTCTATTGCAGTTTGTAATCCTTTGTATTCTTCTGTGCCTCGTTATCCTTCTCCTCTCTCCTTCTCCTCCTTCGTCTGTACCTCCTTATCCTCCTCTTCACCTTCTCTCTCTCTCTTCCTCTTCCTCCTCCTCCTTTTCCCTTACAGCCTCCTTAAGGAACAATAGCCCGGCGATCAAGTTTCTTTCATTCTAGAGTCTAGACCCTCACAATGTACACCCAATGTTTCTGTCCCAATAATATCGTCTTGTGGCAAAATGCAAGATACAAAGGAAATACATTCCTTTATATCTGTGTATAATGTATATTTTAGTCTGTATCTTTGTACAGTCGGATGCAATAGTCATTATATAAACTCATTTCCAGAGATATTCTTCCATTATTAGTATCCAATATTTATATTAGTGGGTAAGGGACTAGGGTATCCCAGTGTACCGCTTAAATTGTTTAGGCCGGATTACCTAGTTTTGACCAAGTGGTGTGTGTGGTCTGTATATATATGTAACTATATGTATATTAAATATCACCTCGTTAGCCAAAGTAACATTTTTAAAAACGTCATAATATAGTTAGAAAAAAATGGAACACAAAAAGCTAAAACAAACAAAAACAAAAAAGTGAGAGAAAATATTAAGCGTGGATAAAATGATACTAAAGATTTTTACCAGGAGCAAGAGTGGAGAAGCACAAAACCTGGAACGGTTATCTGGCGGAGCAAGAATCATATACTGGAAGAAAATGGTCAAACAAATAAAAGGAATGAGCAAAAAAAAGTTCGAAAAAATGACAGCAAAGGGTTTATGAAGAGAGAGCCAGGTGTAAATGGGAAAACTGATAAGGTGTGTGCCTATGTGTGTTAGTGTATGTGTGTGGGTGGGTGTGGATGTGTTAGTATATGTGTGTGTATTAGTGTATCCATATATATGTGTGTGAGTGAGTATATACTGTATGCTAATGTGTAGACCAAATTATACAAACACATCTAAGAGCGAGAGAGAGAGAACATCAAAATACACAATTATGATAGGTGAACATTTATAAAGAAGGAAGGGGGTGGGGGTAGGGAGAGGAGGCATTAGAGAGCCTATCAATAAAGAGACTGGCCAACTTCCACCATAAGGGGACAGTGGTTATTTTTTGAGGGGTTTATATATATATATATATATATTATACAGTATATAAAACTGTATATATATACATTTATTTTTTAGTTTCCTCGGTAGACCTTTATCAAACTCAAAAAACATTCCCTAGAATAAAAGTGTACATTTCTCGATAGAAAAAGGTCCCGACCGAAGGCCGGTTTCTTTTAACATTACAGGCTCGCTATTGCTCGCCAGGAAAAAACAACACCTATATGGCACGAAAAATCTTAATATTGACAAAGAAATCGGGCGAAAGGTCTCAAAATCGCCAAACTAATGAAACGAACGTCTTAAAATCTCAAAACTATTGAGGCTAAACATCAGGGAGAAGAGGGTCCAGAAAAAATCGCCTTAATAGTGCCTCTGAATTACCTCTTTACACTGAAATACCTGTATATTCATATCCATAATAAAACATCCGCAATACAGGTAAAGTCGCCGGTATTATTGTTGATACACAACGCTGCCAAACTGTCTCCAGCTGAATTTACTTGTATATTTATATATATAATTATATATATATATATATATATATATATATATAGCTTGCCCTAGCTGCCAGGCAGGGTATATTGGAAGCTCATACCGAGCTTTCAAAACACGAATTGACGAGCACATAGGTCAGTCTAGTAGAACAGGTCTGCCTTTCAAGTCGCCTTCTTACTCAGCTGTACGGGAACACGTAACGCTATATCTTGTGGTTTTGGTGTGAAACAGGATCATTTTGATATTTTGGATTCCTGTCAACGTGTTGATATTAGAGTTTTAGAATCCCTCTATATTTCAAAATTAAAACCCTCCCTTAACTCTACTGTATCATCGCACCCGCTTAACTTTGCTTACATTACCCCTCCTTTGTATTAACCCTATCATTCTGCCCCATATATATATTTTGTTTTTGTTGTTGTTATGTTCTAATTATTTTCAATAAGCTTTTAAGCTTTCATATTTGTAATATTATCTTTTGATTTGTAGACCACTGAAGATGACACCAGTGTGATGTCGAAACGTTTGATAATAAAGTATGGAACTGCTCGTAGCGTACTTTGTTCTTCTATTCCTGCTGAAGATACGGTTCCCAAGGAACACTCCTCTCTCCGATATATATATATATATATATATATATATATATATATATATATATATATATATATATTGTTTGCCAGCTATTTGCATTTTGGAGGTTCCTTTAAACTGTTCTTAGATTCCCACTGTATGGGAATTAATTACCCCGACTGTACCCTCAGCGACACTAATCCAGGCAAACAAATTAATGATAAGATTGCCTTCGGTTCGGGAAAACTTAAAGCAAAAACTTGGGCCATAACATACGTCGTTGAGTGTATATGGAAATGTACTTTTGGTCTTTGGTTCAAGTTTCTACCTGACTAGAATGAAAGCCTAACCCCTTTATGTTCTATCCTCTTGCTTAAGGGGGACCACCTCGTTTTCTTTTTCGCTCTCTCCCTATCTCTTTGGGTTGTATCAATTTGACCCCATTCAACCTACTGTTTTAAGACGTTTACCCCCATCCAGGTGTCAATTATTTCCTGGCGATCTGTAGTGAGCCAGCATATATATAAAAACAAAATTAACAAGAGGCTAAATGTGTTACTTTTTCGATAAAAGCCGTATTTCTCAATACAATGCTGGCTCGCTATCGCTCACAAGGAATAAATCTACACCTGGATGGGGATAAACGTCTTATTACAGTAGGCTGAATGGGGCTGAATAGATACAAGCCATAGAAAGAGAGAAAAGAAGAGAACAAAACAGGTGACCCCTCTTAACCCGGTAAGCGCGCGCGTATGGCCTGTGACGAACGTAGTTATATGCAAATTAATTACCCAATCTTCTGACAGAATTCGTTATAACTACCATATGAAGCATGATTTATTTTCCATGAGCACTTATTTTACTAATATGATGGACATATGAATCTTGAAGAGTAATAAATTAAGTGGGGAAAGCATTTGCGTGGTAAAAAAAAAATATATTCGCCGCCCAGTCGTATCCTCAAGCGAGAGGCGGGGATACATATATCCTCCCCCTCCAAAGTCTCTCTCTCTACTGAGATGAGTGAGTGGAGTCTCAGGGGTATATGAGGTATCTTATGTAACTCACTTGTGCTACGTAATCGATGGAGAGAAATTCACGCGAAAAATATTCAATAAATGATAAAAATAAGAGGAAAAATAGGTGATCATTGAGGAGGGGGGAAAAAGGAGGGGAAGGGTGGGTGAGAAACATATGAATGAGTGGTAGGAAGTACTAGAGAGGAATCATCTCACCTAATGACATATTCCTTTGTTTTGAGGGTCTTTTTATGGTCTTGCATCCGTGAGGCCTATCGCATTCACTATACACATACTTCCTTGAGTTCTATCGCACTTCTAGGGTTATAAGCATTAGGCTATTCATAGTGCAGTTGGGTACAGTACATGATTAGATTAGTATCTAGCATTCAATAAAAGGATATCAATCGTGGTAATGTGCTTTATGTATAACTGTCTTGATGGTGTAATGGTTAGAGTGTGTAAGTTCTCTATGTGATATCCTTGGTTCGAATCCTGGGAGAATCACATTCTTTCCTTAATTTCATTTGGGTGTTATTGGTGTTAAGAACCTTGCTAACCTCTTCTGTACCGAGACGTCCTTTTGACTTTATTCTGGCTACTATTAGACGATTCTATTCAGCTTAAAAAAGGTCTCCAGCAAATAACAGGCTTCGAGCTATCTCATTTAGCCCTTTTTACTACAATTGATGCTTCTTTAACTGCATAAAATCGTCCTATTATAGCTAGAATTTAATGTATATGACATCGCCGGTACAGAAGGGGTTGCAAATATATTTAAAAATTTCGGCCCCAGGCGCACAAAGTAAAAGCTGCCTTGCCCCCTCTCTTACTATAATGGATCTCAAGGCTGCAAGAGGAGGAAGTCTCAGGGAAGCTTTATCAGTGGACTTTTTCCCTGGGTTTTATCTTGAGTTCAAGAGAGTCTAGAAGGAGCTCAAATTTTCTGAAGGAGGGGTCGTATTTTCTTAACCTTCTTGCTTCTCGGTGTTCCTCTCTCTCTCTCTCTCTCTCTCTCTCTCTCTCTCTCTCTCTCTCTCTCTCTCTCCATGTATGTATCTACCTATCTAGGTATATATATGATTTATGTTTATCAAGAATTAGCCTTTACATATTTTATCAATTTTGGGTGATTTTTGTTTTCATTAACTGAGCTTTGCATTTTATATCAATGTTGCATTTCAGTTACTTCAAAAGCTAACCTTATATAATCTATACGTTAAGCTTTTATCTGGAGCTTAGCGACTTTTTCCTAACTTTACCACTTCATGCTCTCTCCTCTCTCTCCCCTTCTTTTTCTCCTTCTTTTTCTTCTTCCTATTCTTCTTCCTCTTCTTCTTCTTTGTTATACTTTGCTTCCACATTCCGTTAATTTACAGGTTTGCGTTTGTTACTAGAATTAAATCTTGACCAACTCGCTAGGTTCAAGTTTGTAAGGTCTGTGTAGCCAGTATATATTATGTAAATTTCTCTCTCTCTCTCTCTCTCTCTCTCTCTCTCTCTCTCTCTCTCTCTCATATTCGTTCACTAAGTATTTCTCGTTTGTGCCTATCATTCTTTCGCCTGTCCTCCACTTCCCTTGCAACTGATCTTATGTTTGTGTGTTTATTTCGCTACATATTCATTGTTTAAGGGGAGATGGGTCGTATTTCTGGTCCCCCTTCTCCCTCACGTTTAGCCGCATTAGTTTTCAGATTTCAGGATGTTTACCCCCTTAGTTTGTCGATTTTAAGACCTTTTGACCCATTTCCATGTCAATGATAAGTTCTTTTATGCTATTTAGTTGTCGATTATTTTCCTGGCAAACGATAGTGAACCTGCAATAGCGAGCAAGTAGAGGAACCGGATTTCGGCCGTGATATTATTCTACCGAAAAATTTACAAACTAATGTAGAAGGGGATCTAGTGGATGTATTTTTAAGTTTGATGGAGGTCTAGGGAGGAAACTAGAAAAATAATTCGTAAATTAAAAATCGACCAAAAAGTGAACCATTCCCCCTTAATTTCCTGCTACCTCTCCCTCTTTCTTCCATCCTACCTTCACTTTAACCCCTTCTGTACCGGTGACATATGTTTTTTTATGCAGCTTAAGAAGGATATGTGGTAGTAATAAAAGTTAATTGAGATAGTTCGAAGCCTGTTAATTGCTGGAGGCCCTTTCTGAACTAAATATGATCGTCTATTAGTGACCAGTAGGACATTTAAAAAAAGGATAAAATTGGTACTGAACGGGTTAAGGGGGATGACCTGCTTTGTTTTCTATAATTTTCTCTCTTGCTCTGGGTTGTATCCATTCGGTCCCATTCAGCCTACTGTTTTAAGACGTTTATCCCCATCAAGGTGTCGGTTTCTTCCTGGCAAGCGATATCAAGTCAGCATTGTATGGAGAAATCCGGCTTCGCCGGAAATATTTGTCTATAGAAACATTTGCAAATTTAGCCTGCTTTAAATATGCGGGCTCGCTCCCGCTCGCCAGAAAAAACGACACCCGGATGGGGATAACTGTCTTTATCTTGAAACTCCATCGTTGAGGTAATATCATATTTTTGTTATATTTTTTCACTGTTCTCCATCCATTCTTGTTCCTTCCATTTTACCGCCATTTTAACCCCTTGAGAATTACGTATCTTGACAATATATTTTGGCTATCATGAACAGATTTTATGCAGTTTAGGAAGGACCTCCAGAAATGTAAGGGGTAAAACCAGCTTAATTACGGTCCTGACTTCCACAGATCGTTCCTAAGCTGAATAAAATCGTCTAATGTAAATTAACTGCTAAAACGCTTCATAATCCTCAAAGGGTAAAATGAGCTATATGTCAACTTCCTTATCTTCACTTTTATTACTCATATTCAGAAATATTATTAATGTTGTTGTTTATTATTGCTTTCATATATCTTTTACGTCAACCCTCTCAGTATGCGAGGACGCATTTCTTACTTACTTTCTGGTTATCGTTAGTCGGCTTCATTCAGCTAAGGAAGGGATTATGGGAATCCGAAAGTTAACAGAGAATAAGAGTACCCGGTACCCTGTCAATTCTTCGACGGACTTCCAAAGCAGTAAAAAGGAGGAGCTTCAACGTCTTGGAAGTTGCTTGATACACATCAATGCTCACTCAACTCTGGCCCTTCTCAAGAACTGGTTCACCATCCCAAAGCTCCAGTACCTTCTGCGCACATCAATAACTTACACGAACACTGGCGACCTCCAAGAATTAGACAACATAATCCAAGAAGCAGTGACCAGTATCACCAACGTGGACTTTCAAGATCAGACCTGGGCACCAGCCACTCTCCCTGTCCACCTCGGGGGCCTAGGGATACGGAAAGCTACTGATATTGCCTCCCCTGCCTTTATCTCTTCCCTTATTGCAACCAATGACTTTGTAGTGTCCATCCTTTTTTCTTAACCCGGAATGACACTTGATGAGCGATTAACACCTGGAAGGAAATTACAGAAGCAGAGAAGGACCCTCAGGGGACCTCCAGGAGCAAGCATATGGCGTGGGATACCATATCAGCGAAGGAAACACAAGAAAGTCTCCTAACCAATGCTGACCAGGTTGCTAAAGCATGCCTCCAGGCAGCCGCCCGTTTGGAGAGTGACTTGTGGTTACATGCCATCCCCATCCTACCTCGTGGAATTCACTTGGATGCTGAAGCGCTCCGGGTGCCATCGAGCTCAGAGTTGGTGCATCAGTTTGTCATCCACACACTTGCATGTGTGGTACATTGATGGATGCTCACGGTCACCATTCCCTGTCGTGTAGTCACAGCTCAGGCTGCCTGCCAAGACACTTAGCACTAAATGATGTCATAAAGCGGGCCCTGCAGAGTGCTAACCGTGCATCAATCTTAGAACCTCATGGTCTTGCTAGAGAGGACGGCAAACGGCTAGAGGAGATAACCACCTAACCTTACAAGAATGGCCGGTACCTCATGTGGGATGCCTTATGTGTCAACACTTTCTCAATAACCAACATCACCAGAAGTGCCAACGAAGCAGGTGAAGCCGCCCGGATAGCAGAAAGTAGAAAGCAAGAAAAATATCAAGTCCTCGCCAGACGTCATCAGATCGAGCTTCTGGTGTTTGGAACATCAGGTGTCTTCGGCCCTACCACCCTCAATGTGGTGAATGAAATAGGCCGCAAAATAGGAGAAGTTACAAGAGAACCCCAGGAAAGTCTCTGGCTCAAGCAAAGACTACTCTGGTATTTTTTAAATTTTAAGTTAGACAAGCCTTAATAAATAAATATTAAATATAGTACTAGACATCTCACGCATAACATGTACAAGTATGTTAAAAATAGATAAATAGATAAGTAAAAACATGTACTAAAAAGACAAATCACAATTTTTACTTGATACTGTATAATATATTTTGGTTTTAACCCACAGGACCCCAGCGACACACGTGATGTGTCGGCAATGTATGTAACGCTAAACCCCAGCGCCGCAGCCCCTCCATCAGCAATTTCGACCTTATATACTCCTGTCATATGGTAGCTAGAGGCTTGAGGATGGTATGGGATATACCTTATGGTTTTGCCGAACAGTGGCGGTACTCGGCAAACCCCTAAAGTCACATATAAAATGGAATTGTATTTATAAACGTAAATAAGGTATTTTACAATTAATCCAAATAATAATCAATGAAAGTTATGATAGATTTCAGGATCGTTTTGCATACGTTCTGATTTCACTAAAGTACAAATTAAAGATTAGTAGGCTTAAGTAGACAATATACCTTATGATGTGAATGGAGAATGCTTGTGAATAGTTGAGTGAACACGTGGTCATTTGGAGTAAGGGGTCGGGCGCAAGTTCGACTAGATAATAGTCCATCAGGCGCCTGGCCTGGGGGGACGATTAATATGAAGGGTGTGCCTGGAAGTGTGGTGGGAGGGCTTGTGGCTTTGGCTCCGCTGCATGTCTGCCTGCCGAGATCGGAACCTCTCCGGGTGGTCAGGGGCCGGGGGAGTGCTGGAGTGACCTTGGTAACCCTGGTCTCTGGGTCTTCTCCTGGGTGACCTGGATGTGTGTGAGTTTGTGTTTTTTATCTGTGTTTATTTTTTGTTTTATATGTTTTTTGTGTTTTCCCTGTTCTTGCTCTGTCTTGAGTCGGCTACCCCCAAAATGGGGATTGGGCCTGAGCATATAGATAGATAGATAGATAGATAGATAGATAGATAGAAGTAGACAATATAATTGATAGGACTTTTACAATGCCTATTATGAATAACAAATAACTTTATATAAAGTCAGGTAAGTATTAAACTTATACAATGCTTAAGTATGAATGACAATGGCTTTACATCAACTCAGTTAAGTATTAACAGGTAAAGTAGTCAATATTCAATCACAAATCATCTCTGAATCAAACCTTAATTCTAATCACCAAAAGTAAACAGTAATTCATAATATATCTCTCCAATCCAACTTATATGATTTCTCCAATCACAAAATCTTAAATCAAATGAGTGTATGTTTCTGACATAACTCTGGTTAATTAACAGTCACGAATAATCCCTAACTAACGAGTAAGAGGTCGCTCCCGGACGCTGCTTAACATATAATAACCCCTATTATATAAGCCTGTGAAGTCTGTCTCGTCTTCCCAACACACTGCTCGTTTCCCCAGCTAAGAAAGTACTAGTTTGAACTATCAAATCCCAGGCTTATATATCATTTCCCAGACCAAGCTAATCCAATCAGAAGTCAGGAAACAGGTGCCTAATCCAATCCGATGCAGGCAAGGTGTGAGAGCCAATTACCGACGAGAACAGGTGTGCGGCAGCCAACCAGGTGTTAGAAGCTCACCACGTCACAGGTGCCCCGCCCTACACATGCAAGTTTTGGCGGAAAAGCGAGGAATGCCAAGAATGCAGGATGTAGCCGGGCCCCACTCTCCCTCTCTCTCTCTCTCTGGTCACGTAGGAAAGAAAGAGGGAACGTTTCTTGCAGTTGTAAGTGTAAAGTCGCATTCAACAGGTTGGTCTCGTCACACGTCACATCTTGGTTATCTTCCAGATGTCACAATATGTATATTTATATATATATATATATATATATATATATATATATATATATATATATATATATATATATATATATATATATATATATATATATATATACAATGAGAGAAACAAAAAGTAATATGGATTACAACTGTGAATATTAAATAATTATAAGAAATACAATATAATCAAACTTAAATTTTACCATGAGTTTCCAGACAAATTGAAATAATTATTATGAAAGGCACACAAAGATAATATTATGTTTCGGGTCTTAATGAACCCTTGGGGGGAGTCTTTCCACGGTAGGGTGTCACAAATATTTGTATTTTACATGTTGTTTAATGTACATGAATGAAAGATGTGTCGGATGGTTGAAGGCCACAGCTGCTCGAGCGTTTGGGGCTAGCAACACGTATTATGAAAAACATGTATCCATCACATAATTTACTTTTTCTCACTTTACTCACTCACCCCCACAATTTATCGGAGGATGACAGGTTTTTCACAATACGTAGACTGATGTCAAAAAACAAAAAGCAGAGTAAAATTATCTAATGGTAGCCATAATTAGGTGGGAAAAGGTGTCCTAATATTGAAAGGCTTGATCATTCATTTTGCAGTGAATAGATTAATTTCCCTGCAAAAATCAAAACATTAAAAAAGGAATGAACAAAAGTAAATAAGATCATTGGGTATACTGATAATGATCTACCTTTCTATCCTTTGATTAGAATGGCTTATTACAACCTTTAACCCCTTCAGCACCATGACGCCTATTTATCTTTGATGCTGGCTATAATTAGATGAGCTTATGCAGCTTAACCCACTGGACCCCAAGTGAAAGCACTTTTCATTTTTGTTTTCCTGAAAACATATTGAATGAGTTAGTAATGAAGGAAAAACAACATAAACCGCTCACCTAGGGCATTTAGCGGTCCTTGGGGGCGGGGGAAAGTCACCATTTTCATTGGGTGATGGTAGGAGGTATACTGGCCTAACACTCCCGTGCGTGCCCACACGCACACGGCTGGCCTTGGAGGGCTGCAAACCATCGGTTTTGTTCCGTGGAATCCTAAAGTAGTTCCCATACAAATCTCAACCCTCTAGGTGCAATATGAATAGAGTAATTAACCCGGGAACTGCTGGGAGACTCTTAAGAGTTCCCCCGGCGGACTGCGGGGAGACTCTTATGGTGGGGTCACACATTCACGTATATTGCTCCCGTCAGCTCCCGTCCGGCGTATCGCAAAGACGCGAGTAGTTTCTGCCGTTGAACGCCCGTTCTTCCACGTCTATTGCACTTCCCGACAGACCTAGCGTAACGGGGCCAGTGTTACGTCAGACGTAATGGAGTCATATTGAACTACGTACGTGTTTGCGACGTGCGTAGGCATAGCCACGTTCGACCTCATGGGCTGCCCGATTTGCGGGAACACAGGCCACGCCCATGCCACGCCCCAACAAAACCGGCGTAGCTGAGGCCGCACGTCTTGGGATTTGTTAGGTCGTACCTGGACCGGTTCCGGCCAATCGTAGGCACACCCCGTCTGACCAAACACAGACAAAGACAGTCTTTGTCAACCACGTCTGTCGGGGTTGCTATCTGGGAAGTACAAAAGGGCATGAATGGCCACACATTTTCCATTCCCACTCATTCCTCTGCACCATGAACAACATCATGGAATTCATCCTGGAAGAGTTCAAATTTGTGAACTCCTTAATCAAACCGGAGATTAGGCATAACACGCGGCTCATACAATGCATCAGTGCCTACATAGAAGTCTTAAACTACTTGCAATAGCAAACTCCATCCATCAAGAGGAACAAGAGAAGAAGAAGGAAAGGACCAAGAGGACAGTGTGGGTGTGGCCATATCTACAACGGAGGCCTGAACATGGCCATTATGAGAACCTCATGCAAGAGTTGGCCAGAGAATGTCCACTACTGTACAAGAACTTCACCCGGGTAGACAAACAACTATTTGATGAGATTGTGGAACGTGTCACCCCCATCATTCAGAGGAAACCTACGTTCTGGCGAAAACCCATTCCTCCTGGGCTGCGGCTGGCCATCACCCTACGTTTCCTCGCTACGGGTGATTCTTATAAGAGCCTGCAATACAACTTTCGTGTTGCCCACAACACCATCAGCCAAATTGTTCCAGACACATGCCAGGCCATCATCTCTGTCTATGGAGATTAGGAGCTCAAAACGCCACAATCGGCTGATGAATGGAAGGAGGTTGCCAGCGGCTTTGAGGAACGATGGAACCTGCCGCATTGTGTAGGAGCCATTGATGGCAAACACATAAGGATCCGCAACCCCTCCTTTGGTGGCACATATTACTTTAACTACAAGAAGTTTTTTTCCATTGTCCTGTTGGCAATTGTTGACTCCAACTACAAATTCATCTACGTCGACGTTGGGGCCATAGGATCAGAGTTGGATGGTGGTGGCTTTGCACACACCCCTCTGTCTAAGTTGCTTGAAACACAGACTGCCAAACTGCCCCCCCCCCCTCCCCCCCCCCCAGTTGAGGTTTTCCCCTGTTTAATTTGTATTTTGCTGTATATTTCAGTTTCATCTTAAAGTTTTGTTATAGAGTTTTTGCCAGTTTGGTAAGTATTGTAGTTTTATAAGTTACTTTTGATGTTTTGTTAAGTTTGTAGGTTTTTCCATATATTTTTTATTGTATATTTTTAAATTTCCTTTAATTACTTTAATTGTTCCCTGCTTACTTTAGTTTTCATCTTTTAGTGTTATATTTCAATCACGTTGTTAATTTTTTCAATGTTTCATTTTTTTTGTACTGTTTATTTTATTTTATTTTTCATGATTTTTCATATTTATTATTTACCATATTATCAGTATTTGTTTTTTAATTAGTCATGTCTTTTTTATTACTTTCAGGATCTATTTCATTTGTCATCTTATTAATAAATACCTTAGCTACAAAATTGGAATTATTAACACACGTCATCACAACAAAAATTCTTTATTTTTAATACATCTTTCATTATCGAAAAAATATATCATAAAATTATTACATCTTTGGGGTCTCCAGGCTGGGTTGATTCTTGGGGGTCTCCAGGGTCTGTTGGGGATCAATGTTTGGTGCCGGCGTAGCTGGGTTTGAAGGTGCATGTGAGGATGCAGGCAGAAAGTTTTCTAAGTTGAAGCTTGCGTTCCCAAGCCCAAACTGGGAGCTCAACTGCGAGAGGTCGAAGTGCGTTGGTGTGGAGGCAGTAGGTGGGTGGAATGTGGCAGGGGGTGTTGCCGTCTGGGGCGGCCGCATCATCAACGTTTGCAGTGCTGCAACCTGGTGTGCAGGTAGTACGTAGGTTGGAGCAGGCTTTGGCAACACTGGTTGAGGCAGTGTGATTGTCGGAGTGCCCTGGTACATCACAGCAGCGGTTGGTTGAGGTTGAGGTGGTTGTGGTTGAGGTTGTGGCGCCGGAATGCCATAATTTCTTATGGCATGCAGCATGAGGTCCGGACCAACACTGGTGACTCCCTCCTCAAAGGCAGTCTTGAACCTGTGGAGGGCTGCCATGAGCTCACTCTTGAATGGAGTTCTAAACTTTGCCGGCAACCCCACACAGTCCTTTGCCATGACATCCATGGAGGTGCGCCAATACTGGAGTTCGGGGTCCTCCACCAAATCAGCCACCCCAGCCCGGTTCTGCCGCATCTGCTCCGCAGTGGCAAGGACCTGGTAAGGGAACAAGGAACAAGACAACATTAAACACACGAAACAAAACATATTTCAATAATTAACCAATTATGAATGTTAACAAATAAAATGATGTGGTATTCTGGGAAGCCTACTATCTTCAAAGTTATTGTTACCATTATGGAAAAAGAGAAGATTTACACGTTACACAACACACGAAACATAACATATGTCAATAATTAACCAATTATGAATGTTAACAAATAAAATGATGTGGTATTCTGGGAAGCCTAATATCTTCAAAGTTATTGTTACCATTATGGAAAAAAGAGAAGATTTACACGTTACACAACACACGAAACATAACATATGTCAATAATTAACCAATTATGAATGTTAACAAATAAAATTATGTGGTATTCTGGGAAGCCAATATGTTGAAAGTTATTGTTGCTATTATGAAACTAATATTTCCTCTACTCACTTGCTCCAGGGTTCCGGTTCCGTGTGTTGCAGGAACAGCACCACGAGGCTTCCCCTGCTTCGCCCTCCGCGGAGGCATGGAGATGGCTGGGGTGGTGTTCTCCTGACTGCCGGCTGCTTGGTCTTCCTCATCGGCGTCTGCTGGGGCGGGGTCATCAGGCAGAGGACCACACACAGGAGAAGGTTCGGCAGCTTGGGCAGCAGACTGTTGAGACATGAATGTATAATTAGTAACATGTAAATTATTTATGAACTGTTAAATACCAATCAACATAACCATTCATCTTTGTAACCTTTAAATAAAATAAATAAACTACTTTGTGTTATTATGAGTTTCATTAACAAAAATGTTAGGTAATTATAAAATTAAGTGAACAAGATAATTTTACAAAAATAAAGGCACCATTATCAGCAAAATATTTCAGAAAAAGATAAATCGTGTCCTGAGGACGCAAAAACTCTTGGCTTGCTATCGCTCGCCAGGAAAGTATTGACGTTGTTGACGAATTAATAGTGAAAGGGTTGGGAAACAAGCAAATATAAACGTACCTGAGGCATACCCAGATTCCGGAGCTTCTTCTGTGGCACGATGTGGGGCTTGAGGAACTGGAACATGGTCAGTATCCACTTCTCCCTCTCAGTCAACCTCTTGGCCCCCTCACCACTCTTGTCCTTGCTGAGCCTGCCAAACTTGGAGCGGAGAGAGGTGAACCAGGTCAACAATTCCGCGGCGGTGATGGGGGGGTCCAGACTGGCTGCCTTCTCCGCCCAAACATGGTCGATGTGCTCCTTCTCTTTGTGGCGGTTATCACCCTTATCATACAGATAAGGCACATCCTGCTCCAGCCAGTCTCCCAACATACGCTCCTGCGCCTCCATCAGGATAATGTTGGTGCTCTTCCGGCGCCGTTTTATTGGTAGTGTTGGCTGTTCCTGTCCCTGTTCAACTTCGTTGGGGTTTTCCTCACTTTCATCAACGTCCAACACCTCTCCTTCATCGTCGGGTATATTCATTAACACTTCACCGTCAGAGAGGTCAATCGGCGAGGTTCCAGACGACGAGGGGACAGGCGGTGAGGTTGCAGAGGTCGAGGGGACAGGCGGTGAGGTTGCAGAGGTCGAGGGGACAGGCGGTGAGGTTGCAGAGGTCGAGGGGCCAGGCGGTGAGGTTGGAGAGTTCGAGGGGACAGGCGAGGTTGCAGGCGTGGGGACAGGTGGTGAGATTGCAGACGTCTTCTTCATGCTTCTCTTGGTAGCCTTGGTAGCCATGGTGACAGGGCAGGGCAGGGCAGCATGCAGAGGGTGGCAGCAGAGGGTGGCAGGGTGGCAGGCAGGGTGGCAGGGTGGCAGAGTAGAAGGGATGGTGGTGGTCGTCGTGGTGTGGTGTGAGGTATGACGGCAGTCACTCCCGCTGTCCCTATATACCCCCCCCCGTACGACATTGCCGCGTTTTCCCGGCAACACGCAGTGCGGCGGCGTTGCCAAATGAACGTATACTTCCACGTTCGACGGGAACTTTCTACGATTGACGAGAGCAGCTCTCGTCTGACGGGGTAGCTGCTACGTCTGACGAGGCTGCTCCGGTCAGACGGCCGTGGTGGCCAGGTCGGTCGTAAGTGTTCCCGTCTTTTGACAGACGCGAGGGCGAGCCACGTTTTTTATTCCACTCGATTCAACAACCGCGCGGCCTTGGCCGCACCCACAACATTCTCGACCCACGTGGGCTACTCGTTTCTACTCGCGCCATGCGCGAGTACCCCCCCGACTGGCCGCAATTTCATTTACGTTTTGCGTATTATGCCATTACGTTTTACGTAATCGGTTGCCAACTACCAATATACCTTCGTTTACAACAGACGGGAGCTGACGGGAGCAATATACGTGAATGTGTGAACCCACCATTAACACCTTACGAGCGGCCTATGCGGTTTATTTATGTGTACCGCCCAGCGGGGTGTTTTTAGCCAAAATAGGGCTGTTTACGTGATAATTTTCATGCCTAAATAAGACCCAGAACGTAAAACAAGTATCTATCCCTGAAAGGGCATAAACAGAGCTTTCGAATGACACCATAACGATCCTTGTATGATGGATAGTTTTCTTGCAATAACCGTGCAACGAGAGTGCAAAAAGCAGGTAATTCGGTACTTTCGGTACATAATCGAGTATGTAGCGAGTGAGAGAGGGAGGAGGGAGCTGAGATTTGTGTCAGTAGGTTCGCCGCGGTGGTCTGGAGCAGTCATACGCTCGCTAGTCTCCTGCCACCACTTGTCTCGCTCTCTCAGCCACATTACGTGCTGAAATTGCCACTCGAGTTATGTCGAGCGCCGCCACATAGTCCAGCTTTATTTAACTCGACTTAAGTGGTGAGCCGCTTTTTAAGGGTTAAGAGTCAGAGAAAAAAAAATAAACTTTTGACATCGGAAAAAAAAATATATATATTTTTTGATTTTTTTTGTTTTTTTTGGCCCCTGGGCCATGCAAAATCTCAGTCCTCTACCTCCCCTCCTTCCCCACTGTCCTCCTCTCCTTCAGTTATCACCTATTTTCCCTGTTATTCACTTATTCTGAGGTATATTTTCGTGCTAACATTAGAAATCCGGTTGCAGGGTGTGGTCATCACTGATAGCAAGCGAATGCAAGAGAGAGAGAATCGATCGACTGTGTCTCAGTGGCCTTGGGGGAAATTGGCGGGAAAGCAGCTTGCCTCACCCATACATTATACAACTCGCGGGCTATATCTCAGATTTTGACCATCCAAACGCGGTTTTCACTCGTTTTATTGTTGTTTCAGGTTAATACCTTTATAATCAACCCATAATAGGCACATATGGATAAGTATTAATGCTATTAATGGTACAATGAATATTTTAGTGACGGAAACACCTCAAATACATGCGCACAGGGAGAGGGGTCTAATTACCCCCATGCGCACTTGTTAGGTTAACCCTCTCACGTTCTTGACGCAATTTTGAAACCTATTAGGGATACTTTAAATCCTTTGTTACCATCAGGGGTATTTAGAAACCTTTAATTTAGTTACTTTAACCTCTGCAGTTGTCTTTGAGTTAGCTGTGGGCAGAAAACTAATTTTGGAGAGGTAATTATAAGAGTGAGAGAACTCTATTTCTTATTGCTAATCTGGCAACCTCTGCGTCATATGGTCGTGAGAGGGTTAAGGCGGTCACATACGTTGCGTCGCTGGTACTGTGGGTTACATGCATAGGCGACGCATAACTTGGGTCGGAGGGGTTAAGAAGGACCTGTAATACTAAGATGAATTATTGAGATCTTATTTACCCATTTGAGTCGCATAGGTAGATACCAAACTAAAAATATTTCTATAATGGTCACCAGACTATAATGAAAACTACGTAATGCTGGTGAAGTGATCAAATGGGTATATTATCGTGGACAATTTAATTACCCCTTTCGTACCCCTAATTTGGGGATTTGTTTAGTGTATGTAGTGTTGTTAATTTAGCTACTTTCCCGCTAGATCTAGAGATATTTACTTCGACCTAAGGGGCAATTGTTTTACATCTAGCGACATGATTCTAGCGATATTCGGGAGATTTGAGGCATTTTGGAGTGATATTCTAAACATTGTGGCTGAAGTCTGGTGGTTTTCGGATTTTATTTACAATCTAGCGGATTTGATTTGGTATCCCTGAGTGTGTATGTGTGAACTTTGTTCAGCACCACCTTTCCACACTGTTAAAAATATGTAGTTCTATTTACGTTCATATGAGAGGCAGCCATATTGCTAAACACAATCAGTAAGCTTAAACCCTTGGCGTCGATTACGATGCATTTTAACAATGTATTCTGGTTACAATTATAAGATTTTCAACAGCTTACGAGGAACTGTGCGAAGTAAAAGGATTAAGACTATCTCAGTTAAACCTCTGACTTCCAAATACCCTTCCTAATCTGAATAAAATCGTTCTATAATAACCAGAAATATGAACACACAAAAACAAATTGTGTCTTAGATCCCCGAGCACACCTAACCATCACCATTCTATTTATTTACTGTATTCTTATCGTAATCTAGAGATATGTGCAGTTAAGGGGGAAGTAGACGCCTTATCTGGACCCCTTCTCCCTTATGTTTAGCCACATAAATTTTGAAGTTTTAAGACGTTCGCCCCATTAGTTTGTCGACTTTAAGAGTTCTCGCCTCATTTCTTAGTCAATAGTAAAACCTTTCGTGCCATTTAGGTGTCTATTTTTGTTTTCCTGGTGAGCGATAGCGAACCTGTAATTTTGAAAGAACCGACCTTTTGCCGGAACATTTTTATACCAAAAAATATACAAATCAATCTCAGAAAGGGATCTTGAGGATGTTTTCAAGGTTGATGGAGGCCTAATTACTAGGAGGAAACTAAGACAGCATTAAATAAATATATATATATATATATATATATTATTACGTATCTTGATCCTCAAGTGGTTAACTTGATGAATCTAGATAGCACAGAGATATATATTAAGGTATCAGTCAGCTGAAGGCAAAACAAAAGTAAAATCTAATAAAATTATTTCCTGTTGTTGCTTCCTTTCCTTTTGGATCTTAGGACTTAGTATCCTTTATTGACTGATACTCTTTAATTATGACAAATACTGAAACTAATTAAAGTCATGTAGTATTTATAAAGAATTATTATTTAACCGAAGCTTAGTAGGCTATGGTTATGAACCGAAGAAGTTATATCTAAAGAAGGACTATTAATTCTATAAAAAGTCTTGAAAGATAAATATTAAAGTAAGAATATTTCTGTCTCTTACTCTTTTTGAAATTAATAGATAGTTTACTTATATGTCATTTTATTTATATTTAATGTAATTATTCTTGGTTCTTGTCTTACGTTAACAGTATTATATTATTGTTATCATCAGGATTTATATCAAAGTCACATAAAAAGTTAGATATATATTTAATAATTAGTTAAATGTATTTCTTAACCACGTAACATTGAAGTTTGATTATGAGTAAATTAAGTTACAGGATCGCTTCATAGATTCGATTCAGGTCTCACTCAAATAATATGAAAAGCAAAAATAATATTTTGAAGCTAAACAAAAAATCTTCAGCTTAGGAAATCACTAGAAGTAATATTAACACAGCCATGTTACTCTAAGGCGATATTACTAATATGAGACAATAGCATCACCGTACTAAGCACCGTTAAGCAATGTAAGCTTAATTAAAAGAACATGAAAGAACTCTTAAGTATTAATATAAAACAATAGTATTACTTTCATCATAACCCAATTACTTAAAGAGTTGCTTTAGTCCACAAGTTAGTCAACTAAAATAGTTAAGTACATAATAGTAGCGTTAACGTTAATTCCCAATCAAATAGTCAAGTACAGAATAGTAGCGTTAACGTTAATTCGCAATCAAATAGTCAAGTACAGAATAGTAGCGTTAACGTTAATTCCCAATCAAATAGTCAAGTACAGAATAGTAGCGTTAACGTTAATTCCCAATCAAATAGTCAAGTACAGAATAGTAGCGTTAACGTTAATTCCCAATCACATATCTCACTAACCAACATAACGTAAGTGTTTACACCGAACACACTTAACACACACTTACATAATCTGACTGACAGTCACAATCCCATTATAATACTTCACCCGGTCTTCCTCCAGCTGCAAGTTCACCTTCCCCCACTCCAAATGAGACTGATTTGAATGCCCACTACTCGGGTCTTATATACTAAACAATGATGGTGTAGGAACGAATCAGGAGGAGAGTGATGGTGCGCGCCCCTATCATAGCTCCTCGAGTTGCATAGCAGGTGCGTGGACCAATGGGGGCTCCTGGCGTCTATCATACGTCATAGCGTCGGGTCATCGAAGTAGTTTGCAGGGTCCCCTATGACGCAAGCAGGTGTGAAGGCTTGTTTGCTGGTATGCGGAGAGCTGGTTTCCCACTCGCTAGTTCGCTCGCTAGTCTGCTTCGCCGCTTGGGTAGTTTGACACTCCTTCAACTCTAATTCTAACTCTTAATTTAACATACAGGGCTCCGTATGTCAGAATATATATATATATATATATATATAAACAAATACACATCACCTACCCCCTTAAGAAACTGTATTACTTCATACGGGTTTTCGAATGGTAAACTTAATTGTCTTCTACTGGGTTTTTTTATTTTAACTTTTTTGACAGTGCACCATGTGTTATCATTCTTTACTTGTTCCAGATCATTACATGGTTTTGTGGGTTAGTATGATAATCTGCGTAATCATTATTGAACATTTTGTATCCTTTGTCAATTGCCGAATAATTTGTTTTAATGTGTCCCTTTGGCTAACAAAAACTTCCCAGACTTCCTTCAAACTATAAAATGACCACCCAGACCACTTCCAAGCTAAATGTGTACGTTTTTCGACAGAAAAAGATCCCGGCCGATATTCTCCAAGTTACAGGATCGTTATCGTTCGCCCAGAAAACAATCGACACCTACATTGGGTGAAGCGGATTTTCATCACCAAACTAGTGGAGTGAAACATCTTACAATCTTCAAGCTACATCGAAGGGCGGTGCGCTCTTCGGTGCCACTAGCAAGAGTAGCGAACTCCACATAGGTGAACATAGGTAGGTAGGTAGCGTAACAGGAGAAACCAAAAGACCTCCCTCAGTCCAAATAGGGTTATTATGTGTTCTTGTTACTATCTTATGTTAGCCCCCTTCCCTACTTCCCACCCCCCTCCCTCTCTCCCCTCACCCCCTCCCTCCTTCTCACCCTTTTCCCCCTAATTCCTCTCTCCCTCCCCCTCCCTTCCCATCCTCCGTTACCTCCCCCTCCCTCTCTCCTCTCCTCCTCCCTCCCTCTCCTCCTCTTCCCTCCTTCCCTCTCATCCCTTCCTTCCCTGCCTCTCCCTCCTTTTCTCCTACCCCCTTCCTCCCTTTGTCTCCCCCCCTCTCCCTTCCCCTTAAGGGGGGATGAGTCTTTTTTTTGGTCCCCTTTCTTATTCGTGTTAAGCCCCATATAGTTTGGAGATTAGAAGACGTTCGGTCCATTAGTTCGTCGATTTTAACACCTTCCGCCCTATTCGTTGTCAATTTTAAGACCTATCGTGCCATTTAGGTGTATTTTTTTCCTGGCGAGTAATAGCGAACCTAAATTTTTTAGAGAAACCGGCCTTCGGCCTGGACATTTTTCTATCGAACAATGTACACATTTATATTGAAGGGGGGTCTAGGGGTGTTTTCTAATCTTCATCGAGGGCTAGCAAGGAATCTAAGAAATATAGGAATAATTGAATTAATAGACCAACAAAAACGTCATATCTTCCCATAACTCCTCCTCCCCCCCCCCCCCCCCCCCCCCCCCCCCCCCCCCCCCCCCCCCCCCCCACCCCCCCCCCCCCCCCCCCCCCCCCGCTTCCGCTTCCCTTTCCCTCCCTTCCTTTTCTCTCTTCCTCTCATTCGCCTTACTTTAACGTCCCTCCCTCTAACTTCCTCCCCTCCCTTCTCTTACTCTTCTTCCCTTTCTTCTTCTCACTGCATTTACTCCTTCACTACCCACCCACTTCCTCTCCTTTCCCCTTCCCTACCCCTCTCTTCCTACCTAGCATACTTCCCTCTTCTCCCCTTAACTTCCATCCCTTACTCCCCTTCTCCCCCCTCCCTTTCCTACCTCCTAACTCCCTCCCAACCCACTCCTCCCCATCCCTCCAAGTCCCTCCTCCTCCTCCCTCTTCCCCCTACTCCTCTGAACACGCATTTTCCCATTAGAGAGATATTAGGCTTATTTTTGGACTGCAGCGCCCCACAATATTTTAAGAAGATATTTTTCTTTGTTTGCCAGAAAAATCCCATTATATTTCTTATTTTTATGTTTAGTTATATATTTGTAGTCAATTGTCTATGAACGCTTATTTCCTTTTAGTTATGTCACCTCATTACGTTCATCATTATCATATTTGCCTTACATATTCAGTGGCTACGAATGTCCTACACATAATCGATAAAGAAACAACCGACTCTTTATGTATCTATTAAACATAATGACTGCTTATTTATTAGATTTTGGCTAATTGTAGACGATTTTAGGCAGCTTAGGAAGGGCCACTATTAATTAATAGGGTATAATGCATCTTAATTTACTTGTTGATACACATGGAAAACTTAAGGGGAGATGGGTCGTTTTTCTGGACCCCTTTCTCCCTCATGTTTAGCCCCATTAGTTTTGACATTTTATGACGTTCAGCCCATTAGTTTGCCGAGTTTATCACCTTTAGCTGCATTTCGTGGTCAAGTTAGGTGTCGATTTTTTCCTAGCGAGCGAAAGCGAGCATGTAATTATAAGAGGAACTGGCCTTCGTCCGGGAAATTTGTCTACAGAAAAATGAACAAAAATATCTTGCGGGGGGCCTCTAGGTTGTTTTCTTCTTCTAAGTTTAAGGGAGGTCTAGGGAGGAAACTAGAAAAATAATATATATATATGAAAAATTCGACCAAAAAGTGAACCATCCCCCATTAATATGATCTATCTATCTATCCCTGAAGCCTAATATTTGATGATGTGCTGATGTGTTTTCTTCTCGATTTTGTTTACAGAGTGTAATAGACAAAGGTTCCCCGACCACCAAGTGAAGTCTTGTAAGTGTTTGATATTCTTTTGTTGACATTTTGTGAGGGGAAGAGGAAAGGAGACTTTTTTTTTAAATATTGTGATAGTAGATGTCGTCTAAGAGAGAGAGAGAGAGGGAGAGAGAGCGCGCGATAATAATTTACTACTGACAATCTGATAGGAGTAAGTTCTCCTAACAGGGAGAGTATAAGTATTTTATATATATCTACAATCAAATACACAGGCAAGACATACATTAAGTATAAAACAACAGGTTTATTTATTCACAAAAGAATAATGGTCCCACAATAACACTACAATAATACAAAGGTCAATCACAAAAATACATTCACAAACAAATAGTGCTATAAGTGTGGTTGAGTTTTAGTTGAATATACAAAAAATACAAGTCACAAGATTAATGGAATATCACTTTACTTGAGTATAAACTCAGTAAAGTGATATTCCATTAATCTGTTGATGGGCTGGTCAATCAGAATGAGAACTGAGCGATCTCTGCCATACCCATAGCTTACTCTGACTGTTCCTTTTACTTACATATTTTCTAGATCTCAAGTGGATTGACCTCCCAATCTACCAAGATTGGAAGCCAAAGCGTCACATTTTTCCTTTGCCCCTCAACTTTCTCTTCATAATTGCTGAGGGACACCAGGCCTTGGGTGGGCTTTGGTTTCCCGGGAGTTTCCGCACCTTCCTCAGCTCCCCGCCATGGAGTGGCTTCGGTCACCCAGGCTTTATTGTGGTAGGCAGGGAAGGTTCTGTGGAGGCGCTCGGTTATGGCCTTGCTCGGGGCCTTGGGGCTGTTCGGCCAGGCAGCTTGGGGAACAACAACAACAACAACAACAACTTGAGTATAAGCTAAAAGTACAGTCACGCATTATTCTTCCGGTTCATTCTCTTATACAATATGTGTTATGCCGGGTTGTAATCCAACAGGCTTCAGTATTATATCTTAATAATCCGAATTTCAGATAATTAGATGTGGACTATATCTCAACAGGCACACGTCGAGCTTAGTGAATTTGATAAATAAATACTCGATCAGGCAACGATAACACATAAACACACAGGTTAGATTACACTCTTATTTATTCAAAGGCATTGGCATATACTGTATATAGAAATGGTAGCACAATACTATACTGTTATTAGAACAGCAAGTCAGTATAACATGAATAAGAGAGCGAACTAATTCAACCCTCTACTAAGTTTCAAGTTATTACTTGAGTGGCAATGGAAGCATGGAAATACACAAAGATATTCTGATAAACATAAACACAGACAAGAATCCTTGACAATAATACATATGTGGTCTCGAGCTATAGCTATATGTTTAAATGCGATATTAAATATTATATTTAATTCTAGAGAGGAAGATAGTTTAATTTGAAATACAACTATCTTAGAATTACTGTGAATATTCTCTCACACGGGAAACGAAAATAAAATTTGACCATGGATGAGGTTAATTTACACGGACAAATGAACTCAGAATCACAATAACTATAGTGACTGATTTGTGAGGAATAATATGAAGTTTACGAATGAAAGAATAATTTATTTGAGTCTTAACCCTTCATTAGCAGGGCCCGACTTAAGTCTGTATAGAGAACACCAGCCCAAAGAGCGGGGCCCGACTTAAGTCTGTGTGCAATTTTGGAGCAATATTGCCTCTGAGAGAGAGACGAGCGGTGGGCGGAGCGTAGGTCGGGCTCTGACTATTCGCCACGGGTCACGCGGGCCTACTGACGTTTACTCCACACACATCCACCCTCCCTCCCTCACTACACAGGGTATTATGTCAAGAAATTACCGTATTTTAGGGATTTTTCCTTCGTCTTGCACGATCGTTGCAAGAGAACGCGTGGTCGTAGGAGGATGGTTCTGGTGTCATTGGAAAGTTGAATTAAAGCCCTTTCAGGGATACATAATTGTATTACGCTCTGGCTCTTGTTTATGCATGAAAAAGAGCACGGAAACAAGGCCATTTAGGGTAAAACCACCCGCTTGGCGGGTAGTAGAAATTCCTTACGGGCCCGCTCGTAAGGCGTTAAGGAGCACACTTATATACGTGCGGGAAAATAGCTTATCAAAGGCGATATTTAAAGTTAATAACGATAATACTGAAGTTATATCTCAGGAATACTCTAAAGGGTAGCAGCAAAGGAGTTTTACTTATGTTAATAAAATCTTAAAAACGCAGAACTAACGTAACGTATTATAACGTAAATACGAATATAATCAAATGATTACTATATTAAGTAAGAAATATAATCCAAAACCAAATAATAGGCGGGTCGAATCTAGAACTGGAAAATAAGAGTTCCTCAAAAAGGGTGGAAAGAATTATATGACCCGAATCACGATTATACTTAGATTACTCACAAGAACTAATAGAATTCAGGTATTTTGATTACGAGTTAAATCTAACTCGACGGAAGGGTTCTTTACTTTCAAATTAAAGGGTGGAACTAAACATTCTCTGGTGATAATTATATGGATACATAAATCCTTAACACCTTACGAGCGGCCTATGCGGTTTATTTATGTGTACCGCACAGCGGGGTGTTTTTAAAAAAATAGCTGGACTAGGGCTTTTACGTGATCATTTCAGTGCCTAAATAAGACCCAGAACGTAAAACAAGTACCTATCCCTGAAAGGGCAAAACTAGCGAGCTTTCGAATGACACCAGACCACCTTGCGATGCGAACCTACTTGCACAAACCGTGCAACGCACTGCAAAAAGCAGGTATGGTACCGAACTACCGAATTACCTGCTTTTTGCACTCGCGTGAGAGAGGGAGGAGGAGCTGAGACTATCAGTCAGGTTCGCCGCGGTGGTCTGGAGCAGTTCGAAACGCTCGCTAGTCTCCTTTCAGGGACTTGGTCTCTCTCTCTCAGCGTTCTGGGTGCTGAAATTTAGGCATGAAAATGATCACGCCGCCACATAGTCCAGCTTTTTTTAAAAACACCCCGCTTATGTTGCTCGCGCTATAATAAACCGTTTGGGCGTAGGTTGTAGGTAGATATTAAATTTAAATATGGAATCACTTCACGTATACACTTGCACTTCGACTTGATTATACAAAGAATAATCAACACATCGGAATAAAATCTGAGAGTATTCTGGTTAAGTAACACGTATAAAAATGACTATGTAACGTACATACAATTTAGGTTTCTGAAGGATTAACACAATTTAGCTTGTCAATATCTCGTACTTAATAAAACACTGTACGTATCAAAGTTAGAGAAGTTACACGGATAACACAGATTCAAGATAGATCTTAGATCTATAATTAAGTGCACAAAAATACTCGCATATTTTATCTTACCTTCACAACAATATAACATCTTATAACACTCACTCAGAGACACTTAGGGTATAGGATCTTGGTGGCCATGAACGAGAGTCTGGACGTCGTAGAACTCGGAGTTCGTCTGGGCTAGACGTGGAGGGGAACTGGTTTTTCACTTCAGGGACAGGGCAGCACACTCTCTTGTACAGGATGAACAATACCAATCCTAACCCTCTCCTGGTTGTAGCCAGTGGAAGGAAAGCAATAGTATTTACTAACTTCTTTCAGTTTCACTCAGGCTATTTTTGGGTTATATTTAGTGTTCAGTTTGGTCTAATTCGGTAACATAAGAACATGTGGATATTGGGAGGTTTGACGTACCTCCCAACCTACCAAATAGGAAAACCTACTATTTGGTAGTAGTCTTGGAAAATCCAACGTCAAGGCTATTAACCTAATTGCAATGACGACTTGTCTATTTTGACTGCTATGTCGTCATTCCAACCGCGGTTAAAAAGAAAACGTCTAGAGTCTACTCCTTAACTTGCTCTAGGAGACGTTGTACATTAACCAAAACTACCACCGAAGGTGAAAAAAGCATAGAAGAGAAGAAAAAGGGGTTTACCTTAGTTACCGCTTAAGGCCCATCCTGTGTTCCGTCATGTGCAGATCCCTGTCGAACGTGCGCATGAGCGACCCTCTCTTGTCATCACATCTCACGTCAGCAGAAGAACGCGGATGGGCAGGGGTCCGGCGTGAGGGAGGGTATTATGTACGTTGGATTTTCCAAGACTACTACCAAATAGTAGGTTTTCCTATTTGGTAGGTTGGGAGGTACGTCAAACCTCCCAATTTGTTAGTAGTCTTGGCAAATCCAACGTCAAGGCTGCATAACAAATAGGAGGAGGACATCCAAGCCCAACCTACCAAAAAAAACCAATGCATAAAACAAAATTACGAATGACAAAGACACAATGTAAACAAGAGAGTTTAATAAAAGAGTGAAAAACTGAGGAGTAGCTAAAAAGAACAGTTTTAACACATGCCCGTCATTCATAGTAATGCAAAAACATAGACTTGTCTGAAACCAAAAAGGTACTGTACCCAAAATCCCTTTTCTTCAAAAACCAACAAAAACACTGAACACAAGAACAAAACACAATTTTCAATGTGGCAAAAACACTTATGTACTGGAACAATACATAATCCCAAACTTGCAATCCAGTGTTGCAAACCCATACACCCCCCCCCCCCCCTTTGTCAAATAAAACAAAGGAAAAGAACGAGGGACAAGGGGGGAAGACCAGGGATCTTCGCCAGAGCACCAGGAAACACGACCCCCGAGAGCAATCACCGGCCGAGGGGGTCGAACACTGGACATGGAGAGGTAGGAGGAGATGAAGGAATTGATAGAAGACCACAAAACCGCGGAGGCGAAGGCAGGGAAGGATCGACGTGGCAGGAACCGGAAGGAGGCAGAAAAGGATCTGACATCGCGCGCAGAAACCCTACAAACAGGGTGACGGGCACGAACGGTCCGACAAACGTGGCGGCCCAGCTGCACCTGCTAGAGCCTCCCACCTGTCCGAGGAGACACCCACACAGCAGTACCCGAAGGCGGCGCCACAGACGCAACAGAGGAGTGCAAGGCTGACACCGGGCACAACACATGGCGAGGATGCCCACGCCGTAAAGCCTGGACGGCGAAAGGCTGGAAAACGGGGGCCTCCCTCCCATGCGTGGTAACAAAAGGTGGGGAGGAGGCGAACGAGACGCCATGCAAGGACGGGGAGAATCGTACGCAGTCCCGGGGCCGTGACAATGCCGCTAGTGCAGACACCCGATCCCCAGTGGCCAGAGCGACAAGGAAGAGTGGACGCCCGAGCAACGGAACCGGCGTAGCGGCCCTCGTATACGTGGGGGAAGCCAGAAGGACCAGAGCCCGCCCCAGATCCCACAGCGGAGAGACCTGGCGCGGAGGCGGTCGATCCCGGAAGGCAGCCGTCAGGAAGGAATCCAGCACCTGTGGCGGAACGACCAGCCCAGCGACGGACCCAAAGAACCCCCCGGATGGCAGACAAGTGGGTACGTATAGCGTCGACTGGAAAGCGACGTGTACGGAAGAGGTGAAACAAGGAGCGTAGGACGAGGGAAGGAGAGCCAACTGGCAGGCGAGTGGCCTGTAGCCACCTAGTAAAAAACCTCCAGCGGGACCCGTAAGGCCCCCAAGGAGAAGACGGCCAGGAACGCTGCAGGAAGTCAGTCAGGGCCCGGCCGGGGACCGGGAGCCACCGTGCCTCATGAACAAGCACGATGCGAAGGCCAAAGAGGTCCGCAGGATCCCAACCTAGCCCAAGTGGAAGCCGGAGACAGGTAGAGGGACCGGACCCGGGCACCACCGCGGCAACCGGGCGGACCAAGTCCGTGCCGGCCACAGAGGCGCGAGGAGCCAGACGCAGCCGTGGTACAGCCGCAGCTTCGCGAAGACTGGGCACACCAACAGCGCGTCTGGTGGCGAAAAGATGGATATCGACCGCCACCTGTACCAGGCGACCATGAAAGCGTCCGGACCCCCCCCGGAGCGCGAGGCCGGAGGGAGAGGTCCAGAGGCAACTGGCGCGGCACCCCCGATGCGAACAAGGCGACCTCCGGAACACCTCAGGAAGCCGCGAGGTCGGCGAACACAGTCCGTTTCATCGCCCATTCTACAAGAACGCCCTGCCCTCTCGACAGGGCGGCCGCCCAAAGGGTGGCAGGCCCGGGCAGGGAGGAGAAGGGGTGTCGGTCCGCGAGGAAGAACAACTCCACCGAGACCCCTAATAGAGTCAACGACCTGGAGGACCCCCGCATAAGGAAACAGGGGACAGCTTGTCTGAGTGTCCAACCCGAAGGCCACCGACTCACCCCGAAGGGCCAGCGCGTGGTCCCGCAGGAAGAACAAAGGAACCAACAATCCGAGGGCATAGACAGGTAAGAGGAGGGAGACCCACCCATCTGCCGGGAAGTGGACGTCCCAGGTTCGATTGGGAACCTCACCCAACCTCGCTCGACGTATCTGTGGTTACCCAGACCGTCGGCGGGGGGGTCGGTCCAGGGCACAGCCGCAGAGAGCAAGCCTCGAGCAACCCAACGACCGAAGCGTCGGCGAACGGTACGCGGGAGCGGCAGGAGCCGATCCATAGGGGCAACGGAAACACCGCGGTGCCCATGAGGAGGAGGCGGCATAGCCAGAGGCTCCCTAAGGGAAGGGGCAGAGCGGCCCAATGCAGCGAACCCACGAACGAGTCCCAGAGCCACCCCGGGAGGGAGACCGAGTGCAACACGGCGAGGACCGTCCACCGAAGGTGCACCGCGGCCGGCAGACCCCGGGTCACCGTAGCGCCGGACAAAACCCATGCGAGACCGACCCATGGCACGACACGCGACGGGGTCAAGCGTGACTTGGGAACATCGAAGGGGAACCCTAACCGTGCGATGTCGCGAACGACTGTGAGGGCGTCGCCAATGCACAGGCCTAGGGCGTCGGAAACTACCAACCAAACGGCCAAGGAAAACAGGAGCTGGAGCCCGCTCCTGAGGAGAGGACCCAGAGCCTGCCCCACCAGTGCGGAGAAGATCGGCGGCGCGATGTGGAGACCGAAGGGAAGGCCGTCGAACAGGAACACACGATCGGAAGTCCGAACGGCCAAGAATCGCTGGAAGCGAGGATGGAGAGGAACGAGCCAAGACACATCCTGGAGGGCCAGCGACACTACCCACGACAGAGGGCACAGGGCCAGGCGTACCAGGGGTACCGGCAGCATCCGAAACCGTGTGTGCACGATGTGCCCGTTGAGGGCCAACAGATCCACCACCGGTCGCATCGCGTCGCAGGTCGGCGACGGAACCAGAAAGACACGGGAGAGGAAAACCGGGTGACCGGCGGTCAACTCCCTCGACGCTACCCAGCTCGGGCATGGAAGTGAACACGTGGGCCACCTCTGAAGAGATGGGCCGTTGTCGGTGACAAGAGCGGAGTGGGGGTCTGGACGTCCACCTCCAGGTGAGACCCCTCCGCGCAACCCGCCGCCCCCAACGTCCCTCGCGGCTACCGAGGGGCGCAAGGGCGAAAACAACCCGAGGGAGCACCCGAGAGGAGGGGAGCGACCCGGTACGCCCAGGCGAGAAGGAGAACAAGGAGGCCGACCCAGAGAACTACACATTGTGTTGACGTGGAGGTACCCCCGGTACGGGCCGTGCGGGCATGAGCGCCACGTTGACCTCCTCTACCCCCGCCCCCCCCCAACCTCGGCGAAAAGGGCGTGCCACCCCAACCCCAGGCCGGCGCGGGGCTGACCCCTTCGAAAGGGGGCCGGAAGAGGAAGGCCGGCCAGCCCCGACACAGAGGGGATGAAAGGGGCAAGAACAGAAGTGCGAGGCGGAACCGAAGCACTGGCCAGCAACGTCCCAGTCCTGCGCCCGTGCAAGGCGGCAGCACTTGCAGCAGCACCCCGAAGAGGACTGGCAGAAGGACGGGACTGAGAAGACCCCGCGCGCGGCACAGCGCGTCGGTGCGTGACGTAAGCAGGGTCCGTAACGACACAGCACGGCGTCGTGTGGCGGAAGCAGGGGCCGCCGACAGAGAAGCGGAGCATTCCCAAGCATCCTGCGTAAAAAACCCCGACGTATATAGCGCAGAGTACAACAAACCCTGACGAATAACCAAGGGGGCCGGCCGGCAGAACGAAGACCGTACCGTCGTGCGGTGCCGAGTTGCCGCGCACAAAACCGCCTTCAGCTCGGGAACCAAAGACACCGCGAGCCGAAGGTGGACCCGCTGAACGCGGTCCAAACCCTCGCGAAGATCGCCTGGCGCAGACGCCTCGAAAAGCCGCAGGTGGTGAACAGACGTCTGGAGGGAACCTAAAGACAAGACAAGAAGTCCGTCACCCTCCGTCGCAAGGGAAAAACCTTGGCGACAGAGGGCTGATCCGGGTGAGAGAAGAACGGGGTAGCAATAGAACAAAGTTCAAGAACGCGCTCATCCAGGACCAGAACGCGCCGTCCAACCCGCCGACAGACACAAGAGGAGGCAAAATCAGGGACGACCCCGGGGGAGGGACGGAAGGAGAGCCGTCGACGGATCGGTGTGTGAAGTCGAAGGCCTCAGCAAACCAGGCCTCCAATGGGAGAGGGTGACCGAGCATGATGGCTAAGCCAGGCGTACCGGCGTCGCACAAACCTGTCCCATAGGAGGACAGACCCGTCAACACAGCCAGGGACTGAACAGCCGGAAGGATGTCAGGGCGGCTGAAGTCTGACCAGAGCGTAGGCCTGCAGAAGGGAGGGGGACCATAGCAGGGGTAGGTAGGGTGAGGTGCTGAGGGTGAGGCACCGCCAAGAAGGGCGAGAAGAGGGAGTCTTCCATCGACTCCAAGCGCCCGTCGAAGCGTGACACAACCCAGCCCTGCATAGCCGACAATTGATCCGAGAGAGGCTACCCCCCCCCCCCCCCCCCCCCCCCCCCTCAGATTGGTCGGCCCGCAGGGGCGAGCGTGAGCGGGAGCGAGACCCACGACACGAACCAGCAGCGTCGCGGCCCAAGGAAGGCGAGCGACGACGGTTGTGTCGCCGTTGAGGGACTCGTCCCCGATCACGAACGGCCGAGGGGGAAACAGCACCATTCCCCTCTTCCAGCGACACATCAGCTCCTGAGAAAGGGGACCCCGAAACCTCGCGAAACCCCACCGAGGCAAGAGGAGGGGTACCCCCCTGGCGAGACGGTAAGTGAAGGTCAGGAAGAGAAGAATGAGGAGGAGCAGGACGACGGGAGTGGGAAGGCCGGCCGGGTGAAAGGAGGCCAGGAGCCGCGGGGGGAAACAGAGCAAGGATCCCCGGGGCTGAGATAACAGGGCGGCCCGACACCGAGGCGGAGGAGGGAGGGACCACCACCGTGGGACGAGACCGTGAAGGAAGAATAGGCACTGAAGCAGGTGAAGTAGGAGAAGCAACGACATCCAGGCGGACCCTCCTGGACAGTGTAGGAGGAGGGAGCAGAGGGCCAGCTACAGCATGAACAACCGCGCGCGGAGAGGACAACGTAAGAGGAAGTCGTCTGGGCTGGGGAAGCGGGCGGAAGGGAGTAGAGCCCCTATCCGTAGAGGCCAGGGGAGGGCGCACAGGGGCAGAGCCGCTAACCCCGGCCTCAGGGCGAGAACCATGACGAGGGCGATGGGCGTCGTCAAGGCGATCAGGAGGACGACGAGGCGAGCGAGAGCGTGGACGGAGCCGGGGAACCCCCCGACGATGGGACGACCGGCTGCGGGACCCAGGGGAGAGGGCCCGAGCAGGGAGAGGGCCAGGTAAATGGCCTTCAGTCGGGTCAGGGATACCCAGGGCGACGCGGATCCGGTCGCCAACAAAGGCCGGGGAACGGTGGCCCACAGTCCTAATGTGGCGGGAGACCATCGTCCACACCGACGGAAGGGAAGCAGGAGGCCACAGCCGCCGCCGAGGAACCAGGGCCATGGAGCAGCACAACCACCAGGGCCAGACACGTGCCACACAGAGCAGGGAGGTAGGCCGTAGAGGACACACAGAGCGAGTGGCGCAAGCAGGACTTGTGGCTCTCCAAGCACGGGGAGCGGCAACCAAGGCGAAAGCAAGGCAGCCTACCTGCACTAGAAGAACACACACCATAATCAGCACGTCGAAGGAGTAAGTGGAGAGAATGTCCAAGAAGAACCAGGGAAGGAGCATGGGGAAACAGGAACACACATGCAAACAGGTATCCATACTCACCCTAAACTGGGAGCACAGAGGTAGGTGAGGAGGGCGGCCGAGGCGGAAGAGCACTAGCAGAACCTGCAAAGATGGAGAAAGTGTTAACCACCACTCAACATCTTACATGCAGGGCCTATAACACCAGTAAAGTGCATACACCAATATAGTATCAGGCAACAAGATGACATAACAAAAGTCAATAGTGAAAGCCAACTATTACCGCAAATTTGCGGGCCAATGGAGGCATAACCGTACCGACACCACCCTCCTGCAATTTCGCGGGACCCCCCCCAACGATCTCCGCAAATTTGCGGGGAACCGAAATGTCCCAGAGGACCGAATCGAGCACCCTGCAAATTTGCGGGACCGGCCGAAATGGTCCGGCGCCGAAAAAGCGAGAGGAGCGTCTAGGAAATACCAAAAGAGGCCCAGAAAAAAGCGTCATCTCCTTATGAACTCCAAGCGACGATGGCCATCAAGCTGAGCAGTGTCTTCCTTGATAATATCCTGACTCAACCGGTCAAGGGAGAGGCAAGGAAGACACACCAGGGGAGAGGAGGCACATCCCCTAGGAACCACCCAACCCACAGAGATAGAGCAAAGCCCATGAGGAGAAGTGGCAGGAAGGGTGGTTTGGCACAAACAGGGGCCCCCGTAGGGTACCCCAGGATTGGGCAAAAGGGTATGAAAGGATGGAGGTGAAAACAGTAAGGGAACACAAAAACCAGTAAATGAAACTGGCGAGAAAAAGGGTGGCCTAGCCGTGAGGAGAGAATGTGTCAGGGGCGAAAAACCCTGTGGTGTGAGGGAGGGGCCCCCGTGGGGTACCCCAGGATATCACGAACCACCAAGCGCCCAGGCCCTTGAGACACAGTGAAGGCTCGAAAGGGGGGACTCGGGAATAACGCTAATAATGCGGCCGACACAAACCCTACAAACAGCACCGCCACCACGAAATCTCAGATCGTGAACCAACTGTACACCTAGGCTATGAAAATATGAAAACTCATAGGGGCATAGCAATTCCTGAATGAGAAACAAGCTAGGCTAAAATAAGCTAAAAGCTAAACTATGCCCAGACTAACAGGAAAAAAGAATATGAAAAGAGAAAGGAATGAAAAACACACACGAGGAACGCCAGGCGCCCCCGTACCTTCGGTAGCTATTTCCACACGCGTCTCCATTAAACACACTGAGGAGCCCATTTACGTGTGCCCTAGATCACGTAACATCTGTCTAACAAAAAAGAAGGCCAGATAAGCCGAAACGAACCTAAACAGGGTGAATTAAAGGAGCACAACAAAAGCGACTGCATTCAATGGAGCGCGTGAAAAAATGATGACAAGAGAGGGTCGCTCATGCGCACGTTCGACAGGGATCTGCACATGACGGAACACAGGATGGGCCTTAAGCGGTAACTAAGGTAAACCCCTTTTTCTTCTCTTCTATGCTTTTTTCACCTTCGGTGGTAGTTTTGGTTAATGTACAACGTCTCCTAGAGCAAGATAAGGAGTAGACTCTAGACGTTTTCTTTTTAACCGCGGTTGGAATGACGACATAGCAGTCAAAATAGACAAGTCGTCATTGCAATTAGGTTAATAGCCTTGACGTTGGATTTGCCAAGACTACTAACAAATCGTTGTTTTGGCTATGGTGAAGGTAGTTCTTAAGCTAAAAATACAATGGTAGATATTAATTTATGCACACAGAGATTCTTGATCTTTTAATATGGTTCCCCAATTTTTAAAGGGTACTATGTTGACGTAATGGATGATTTTCTATTCATCTTAACCCTCAAGCCGCAGGGCCTGACCTATGTCGGCCGAGAGAATAATGGCCACCCCTGCTGTGCCTGACATTATTCGGGCGGGATGTTGATCACATTATCGGCTCTGAGAGAGTGTTCACGCGGTGGGAGGACGATAGGCGGGCTCTGACCGTTCTGCACGGACCCAGTGCCGCGACTGACACTACCTCTGCAATATTCCACACCCACGGCCTCGCAAGACCAGGAAAAAACTCGGGAAATTACCGTATTTTAGGGTTTTTCCTCTCGTGTTGCGCGATCGCTGCAGGATAACCCGTGGTCGGATTAGAATGATTCAGGTGTCATTGGAAAGCTTTATTTTCGCCCTTTCACGGATACCTAATTGTATTACGCTCTGGCTCTTGTTTATGCATGACAAAAATAACATGGAATGAAGCTCGTTTAGGGTAAATATGCGCGCCTGGCAGGTAGTAGAAGTTACAAACATCCCCGTTGGTTAAGAGTTAATATTTTCTTATGTTATAGGTTATAGTTCTTTCATGATTCACTTATTGTACTATCCCCAGTCTTGCCGGGAGGTAGTGTAGAGGGGGTACTGAGATTCTCATCTATGCAAGTATTGAGAGGTTTCTTGGTGTTGCATTTGCATAAAGAGTTCTTCGTCATACTGCAAGTCAGGCTGGAGTTGATGAGATTCCTTGGGCTTCTGTCTCGGTCTTTGCCATTGGAGGAGCTGGGGTCCCTGCGATTGGTGGGGACTCGAACTTCTTTTAGGGGTAGAATGACCTAGTTTCCTAGGGATTAGAGTATGGGTAAATCCGGGAAACAGGGTAGGCTGACCTATTCCGGCTGGTATTAGAGCCTGGGAAACTGGTCTGGTCCTATTCTTCTTGACATTTTCCTGAGGTCGTCTTCTGCTGCTCTGTATCACTGCTATCCTTTTGGGCGTGATTGGGGTGTGGCTGCTCAACCCCGTCATTTTAATAGGTATGTACTACACGTGGTTATATATATTTATTCAATTGTGTTATTTTATAGGTTCATAGATTCGACAAATATTACTTTATATTAAGGACAAATATTTCTGATATTTTAGTGGTTCTGGAATATTACTCTTATTATATTCGAGTTCACTAACACAATAGGTGCGAGAATAAGTGGTCAAAGGTATTTATGCAATTACTTTCATTTGTGAGTTCTTTGGTTTACTTTAAGGTGAATATATTTGATAGTTCTATACACATGTAAATGGTAAAATAGCTATATAGAATAATTATATCACAGAGTCAGGTATTAGGGAAGTGAGGTTTTTTTGGTACTGTACACGAGTTCACGTTTTCTCTATATCTCTTGACGATATGTTCTATATTGGCTTTATCACATATTTATATATATGCTTAACTCCTTGAGGATCCTAACGCGTTTTGACAATTCATTTTGGATCTATTAATACTATTTTAGACAGCTTAGGAAGGATCTGTAGGAATTAAAAGGGTGAATACTATATCAATTAATCCTCTAACTTCCACATACCCTTACTATACAAAATAAATTTGTCTAATAATAGCCAGAAATCAGAAAAGAAGCACGTCGTCGATCCTCAGAGGGTTAAGGGAATCACCAAATATAATAGTGTGTGCAAGTGGATTTTGGAGTGGTGATAAATCATGTCTCACTATTAAATCTTCTCTGAAAAAGACTAAAGGAATTGAGTTGATATTTCTACCATTTGGAAAGTCAGCCAGGGAATAGCTGTAGATACATACAACCCATTTGTTCAAGCCCTTCTTGAGTTGCGCTGTATATTTCCACACCCATGCTCTCTCCTCTCCCCGCCCTCCTCCTCTTTCTTAAGGACCGAAGACAGCGAGGACCGAGGACAGCCATGAACATAAATGTAGATCCGACAAGAACCAAAAATATTATTAAAGAGCGTTCCATGAGTTCTAAAATAAAAAATTTAAAGGTTTTCTATGCAAACGCTCGTAGCATACGCAATAAATTTTCAGATTTAGAGGAGCTAGTGTTTACAGAAAATTAGGATGTGATTGGCATAACAGAATCTTGGCTCAATACAGAAGATAGAGACTTTTTAGCAGAGTATTCACTTCCCGGTTATGTAATGTTTGAGAAAAGCCGAATAAATCGAAATGGAGGTGGCGTTTTACTTTATATCAAAGAAAGTCTTAACCCTACCCTCTTGTCAAAACCTCAAATTGTGAACGTCGACGCATCTTTTGTGCTAATAAAGAATAATAAAGGTACAAAAATAATACTTGCATTAATATACAGACCTCCAGCTCAATCAGTGCAAACTGACCGAGAAATTTACGAACAAATTGCAGATGTAAGTAACTCACAAGATACCGTAATTTTTGGCGACTTTAATTTACCTGTGACCAAGTGGGGCGATACTCTTACTTCACACTCTGGACATGACTTGTATACGAACTTGCAAGAGAGTTCGCTTTATCAATTTGTTCGAACGCCGACCCGTGGTAATAACGTTCTTGACATTGTACTTGCAACAAAAGAAGAATTAATAGAGAATTTGAATGTTGGTGATGAATTCAGTAACAGCGACCATCGTACGATAACTTTCACTTTAAAGTTTACTAGTAACGAACCAAATAGTAGCATCGAAAAAGTCCCTAATTTCAAGAAAGCAAACTTCCATAAACTTAGAGCTATGTTTAAAGAAACTGACTGGAGCTTTTTAATTCACAATAACGACATAAATACATCTTGAAAGTTATTAGAAGCCACTTACCTAAAAGCAGTGCAAGACTGCATACCATCGAAAATACGGCGTCCAGGCCATAATAATAAGCCCAAATGGTGGAATAAAGATATTTCAAACTGCCTGCTTGCTAAAAAATTTGCTAATGATAGATTAAAATCCTCGCAAAATGACTAAGAACGGCTGAAATTTGTAGAGCTACGACGCAAATCCAAAAAGTTAATTAAGCAAAGTAAAAAGACCTTAGAGTTGCATATTGCGAATCAAAGTAAAACAAACCCGAAAGAATTCTATAGTTATATCAGTAAGAAAAAAGTAGTTACTTCAACTGTTGGACCGTTAGCCGATGAAAATGGAGAATACACCAAAGACGAAGTACAAATGAGTAATGCCCTCAATACCTTCTTTGCATCAGTTTTTACAACAGAAGACCTCAGTGATATCCCTACACCATCGCCGATTCAGATTGATTATTCAGATGTTCTAAGCAATATATATCACCGTTACAGAGAGAGAAGTATTGAATTGTTTAGATAAACTCAAGGTAAATAAAACGCCTGGACCTGATACAATCTCGCCTAGAGTACTAAAGGAAGCTAAGGATGAGCTCTCCAAACCACTGACATTACTATTCAATAAATCCTTGCAGTCTAGAACTATGCCCGATCAGTGGAAGCTAGCCAACGTAACACCGATATTAAAAAAAGGCAGCAAATCCCTACCCAGTAACTATCGTCCAATTAGCTTAACCTCAGTTGTATGTAAAATGCTAGAAACAGTCATACGAGACAGACTCTTAAATCACTTAGAGGAAAATAACATACTTAAAGATACTCAACACGGATTTCGTAAAAAACGTTCCTGTTTAACAAACCTCTTAAACTTCTTCCACGATATCCTCAACCTCTACGATGAGAGTAAAGCTGTAGATATTATATACCTTGATATTCAAAAGGCCTTTGACAAAGTTCCCCACAAATGTTTACTGCTAAAACTAAAAGCGCATGGAATACAAGACGGTGTGTTGAAATGGATAGAAAATTGGCTCAGCGACAGAAAGCAAAGAGTAGTCATAAATGGTAAGGCATCTAAATGGACCAATGTAAGTAGCGGGGTACCCCAGGGATCGGTACTAGGACCAATTCTCTTTCTAATTTACATCAACGACATAGATGAGGGTCTCACCTGTAAAATCTCAAAATTTGCTGACGATACAAAAATTGCAAATAGCGTACTCTCAAAAGAACAAGTTGACGATATGCAACACAATCTAGATAAATTGTCATGTTGGGCCCAAATTTGGCAAATGAGTTTCAATGCTGATAAATGTAAAGTACTACATATCGGATACCTAAATGAGAAAGAAAACTATTCGATGAATGGCACTCAGCTTAAGAATGTAAACAGAGAAACCGATCTGGGAGTAACAATATCGAGTAACCTAAAACCGAGTCAACAATGTTCAGAAGTTGTTAAGAAGGCAAACAAAATAATTGGCTTTATAGGCAGGTCATTTGAGCATTACTCCAAAGAAGTTATCCTAACCCTTTACAATTCCTTAGTCTGCCCTCTTCTGGAATACTGCGTTCAATCCTGGTGTCCTTATTACCAAAAAGATATAAACAAGCTTGAACGAGTTCAACGTAGAGTTACCAAAATTATACTTAGCCTAAAGTACAAACCATACGAAAAGCGTCTTAGATAATTAAATCTATTTCCTTTAACCCAGCGCAGATTAACCCTTATTTAGCGGCGAGCAACATAAGTCGAGTTAAATAAAGCTGGACTATGTGGCGGCGCTCGACATAACTCGAGTGGCAATTTCAGCACGTAATGTGGCTGAGAGAGAGAGACAAGTGGTGGCAGGAGACTAGCGAGCGTATGACTGCTCCAGACCACCGCGGCGAACCTACTGACACAAATCTCAGCTCCCTCCTCCCTCTCTCACTCGCTACATACTCAATTATGTACTGAAAGTACCGAATTACCTGCTTTTTGCACTCGCGTTGCACGGTTATTGCAAGAAAACTATCCATCATACAAGGATCGTTATGGTGTCATTCGAAAGCTCTGTTTATGCCCTTTCAGGGATAGGTACTTGTTTTACGTTCTGGGTCTTATTTAGGCATGAAAATGATCACGTAAACAGCCCTATTTTGGCTAAAAACACCCCGCTGTGCGGTACACATAAATAAACCGCATAGGCCGCTCGTAAGGTGTTAAGAGGTGACTTAATTCAAGAGTTCAAAATCATCAAAGGCATCGACAATATGAACTGTAATATGTACTTCACTATCAACCAATCTAATTACACGCGGGGAAACGGTTGCAAAATTATTGGTAAATCTTTTAACTCACACGAATGTAAGAATTTCTTCTTCAATCAAGTTGTCAACTTGTGGAATGGGCTTCCCCGAAACGTTATAGACTGCATCACCGTTGATTAATTTAAACTCCGCAGACAAATATCTCCCATCAAACCCGTGACTGACTGCGTTTGTAAATGAATAACTTTATTTTTTCCCCCCCTCAGTTACTAACCCATCTGTCCCCTACTAACTTCCTAATCCTGCCACGGACATTAGTTCCAGAGCAGTAATTCCCTTTCCAATGTTCCCTTACCCACTCTAAACCACTGTTTGGACACTTGATCATCAGTGTTTTGGAGGACAAGCAACCTAGAAGGGTCACTAGATCTGTTGTTGCTTGATTTCCTTTTTACTCCTTTGTACTCCTCCCCCCCCTCCCCCCGCACCCTTTTCCTCTCCTCTCACAACCTTCTCTCTCATCTCAACCCTCACCCTACTCTTTCCTCTCCCCTAAACCCACCCTTCTTTTTCCACCCCCACCCTTCTCTCTCCTCTCCTCTCCCACCCTTCTTTCTCCTCTCCTCCCCCACCCTTCTCTTTCCACCCCCACCCTTCTCTCTTCTCTTCTCCCCCACCCTTCTCTCTCCTCACATACCCACCCTTCTCTCTCCTCACATACCCACCCTTCTCTCTCCTCACATACCCACCCTTCTCTCTCCTCTTCTCCCCCACCCTTCTCTCTCCTATCCTCCCCCACCCTTCTCTCTCCTCTCCTCCCCCACCCTTCTCTTTCCACCCCCACCCTTCTCTCTCCTCTCCTCCCCACCCTTCTCTCCTATCCTCCCCACCCTTCTCTCTCCCTCCCACCCTTCTCTTTCCACCCCCACCCTTCTCTCTCCTCTCCTCCCCACCCTTCTCTCTCCTCTCCTCTCCCAACCTTCTCTCTAATACCTCCTCTCTTCTTCTTTCACCTCCCAACTTCCTCCTCCTCTATCTCCGCTTACTCTCCCTCCCTTTCTCCCACCATCATCTTCCCTCCTCCCCCTCCTTACCTTCCCTCCCCACCCACCTCCACCACCCTAACTCCCTGCTGCTCCTCCCCATCCAAGGGAATGGGGTTCTCGAAATGGGGTTCCAGTCCTGACGCTATTTTTGACTTACTGTGTGCTGGCCTAATAATCCAGAAGGGTTGGTAGCCTCTGAAGTCCTATTTCAACTAACAACTGCCCATCCCTTCCCTTCCCTCTTCGGCCCCCTGATCAATTACTTTACAACCAGCTGTAAATATAACCAGAACACATATGACTTACGTATAACTCAGCATGTCTCTTTGTATGAGGCTATGAACTTATCTGTATTTGTGGATTACGTGTAACTGTCGGTATATATAAGCCTGAAGGATTGTCGGTGTATTCAGTTATGTTTATACACTCAAACCTACATAATATAAACATTCCCTGTGTCTGAAGTATACATTATAATTATATTAGTTTTATATTACATTATATATATACTGTATATATATACATATATATATATATATATACTGTATATAAGTATACAGTATATACAGTATATACAGTATATATATATATATATATATATATATATATTTATATATATATATATATATATATATATATATATATATTTATATATTACGGAATAAACTTGTGAATATTGATCGTGAATTTTGTGTGCATTTTGATTATTATTGTTGTATAATATTTAAACCAAAATTAGTTACCTCCCAGTGAGATATTTGTAGGTCAACGTGGGAAAACGTGATCACTATACAGTAAAGCACGTTATTTTGTAACATCGCATAACAGATATATATATATATATATATATATATATATATATAATTATATACTGTATATGTATATATATATAATGCAATGACACAGAATATTAATAATAAATACGTATGTTCACAATAGCAATGTTGGTACTAGGTGAACCTACAATATATGTTTATGGTACTACTAAAACATATATATAATCAGCATGTTACTAATAGAACACATAGATAATAATACACAGAGATGTTAAGTCTCAAATACAATAAATTGTGTCTTGATAGAAAACGGGGAAAATACGAGGTTAGATGCCGCCTAGGGTAAATATTAGTTACTGCTACAGCATACGCGCAGCACTGAAGGGTTATGCACAATAAGACACTATTTGACTATTGAATAAATAATAATTTATTTCAACGTAGACAGGAGATTAAACTCAAATAACTCAAAGAGTAATAATTATGAATATAAATTCATGAACTGCTTATCCTGAATATTATTCCTAGGGGGTAGAGGAGAAACGGATATAAAGTAAATGTTCAGACCTGGAAAGATGAAATGGCCTAGGCTAAAAATATGATACCGGTCGGCGTTGGACTTACGTGTTAAATTGTATATGTAGGCTATCTGTGGTAGTCCCAGTAATATATATGAAGTACTTCTAGTAATTAAAGGAACTTAGCTGTGATGCAAAGAGTGTAGGTTAGGTGATGCACATGTCGGTGGTGTAGATCAGTGAAGTTCTGTTGTTATGTGGCAGCAACTGGTGGTTTGTTGTGAGCGGGACGAAGTCTCTGTGAAGTGTACTGAGATTCCCTCTTATCGTAACACTATAAATATTTAAGGGTTCTATATCGCCCCCCGTGATTAAATAATACGGGAAAATAAACTAAGATATAATTGGTGCAACCACAGTAATACTTATCCACAAAGATAAATAAAGTAATGCGTATAAACAAAAAGGAACCAGCTGTCGTGAACCCGGGAAATTCAAACTACGGTATAATTATATACCAGCTAGGATTCACGACATACTCCGCTACCAGCTATATACAAAGTATTTACAATTGTCCCGTCCCGATCATGGATCACCACAACTGGGAGGAACCAAAAGCAGCCTGACGTGACGGCCTCTGAGGGGTATCACCTTGGTCCGCTCCAGTAGCAGGAAGGATATTATCAGAGTTCGGCTTGCTGTCGCCATCCACTACCTCTAAATCTATCTCTAGTGGGTATAGCTTAACCACCGGTCTGGTGGTCAAACTGGCTCCTGTTTTTACCTAAACTACCCTACATTCGTGGTCAGTACCACGAAGAAGTTTCATTATCCGACCTATACGCCAAAAAAGTCGGGGGCCGTCATCATGTACTAGAACGACGTCCCCAACTTGCGGCGATGCTATCCCTTTTTTTACCATTAAGTGACGATGTTGCTCCCTGAGTGATATTAAATAATCAGTGCTCCACCTTTTCCACAGGCCATGTGAGAGCTTTGTAACATATTGGAAGCGTTGGTTGACGGAATCATTGTTACGCCAAGTCGTGTCCTTGAGATCTTCATCCGTGACTTCCCGCCTTGGAAAGCTTCTGATCCGCCTCCCATGAACCAGTTGTGAAGGAGTGATGGGTAGAGGGTCTTCAAGATCACTGTTGCTGTAGCCAAGCGGGCGATCATTGACTGTGGCCTCGAGCTCCAGTAATACCGTATTCAGTTCCACTGTGGTAACCAATGCTCGACCCAGTACCTTCTTCAAGCCAGCCTTTAGGATGCCAATGACCCGTTCCCATATGGCACCGAACCATGGCGCCCTGGCTGGTATAAACCGCCACTCGCACTTGAATTCCGCTAGAGTACCTTTTAACCTTGCATCATCCATCAACTCCCGTAATGTACTGGCTCCGCTAACAAATGTGGTGGCATTATCACTCATCATAATCTCAGGGTAACCCCTCCTACTACTAAACCTACGGAACGCATGCAAAAATGATTCGCAGGAGAGGTTAGACACCGTTTCTACATGGACCGCTCTAGTAACTGCACAGGTGAATAAGACTACATATAGTTTACTTACAGCACCCCCCTTCTCTTTTACTGGCAAGGCACCTGTGTATTCAACCCCCATTACCTGGAAAGGACTCACCTCCTGAACCCTAAACTCCGGCAACAGAGGGGCCTGTACAGCACGGTATGAAGTACCTTGCAATCTCTTGCAAATGATACATCCCCTTAAGGCTTTCTTTACTACCTGTCTAATCTTGGGGATCCAGCATCTTTGCCTTATGTAATTTACAACATAACTAACACCACTATGGTTACACACTTTGTGGCAGTAATTACTAAGGAGAGTGGCTATACGATGTTTATTAGGGATAAGGATAGGGTACTAGGCGCTATCATGTAAAGGTGAAAAGTGTAACCTACCTCTACAGCGAATCATGCCTCCCTCCATATAGAGGCCTAACTGCTTCACTATGTTACTTGGTGTGCCCTGTCCTTTTGACAAATAGTGGTGTTCCTCAGAGTAAGCTTCTCTCTGAGCTACCTTAATCATGGCTGACTCTGCTGCTCTTAATTCCGGCACCGTCAAGTATGCCGGTTTTGCCTGATAATTCCCTTGTGTCTTCTTTTTAAGAGTCTTAATAAACCTAAGGACCCATGCCATTACATGCCATGACTTCATATATGAGCCATACCGGTCCCAATTCAATATGGCAGTAGGGGCAACCGGTACCGGCAATGACAGGGTTCCTTCTTGACTCACGTTACCACCCACAGTGGTGTCCCCTCCTAATGAGCCCGCTATTGGGCCATTATCAGGCCATAGCATTTGGTGAGGTAGCCATGTGGGCCCTCCCCACCAAAGCGAAGAAGCAACTAAGGACACATATTAAATCCCTCTGGTGACTAGATCACTGGGGTTGTCCTCTGTGGACACATAACGAAAATGAGCGCCGGGGACTAATGACTTTATCTCATCAACTCTATTTTGAACATATATAGGCAAAATCTTTTTACTAGACAACCAGCATAGAGTTATCTGGCTGTCCGACCAGAGGTATACATTCTCTATAATCAGCTCGTCCACGTAGGCCTCACATATATAACATGCGAGACGAGCTGCGAGAAGAACAGCAGTCAACTCCATCTTAGGTATGGTGAGGGACTTAATAGGTGCCACCTTAGCTTTGGCCATTACTAACCTACTCACCTCATCACCAACCGCATAGGCCGCTACACCATATGCTACTGAGCTAGCATCACTAAATAGGTGCAGCGTAACCCTCTTAGAATTAGTGACCTGACGGGGAAACATGATACCTGTACTATCTATCATATCGTTATAAATACCCTGCCAGTTAGCTCTCATGTCATCTGGAATGGGGACATCCCACCCACACTCTAATCTCCACAAGTCCTGTACGAACCTCCGCGCCTGGATGGTTACCGGTAGCAACACTCCTAGAGGATCGAACACACTCGCGGTTAGACTTAGAGCCTCGCGTTTCGTAACCAATGCAGGGCTACTTCCGCGGAAATTAACCTGTAACATATCCTTATTAGTTAGCCACCCAACGCCAAGCACCCTAACCCCGTCCTGTTTGGCGGAAGCTATACCCTTCAGGTGCAACAGTTCCCGCAAACTCTCATTATTTGTGACCCACTCACGTAAAGACAGGTTAGTGCTGGAAAATATTCTACGGGCATCCCAACATTGTTGTTGCAAATCACTTACAGCATCACCAGTCCCTTGCAAGTTATCAATATACAGCCCCATTTTTAGCTTATTAACTACTTCACTGTTCTCCTGTATCATAGACAGGTGTTTTTGAATGGTAGCATTAAGGAGGAACTGGGAACAGGTGGCCCCGAATAGAACTGCACGGAACTGGTAGAATATGTAAGGACTTGCAACATCCAAGGGATAAACGGGCCACATAAACCTAGTAGCATCCCTACCTTTCTCACTCAACCCCACCATGAGAAATGCTTTCTCAATATCACTCACCCAGGCAAATTGATGGCATCTAAAGCGCAGAAGCACCTGGGTGAGGTCAGCCACTAGCGATGGACCTGTATGGAGACAGTCATTCAGACTGAACGCCTTCTCGTCCATCCTAGCCGAACGGTCAAACACTATCCGTACAGGTGTAGTAACACTATCCTTGGTAATACCATGGTGAGCTAAGTAGTGAATGGGATGACCAGATTGATTCCTGTTTTCTACCCTTTCAATAAACCCCCTTTCTATCTGATTATCCAGAACCTTTGTATACTGTTGACAGTAGTTGGGATCCTTTATAAACTTACGCTGCAAGCCTCTCATTCTGCCCAGGGCTAACTTAAAGTTATCAGGTAATTTATCTATGTTATCTCTCCACGGCAGTTCTACTATATACTGTCCCTGTGCTTCGGAATACTGTACCGTTTCAGAAAATCTATTCAAGACTTTCTCCTCACCCTTACCAGTCTCATTAGGACTTATACCAATATGGTCCAAGTCCCATAGAGCTGTCAGATCCTTTAATTCTGGAGAATTCCTGCCAATATCTTCCTGTATCTCCACTAAAGGGTCTACTGCTAACTTAAGAACAGTGACTAACTCTACATGGGTCTCTTCTATATCTGACTGATAAGTGCCACTCAGTGCATAACCATAAATTGTGGGTAACATAACTATACTTCCTTCCCTGACATAGCCTGAATGTACAAAGTGGTAATAAAAGTCCGCCCCAATCAGTAACCCTATCATATCTCCATCAGTGATACCTGGATCTGCTAATTTGTAGCCTTGATAGCATTTGCCTCCATCTCTAATCCCCTCCCTGGCTTGTATACTGGTAACTCCTCCACCACAACGGCTCTCAATTTACGCACCCTTCTTCTGTGATGATAGGTTAACTCTACTATTTCATACTCAGTACTACCAAGTGAGCCAGTAAATCCCTGGAGCTTTAGCTGTTCCTTACTGACCCTAACGTAATCAAGCTGCGATAAAGCAGAGCGCAAGATGAAGGCACGCTGCGAACATTGGTCCAACAAAGCTCTTACTTTACTGGTATGACCGTTTCTGTCGGTCAAGGGATTCTGAATGGTAGGCAACAACACTGCATTACGGCCCGAAGCCACAGCCATGGTCACTGTTGGTTCAGGGGCTGCTGGTTGTCCAGTTTGTTCAAGGCTTGGCGTCGGACACAAATAATTAAAAAATTTCTGTTGGCAGAATCGGTACGGCCTAATTTTAGGGTTAGTACACCCCTGGCTGCCATGTTCAGACGACAGGCACCCGACGCACAATTTCACCTGTCTTGCTCTATTGGCCTTGGCGGGACTGTTCTTGTATTTTGCACACTTTGCCCAAAAATGTCCTGTCTTTAAACACAACTTACATCCATACTTCTGCTTGGTATCGGGTTTCTGATACACCGCATATGCTGCTGTGGCGGTCGCCCCAAACTGTTCTAGTGGATTATGTCTACTTTCTAGATTGCACACTTCAGTCTTAAACACACGAACATATTCATCCACATCCAGCCAGTTGTCTTTTAATTCACGCTTAATCACTTCAGACAGTGCACAAGGAAGTTTGTTATGCAACAGTACTGCACACATTTCACTTACTGTTACATCCATAGAGCGTAATGACTCTAACGCACACTCAAATGACGCGGAAAAATCTTTCAGAGCACTGACCTCCTGGCTAGGATGCGGGAGATTACAAAGTTTCGCTATGTGAGCTGCTTTGATTCGATCCTTTTGACCATAACTGTTTTTCAGTATAGTGACCACTGGTTCATAACTTGCAGCGACCAAACTAAATCCACTAACAATTTGTAGAGCCTCACCACTAAGTTGTCCCTTTAGATACGTAAATCTCTGAATGTCAGTTAAGTCTGTTTGGGAGTGAACACTACAATCAAAGAGCTCCCAGAAACCCACCCACTGTGTTGGATCCCCATCAAAAACTGGCAACTTCAGGGAGGGTAGCTTAATACCCTTCTGTTTCCTACTTGCTGCGCTATCATGAGATCTACCAGTAGTGGTTGTCTGTAGAGCACTATCTAACTCAGCTAACTGACTGTTTACTTGATTAACATACTGCATATCTTTCACCATCTCCTCCTCTAACTGATCATCTGAATATAAGCTATACAACTCTACGTTATACGACTCGAAATCAACTAGGGCCTTTTCTAAAGTGATTTTCACACCCCTTACATCATGCAGTGTAGCAGCATGTTCAATAAATTCAGACAGATTAGAGGTAAACTTAGTAATCCCTCCCTTCTTGGCGGCCCTGAACCGCCGCAATGACTTTATTTTCTCATCCATTCTTAAAAAGTTTACTGTAACTAAAGCTTAAGGAACAACAATACTAATCGTCACTGTAGGCTAACTTATTCTAATCTATTCTAAGCCTAGGCTAACCTACTTACATTGATAACGACAGCAACCAAGCAAATTGAAGTATGCAGATCGCGTGCCCCCTGTGAGTTTACAAATGATCAAAGAAAAGGAAAATTACCCTATGTCATATTACTCTACTTTACAATATTTACTCTACTAGGCTAGGCTATATTAAATTTTAACAAATTACAAAGAAAAAGAAAGAAGGATCAAGACTCCTCTGAAGGAGGAACAGCCGCAGCCGTCGTCCTAGTCTTGAGATCTAGCCTATTGCGTCGACTGCTCCTCCTCGGCCCCGTCCTTCTCCTCAAAGAAGGCACACGCTCTGTCCAGTAGCCTATCTAATACCTTCCGGATCCCTGGCGCATCTAAATGAACTCCGTCCCACAAGTCGGTCTTACTCATCACCATGGAAAAGTACCTTTGTTTAGTAAATGGGAGATTTCTTCGCAGGCGGAGGTTCACACCATTCTTTGCCCTATTGTACTCCTTGGGAGTCATACCCCTAGGGCTTACCCTAGACTCCAGACTGACCACCAGACAGTGACCCCCAGTCCTCTCTTCTCTCTCTTTAGCTAGAGACTGGAGCCCGAGGGCCACCCCCTGAAGGTCAGCTTGCAGGGACAAATCATTTCCCCCGAGGATCAGGAACGTAAGATCCGGCTTGTAGGCTAGGAGCTCATCCCAGGCCGAGGTCTGCCTGACAGTGTCTACCCTTGCCCCTGGTCTATATATTTGTTTAACAAAAAAAGCAGGGCACTGCACTGGACGATCCAGCGGAAAATCCCGCACATAGGAATGGCCGAAGAGGGCCACCTTTCTCAAAGGCACAGGGTAATAACCGGACGATGGCACAAACTTGGCCAACGCCCCCTGCCCTTGCCGCCTTCCCCGGTGCGCCCCTCGGCATTTGTCCACTGGATCGCCCAGCTCTACACAAAGGCAGACAACTCAGGCCTAACACCCCCCCAATTCCTATCAATATATAACAGATGGCCCAGTATCCTGGTCACACGGCACCAATTATATCCTGAATATTATTCCTAGGGGGTAGAGGAGAAACGGATATAAAGTAAATGTTCAGACCTGGAAAGATGAAATGGCCTAGGCTATAAATATGATACCGGTCGGCGTTGGACTTCTGTGTTAAATTGTGTATGTAGGTTATCTGTGGTAGTCCCAGTAATATCTATGCTGTACTTCTAGTATTAAAGGAACTTAACTGTGATGCAAAGAGTGTAGGTTAGGTGATGGACATGTCGGTAGGTGTAGATCAGTGAAGTTCTGTTGTTATGTGGCAGCAACTGGTGGTTTATTGTGAGCGGGACGAAGTCTCTGTGAAGTGTACTGAGATTCCCTCTTATCGTAATAATATAAATATTTAATGGTTCTATATCGTCCCCCGTGATTAAATAATACGGGAAAATAAACTAAGATATAATTGGTGCAACCACAGTAATACTTATCCACAAAGAAAAAAAAAGTAATGCGTATAAACAAAAAGGAACCAGCTGTCGTGAACCCGGGAAATTCAAACTACGGTATCTATACCAGCTAGGATTCACGACACTGGTTAAAGATAAATATTAGTCATGTATGCGTGACTGAGATTTCTAGTCGGCGGACAAGTTAATGCGACCTGACCACATAGAGTTAAATATAACTCAAACAATACACAAACTGAATTTAACTTCAGAAAGCGTGATATTAACACCTTATTAGCGGCCTAGGCGGTTTATTTATATGTACCGCCCAGCGGGGTGTTTTTAGCCAAAATAGGGCTGTTTACGTGATCATTTTCATGCCTAAATAAGACCCAGAACGTAAAACAAGTATCTATCCCTGAAAGGGCATAAACAGAGCTTTCGAATGACACCATAACGATCCTTTTATGATGGCTAGTTTTCTTGCAATAACCATGCAACGCGAGTGCAAAAAGCATGTAATTAGGCACTTTCCCCATACAATTCCATATATAGCGAGTGAGAGAGGGAGGGAGGAGGTGGGATTCGTGTCAGTAGGTTCGCCTCGGTGGTCTGGAGCAGTCATACGCTCGCTACTCTCCTGCCACCACTTGTCTCTCTCTCTCAGCAACATTACGTGCTGAAATTGCCACACGACCTATGTCGAGCGCCGCCACATAGTCCAGCTTTATTTAACTCGACTTATGTTGCTCGCCGACAGTTAAGGGTTAATAATAGTCTAAATGAGGGACTGAATGGTGAAACACTCTGTCAACAATTTATCTATGAATTATGTACCCAATGATGATATTACATAAAACAAAATCTATACAAGTATTCACTGGTTTCTACGTGTAAAGGCGTGTTTTTTATTCCCGAACAAATATACAGGTATGTATAATTCTCCATAAAGAACATAGGAACCTATATTAGAAGAAATATATACATCTTTATCCCACAAATAGAAGTGTATAAATTATGTTCTCTCTAAATCGAGCAACGGACAACTAAGAGAAGAGAAGAATAACAATCTTCAATAATTACGTTACTGTGAATCATACTATTTCAAGTTAACCCTAGTTTGAAATCATCGTTACTAATACTGGAATAAAGAGCACTTAAAGGAAAGAGGAAAGATAGAAGCGTGGTAGTGAGCCTGGCAAACATGTGGTCGTGATCGTAGTTACTATGTCCTGCAGTTGATGACAGGGCTCGTCACTAGCTTCACATGCTACAGGTAGAATTTGCCTTTCCTTCCTTCTTCTTCTCTCTTCGGGATCACTTTCTTTGCACTCGTTTGAGTCTCTTTATCTAGACCAGTTGGTGAGTCTAGCTAGGGAGAGATTTATACTCCTTCAAGGATGTTCCCGATTTACAAATCCTTCTATAAAGAAGAATCGCACTCTGGAAACCTTGCCCTGGTATTACCTACCTTTCCCTTGATTCAGTCAGTTAGTAACTATTTTATATCTTGGGTGAAGGGGCTTGTCTCTTGAGATAATAGGAACATGGTAGAAAGTTTTGTTTAATTATTAGTGAGGTTGTGGGTCGCACTAAAAATATGCGATAGAGGTGTCCTAATCTGGGCGGACATACTTAAATTATGTATAATAGTTTTATCTCTATACATAGTGTATTTATGTGTAGAATTAGGAATTTATTTTTAGGTTGGTTTGGGAAAATGTGCAGGTTATATGATGGTGATTAGTGAATATTGTAGGTAAGGACATTCGGCTTGTTTGTTATCACTGCTGGTTCATTTTGGCAAATTATCATAGATCTCGATGGGGTGATATTGGGGGTGTTGATGCGGTATTTGCATAAATAGCTCCTTGCTATATTTGAGCACTGGATGGGGCAGGTAAAGCTCGGGTCACACATACACGTTCAAACGTCCCGTCCGTCCCCGACCAAGAAAATAACTTCTGTGTGTGTCATGTATGTCCCGTGGGTGTCCCGGCATAACACGTTTTCTGGCAGTTGCCCCGACCCACACGGACCATTTTATGCATGCATAAAAAGGACGCCGCCTAGGCGCTTTTTATTAAGAGGTCGGGGCCGGACGGAACGTTAGAACGTGTATGTGTGAACCGAGCTTAAGAGGCGACAGGTAGGAGCGCGTTTTCGCTTTTGTTCCTCGCTCAGTCTCGTTGAAGTTGAGCCTGGGTAGTGGAGGGCTTAGTTTTGATCTGTTTAGTTTTTATGCTAGCAATTTGGCATGAGGGAAATTAATTGTTATTTGAAGACGAGAGCAGCTATACTCCATTCAATCGACCCGTGCATCTGGCTCCTAACTAGTGTTTGCATCGAGACTCTTGATTGGCTATCATATCAGTACCCCCGCTCACTGGCCAAAATGAGCGTCAGAGCTGATAATTTCTTCATATTATCTTTATTATCAACTCTGCGAAGCAGAGTGGTATCGCGCACACAGATCCCGCCCGTATACTGTGCACCACCAATCATCTTGTCTGTCGTCGTCGTCCATCGTCGTCGTCCGTCCGGTAACTTCTCCTAGACCGTTCGATCGATTTTCACCAAATCTCACAGGTCTATCCATTTGGCCAATGCGAAGGTCAGTCAAAAAGAATTTTTTAATTTAATATAAAGGTTAAGGTCAAACGTCAAGGTTTAAAATAAGGTCAATATTTATTTATTTTTTTTTTTTTTTACTCAAATGTCTTGATTTTCCCTACACAAGTTATTGCTAACATGTTAGGTAAATATTCTAAAGGGTAAGGTCAAAGGTCAAGGTCAAAAGTCAAAATTAGTTTTATACTAGTGTTTCTTATACTAACTGTTAGATTCTCACTAGGCTTACCATGTCTATTCAGAACATTTAGGAACTATGAAATTCAACATGAAAGTTAAAGGTCACAGGTCAAGGTCAAATAAAAGGGCAATATATGCAATTTCTTTACTTTTCATGGAAACTTCACACAATTTGGTGAGATAGTTGAACTTTAAATTACACGGAAAATAATAAATGTTGACACACGACATAAAGGTCAAAGGTCAAGGTCTACTTTTCTATTAATATATATTAAACTAATTGCTGGGTTTAAATGAAATTATAAGGCATGCTTATTTGATTTTCCTGGGCAATGCCAATGACAAAACAAAATGTACTCTTACATAAAGGTCATGGTCACAGGTCAAGGTGAAAGGTCAACTTTTATTATATATTTTGCTTTTACTCAGATTCCTTCATTTTCACAATACAAGTTACTGGTAACCTTGAAATCGTACTGCATACAGTTTAGATAAATATTCTAAAGGGTAAGGTCAGAGGTCAAAATATGTTTTTTGTTAGTATTTCTTATACTAACTGTTAGATTCTCACTAGATTTACCATGTATATTATGAATACCTAGGCCAAGGTCATACAAGAAACTATATAATTCCATATGAAAGGTTAAGGTGGCGTAACTTAAAGCGAGTCTGGCTCACAACCAGAAGGTCCCCAGTTCGAGACCCGGGCGGGGAAGAGACATTTTGGCAAGTCTCCTAACGGTGTAGCTTCTGTTCACCTAGCAGTATAAAAAGGAACCTGGAATAAGTGGACGAAGTTGTGATGTGCCATCTGGGGTTGGTGATCGGTTACAAGGTGAGATGGGTATCGTACTGGTCAACCTAAGCTACTGGTCAACCTAAGCCTTCGGGTGAGACTGGTACCGTAGTGAGAATGGTACCGTACAGATTAACCCTACGCCTTCGTTTCCAGATTGTCGCCAATTGGCTATAATACAGACTACACACACATCCACAGCCATTCCAACGATACATAAACACTGAACATGCATTTCACGCAATACATTCCCAGTTAAGGAGGCGCGATAATAATGAGCTTAGCTAGCATTGCGTGGATTCCCCTTGACGAACAAGCAAGTGAATAGGTCAAGGTCAAATAAAAGATCAATATGCTATTTTCTTTACTTGTCATGGAAACTTCACATTTGGTGAGATAGTTGCACTTTATATGAAAAAGAAAATAATACTTTTTGAAACATCATAAAGGTCAAGATAAAGGTCAAAGGTCAAGCACAACTATTATATTATTATATATGAAACTAACTGATGGGTTTTAACCCTTAAAGATCGGGGGCGGACTTAAGTCCGCCTCCAATTTGCAGTAAGTTAGGAGTATTATTAAGGCTTTCAAATGGTTAAAATCGAGTGCAAATGGCCGGGAGCGCAGCGGGCCAGACAGCCGACGCCCAGGGCTTACCGCCGCGCATTAACTCATGTTCCCTGTGTTCTCGAGAGGCCGGCGGTGTAGCCAGTAGTGAGCATAGCTGGGAAAAATATGCCGCTATACGCCAAACTCCCATGTTACTGGTACCACTATATGAGAACCACGAGTGCTACGTAGCTCGTTCTGGTCTCATTTTGAAGCTTTTAGCACCTAGTTTTTTTTTTGGCTGAAAACATTTCTGTTCATGCAGATACTTGATTTATCATTCAGGAGGGCCTGAATATGCCCAAATAAGCCCAAAACCCCCCGCTAGACAAGGATTAATGAAGTTAGGCATGCTTATTTTATTTTCATGGGCAATATCAATGCAAACAAACATTTACTCCTACATAAAGGTCAAGGTCATAGGTCAAGGTCAAAGGTCAACTTTTATTAATTTTAAAACATTACTCAAATTTTGGAAAACTGGCTGTATTAGTTGCTCATTACTTAAATATCATACTGAATATATCAAATTTCACATAAATATTGTAATAGTTAGGGTCAAAGGTCAAGGTCAAAACAAGCCTGTTATTTTCCCTAAGCTCCTCCTAGACTGTTTAATGTATTGTCATCAAATAGTATAGGCAAATTCAGTTGGTCAATGCAACGACCATCCAAATATATGTATTTCATTTTTAGTTAAAGGTCAACGGTCAAGATCACAGTTTATGATCACTATTTGGGCCTAGGCCAAGTGGGCTAGTATAAAATAAAAGCATCATCAACAACAACAACAACAACTATTTGTAATCTATAAGTTTTTATACAAATTACACCATATTCATAATGCTAATTAATACGAACATTGGTGTTAAGCTAACTAAATCCTCGATAAGAATTTATAAGGTCGAAGGTTAAGATCAAAGGTCAAGGTTGAAGGTCAAAATAAGATTTTAACTAGTAATTTCTATTTCATACAGTATAAGATTATCACTAGGCATATCATGCATATTCGGAATGCCTAAGCCAAAGTCATACAAGAATTCGTTGAGATAGTTGTGCTTTAAATGAAAATTAAAATGTTAAATTTTCAGACATGAAGGTCAAGGAGCAGGTCAAAGGTCAAGGTCAGCTATTCTTTTAATACCTCTGGAACTAGTTGATGATCTTTAACCCCTTCTGTACCGGCGACGTCTTTCGAATTTTCTTCTAGCCATATTTAGACCATTTTGTGCAGTTTAAGAAGGATCTGTGGTAGTAAAAAGGGTCAAGTGAGAGTTTGAAGGCTAATAAGTGTTGAAGCCCATTTTTAAACTGACTAAAATCATCTAATAGTAGCCAGAATAAAGTTAAAAGTACGACACCAGTAATGAAATGGTTAATGAATATTGGCAGGCTTATTTGATTTTCCTGGCTTACATTAACCCTTAACCATCGGCGCTCGACATATGTCGAGTTAAAGAAAACGTGCCCATATGCGGGCCTCGACATATGTCGAGTGCAATTTTGAGCACGTAATGCGCTCTGAGAGAGAGCTGAGCGGTGCGAGGAGCATAGATTGCTTCCTGACCGCTCGCCACCACCGCCGTGGGTCGACTGAAATTTATTACACCCTCCTTTATTCTCACTCGCTACACAGGGAATTATGTAAGGAAATTACCTTATTTTAGGGTTTCTGCACTCGTGTTGCACGATCGTTGCAAGAGAACCAGTGGTCGTAGAAGCATGGTTCAGGTGTCATTGGAAAGCTCTGTTTACGCCCTTTCAGGGATATATACTTGTATTACGCTCTGGGTCTTGTTTATGCATGAAAAAGAGCACGTAAACAACCCCATTTAGGGTAAAACCACCCGCTTGGCGGGTAGTAGAAGATACCGACCCACCCGCTCGTAATGTGTTAATGCAAGCAAAACATATAATCCTACACAAAGGTCAAAGTCAAAAGTCAACCTTCATCATAAAAATACTCACATTTTGATAAGCTGAAGGTTAGTTGCATTTTACAAAAATAACATATACAGTATATCAATTTCATATAAATATTCTTATACTTAAGGTCAAAGGGCAAGGTTAAAGATCAAAAGAAGAGTGTTAATCATGCTTCACAAACTTTTCCTAGACTGTTTAACCCTTTCTGTACTGGCGACGTCTTGTTTATCATATTCTAGCTATAATAAGACGATTTTGTTGAGCTTAAAAACGATTTGTGGTGGAAAAAGGGTTAATTAGGATAGTTGAAAGCTTGCTAATTAAACTGAATAAAATCGTCTATTATTATCCAGTATATAATGAAAAGGACATAACTGGTACTGAACTGGTTAATGTACCGTTACCAAATTTTGCAGGCAAATTCGGTTGGTCAATCGTCGCCCCTCGTCGGGGGCGAGTTGTTTTCGGGGCGAATCCCTCCAGTATTCATGGTGATATTATCATTGATGATGGTGAAAGTAGTAGTGATGATGGTGATAGTACTGATGATGACAGTAGCAGAGATGATAGTAACAGCAGGGATGATGGTGTAATAGTAGTGATGATGGTGATACTTGTAGTGATAGTGATGATGACGACAGTATTAGTAGTAGTGATGATGGTCACAGTAGTAGTGATGATGGTGATAGTAGTAGTGATGATGGTGACAGTAGTAATGATGATTGTAAGATGATGGTGATAATAGTAGTGATGATGGTGATAGTTGTAGTGATAATGATGACATTAGTGATGATGTTAGTGACGATGATGATAGTAATGGGGATGGTGACTGCTGTAGTGATGATAATGACAGTTGTAGTGGTGATTGTGACAGTTGTAGTTATAATGGTGTTAATAATAGTTAAGCTGTTGACCCATCGCAGAGTTGGGTATGACGTTTTGATTTTGGGCAACCCGGCACTTCTACGTTATTCCTTATTTATTCATTAAACTATATACGTTTAAGTAATTTTAATTATTAATTAATAAATAATAGTCGTATCCGAATCTAAACAGCTATTAAATATCACATAAAACCCAATAATAACTTATATATAATACAGTAAACACAAGCAAAACAATAAAAATTATAAACTGAAGAGTAAGCGAGAGAGGAGACTGACTGACGGGCTAACGCAGATTAGCCAATCACAGGCCATGATTTACTTACCGGTATCACACATTTAAAATAGACAGGGACCGAATATCTTCCCTTGATTGTGTTTACTTTATTATATCTACAATTGTTTGTGTTCCATGTGGTATTTTATAGCTCTTAAGGTTCTGATATCACCTATCTAGTTTAATTAATATATATGCAATAATAAAGAACAGTATATTTCAATCCTTCGATAATGTGATAATCTACAGTGATATTCGAACCATAAGAGCTATAAAATACCACATGGAACACATACAATTGATGGAACACATACAATTGTAGATATAATAAAGTAAACACAAGCAAGAGAAGATATTCCGTCCCTGCCTATTTTAAATGTGTGATACCGGTAAGTAAATCATGGCCTGTGATTGGCTAATCTGCGTTCGCCCGTCAATCAGTCTCGTCTCTCGCTTACTCTCCCGTTTATCATTTTATTGTTTCGCTTGTGTTTACTTTATGATATATAAGATATTATTGGGTTTCATGTGATATTTAATAGCTCTTTAGATTCGGATAAGACTATAATGTATTTATTAATCATTAAAATTACTTAAACGTATATAGTTTAATGAATAAATAAGAAATACTAAAGATAATAAGAAGAAATTATCAGGTCTGCCGCTCATTTTGGCCAGTGAGCTCGGGTACTGATATGATAGCCAATCAAGAGCCTCGATGCAAACACTAGTTAGGAGCCAGATGCACGGGTCGATTGAATGGAGTATACATAGTTGGCCTTGGTTTTTGATGAATAGGTCCCGTCATCTCAATATCTCTATATATATATATATATATATATATATATATATATATATATATATATATATATATATATATATATATATATATATATATATATATATATATATATATATATATATATATATATATATATATTTATATATATATATATATACCCGGTATATATATATATATATATATATATATATATATATATATATATATATATATATATATATGAAGTAACGGAGTTGAGTAAGCCATGCAAGATTGCCAGCCTGCAGGAGAGCAGAAAGAACAGGAGGAGACAGCAACAGGAGCAATGGGAAAATCAACAAGCTTCCCATGCTCTAAAAGAAAACGGAGTAGAATAGTTCCCCATTCCCTCAGGTCATACCCGTTCTCTAATGACCAGGGAACTAGGTCAGTCTCCCCTACTAAAGAGTGAGAAGCAGGACCAATCACCGATAACCTTTCAAACTACCTCGACCTATCACCAGCCTTCCTTCGAACAACCGCCTGACTTGCATTATAGCGAACAAATGTTTATGCAAGCTAGGCATCATTGACCGGAATGCTATAGGAACAAATGGAGATGTCAGGACCTCCCTTGCAGTACCTTTCCGGAGAACTAAAAATAAGCCGGACAACCCAGAAACTGCCGGAGATATAAACCTCACAAGAACAAACCCCTGATTCTCAGGGAATCATGAGAATCTCGATTATATCCTTCCTAGACCCTTTAACAACAAAGGATGTATTAAATAAAGTGCTTAAGTTAATTATGTATAAACCTATAACTACCATGTATTTTTAGACTAAGTATTACCTTCACAAATAACCTCACAACCATTTCCCTATGGTATGTCCTTCTAAAGTTGAATTAACACAAATTAAACATAAGAAATAACCCGAACATAGCCTCACCGAAATTAAAGAAAGTAAGCACCTCTACCTAAGTAATATTCCTAAGGCTGAAAAGTCCGGGATATCTATCTGCAATAGAAACCGCCTCCCCCTCCCCCTCGAGACAACAGCCAGACCTGCTGGCTCCTTCTGATGCCAGGTACCCTGGCCCCTGCCTGTGAGAGGCAGTTCCCCTCGATGTCCAGCTAGCCGGATCTACGATCCACATCGGCCAGACTTGCACTCAAAATGCTATCCTCTTCACATACCCTAAGTGTCTCTGATTATCTTACGTTGTGGTTATTGATGTGAAGGTAAGGTAAAATATGCGAGCATTCCAGTGCTAATTCTTACATAGATCCGTGCCCAAGATGTATATATATTACGTTATGTGTTAATCCTTTTGAAGTCCTATTTACTTATTGAGCTAGATCTGTGTCCAAGATCTATATATATTATTCTATGTGTTAATCATTCAGAAGCCTACTTAATTATTGAATTAAGATCTGTACCTAAGATCTATCGTTAAATTGTGTTAAACCTCTTACATAATCATTATATGCATACGTTTCATACTCGTGTCAACTGATACCTAGCCCGAATAATCACAGATTTTCCTTGAATATGTCCATTCTATTGTGTATGTAACAAGTCGAAGCTGAAGTGTATAACGTGTATCTATTCCCTATTCAAACTAGTATTTACCTAGAACCTTCACCCAATTTCATAATTGATTCCAATTCTACTTCTCGGGAAGAAATATTATTATTTGCTATTATAAGTAAAATATAATTTCCTCGAAAACCCAATTCACGCTTTGTGATCCTTTGTATTAACTTATTCCGTCGTGAACAAATTATTTACTTCTTCTGATATGCAATAGATAATTTCGATTCATCTCGTCTAGGAATTCTAGTTCTATATAGATCTATTATCTAAATATTTTATAATCTCGAATACAACGCTAATTCGTTCTGTATTCCTTATAGGAATCTGTTAACCAGTTCAGAACTCCTTCATACCTTACCAGGTATTTATCTAAGTGCAACTTCGTCATGTACGTCATTTTATGTTATTAGTATTATATAACTATTAGTACACATTATTTTATCAATGCGTTCCTTAACCTATTGAGTCAAAATATTACATGATTCATATTTAGGTTGTATTCCATATCGAAACTTTATTCAGTATATCTTCGTAATTAAATCTGAATTCCTCGACCCGTCAGAATATTATTTCATATGCAAGTTAAGTAATTGTATATTTAATATATAAATTTCCTCACAATAAACTAACTATATAAGTAATTGTCAAAGTAATTTCCCTACCTATTCATTTATGAATTAAAGTCTTCCTCCCTCATTCAAGATAAATATCGCATTACAGCAGAAGTTATTTCCCGGACCGCAGTCCAACTGATAGTCCTGCTGACCTACCTTGCCCTATATATCCACGTGCGGCATCCTTTGTACTCCCTTGGCGCATATCGCTCCGCGCACCTGAGCGATTACCATAGAAATCTTCGTGCTTTTAACCAGAATGTTTAATACGCAATTCTAGATTTCAATTAAACTTTTCCTGATATTATCAGAATACTTCACGATAGACACTCAACTCACATATATATTATTATCAAGGATTTATTCTATGTATATGTATGTCTATATAATAATTGCATTTTTCCCCAATAAAACTATCCAATATTCCATGTTAATTTGTACGTTAATAAGAGACATCTTGTACTCTGACCATATCTAGTGAGTCACTTACTATTACTTATAGTAGCTAAGTGCAACTTAAACTTACATTCTATATTCACATATATGTAGTAAAACTCTCTAGGAAAATTGAAACAATGGAACACCAAGCATTCGTCTATTCTCTCAAGACATCTTCAGGGTAATACAAGAAAACAGGGGGAGAGTGAGGCTTAAATACCCATCCTAAATCATCTGTGAGTTGCTAACTAGCATATAAATACAAAAAGTGTTGCCAGCCTACTGCCTGTTGCAGTATTTATATGCTAGTTAGGAACTCACAGATGATTTAGGACGGGTATTTAAGCCTCACTCTCCCCCTGTTTTCTTATATTACCCTGAAGATGTCTTGAGAGAATAGACGAAAGCTTGGTGTTCCATTGTTTCAATTTTTCTAGCGAGTTTTACTACATAATTTTATCACACGAGATTTGTGATTTTACCTCCATTCATATATATGTTAGTAAGAGACATCTTGTACTCTAACTATATCCAGTGCTTCACTTGCTATTACTGATTAGTAGCTAAGCGAACCGTAATATCGCCTTCTATGCTATTGAATAAATAAGAGTATACAGTTACCTATGTGTGTTCATTGTGTTTATTACAACCTGATTGAGTACATAATTGTGAACGAGAACATGTTAGATGTGTCCCTGTCGAGCATATATTGAGTCTAAAAGTCCACAGTTGGATTGGAGGAAAGACAATAACGAAGCTAAGTTGTATTACAACTCGGCAAAACAATATATATACATATATATATACAGTCTATGTATCTATCTATTTCCTGATGCCGTGATCCCCGAAGGGGTGGCCACGAACGAACCGCCCCCATTCACCTGTGTCCCCAGTCAGTCAACGCCCCTATTCCCAGCCAGCACCGCCTTCATTCATATACTTCCTCACTCCATCCTTCCACCTCTCCCTCAGTGAACCTCTCCCTCTGTGTCCTTCCACCTCGCTCTCGTACACCCTCTTAGCCAATCTCTCGCTTTCCATACGTTCCATTTGGCCGAACAATCTCAAGTTGTTCCTTTTCAAACTTTCCAGCACATCTACCTCCACACCACACATCCTTCTTACTTCCTCATTCGTCTGTCTATCCCTCCATGTAACTCCGCACGCACTTCTCAAGTAACTCATTTCCACCGATCTCACTCTTGGTCTGAGTCTCTTCCCGAACGTCCATACTTTGCTTCCGTAAGTTAGTGTCGCGATTACCACACTGTCATGCAAGGTCTTCTTCACTTCCATACTGACCACTCTATTTCTTGTTACTGCTTTCAACGTTCCTACAACCCTCTTCCCCTGTTGCACCTTCTCCCGCACTTCTTCATCCATAGTCCCATCTTTACTCAACACACTGCCCTGATACTTAAAAGAGGTGACAATCTTCATAGCCTGGCTGTTCAACTTCACCTCACCCTTTCGAAGACCATAACCTTGCTCTTCCCCGCATTTACCTTCAAATTCCGTTTTTCGCACACTGTTCCAAACTCATTTACAAGACCCTGCAACTCCCATTCATTATCGCTCATCAGAACTGTATCATCTGCAAACAGCAGTATAGGCAGCTTCCACTCATTTCCCTCCTTTTTCAGCGATACACCAACATCCACTGCTCGTCCTAGTATTTCTTTCAAGACTCCATCCATATATACAGTAAATAACCATGGAGACATCACACACCCCTGTTTCAACCCAACAATCAGGTCAAAGAACTGGCTCTGTTCATTCTCCACACATACTGCCGCCTTTGCACCCTCATACATGCTCTTCATTGCTTTCAGCAACTTGCCCTCTACTATGTATATTCTCAGTATTTTCCACATGCCTTCTCTATCCACTCTGTCATAGGCCTTCTCCAAGTCCATAAAGGCAACATACACCTTTTGTTTCTTCTCCAGATAGTTCTCCACAACACAATTCAGGGTAAAAATCTATCTGCACATCCTCTTCCCTTCCTAAAACCTCCCTGCTCGTGGCCTATCCATTTCTCCGTTCTCACTCTCACTCTCTCAATCACTACCCTACTGTACACCTTCCCTACTATGCTTAAAAGACATATTCCTCGGTAGTTACCACACACTCCTCTTTCCCCTTTACCCTTATATAGGGGGACTATTATGCCAGTCTTCCAGTCATCAGGTGCATTCCCCTTCTCCCATGCTAGTTTGCACATTTTCCATACCCATTCAATCACTATCTCACCACCATACGTCAGTATATATATATAAAGAGAGAGAGAGAGAGAGAGAGAGAGAGAGAGAGAGAAAGAGAGAGAGAGTGAGAGAGCGGAAGAAAGAATAAATTTAACCTACAGTATACAGCTTGAAGCAAATAACCGAAGTATTTAAATATCCATACAGATAAATAGCTTCCCCTGTGTCTATAATATATTCAAACCTTTCAATGGAAAACTGTAATCCTTTTACACCAAATTCAAATATTCTTTTCGGTGACAGATATAATATAAATATAGTTAGCTTTCCGACAAGGTGGGACAGTTTTCTTTTTTTTTTTTTTTGTAGAGAGAGAGAGAGAGAGAAAGAGAGAGAGAGATAGAAAGAGAGAGTACATAGGAGTACAAAGAGAGTCAAGCAACAACAGTTCTAGCGACTCCTCGAGGTTGCTTGCCCTCTAAATCACTGCTGTTCAAAGTATTTAACAGTGGTTCAGAGTGGGTAAGGGACAATTGGAAAGAGAAGCACTGCCTTAAGACCAATGTCCTTGGCAGGGTTAGATGTTAGTGGGGAACAATTTGAGTTAATAACATAACACAATGTATCTGAGAAAAAGGTAATTCATTTACAAATGCAATCAGTTTCGGGTTTAAGGCGAGGTGCTTCTCTAGGCGATGATTAAAGGAATCAACTGTGCTGCAGTCTATAACATCTCGAGGACGCCTATTCTACAAGTTTACAACTCGATTGAAGAAGAAATTCTTAGACTCGTGTGAGTTAAAAGATTTAACAATAATTTTGCAACAATTTCCCAGCGTGTATTTGAATTAGTAGATTGTAAAGTAATGATTACAGTTCATATTGTCGATGCCTTTGATGATTATGAAGACTTGAATTAGGTCACCTCTTTATATGCACTGGGTTAAAGACAAAAATACTTAATTATTTAAGACGCTCTTCGTATGGTTTGTTTCTTAGATTAAGTATCATTTTGGTAACTCTACGTTGACCTCGTTCAAGTTTATCGGTATCTTTTTGGAAGTAAGGGCACCAAGATTGAATGCAATATTCCAGAAGAGGACGGACTAGGGAATTGTAAAGTGTGAGGATTACATCTTTGGATTTATGCTTGAATGACCTGCCCATGAAATCAATTATTAAATTTGCCTTCTTAACATTGTTGACTGGGTTTTAGGTTACTCGATATTGTTACTCCTAAATCAGTTTCTCTGTCTACACTCTCAAGCTGAGTGCTAGTTTGCTTTCTCATTTCGGGTCCTGAAATGGAGTACTTTACATTTATCCGCATTAAAACTCACTTGCCAAGTTTCAGCCAAACTTGACAGCTTATCTATGTTATTTTGCATATCTTCTACATGTTCGTTTGAAAGTACAGTATTTGCAATTTTTTATTGTCTGGAAACTTTGAGATTGTACAGCTAGGTGAGGGCCTCATCTATATCATATATTTAAACTAGGAAGAGAACTGGCCCTAGAATCGATCCCTGGGGCACCCCGCTAGTTATATTGGTCCATTTTGATGCTTTAGCGTTTATGACTACCCATTGCTTTCTTTCACTGAGCCAATTTTCCATTCATCTTAACACTCCCCCTTGTATTCCATGCGTTTTTTAATGTTATCAATGCACGTTTGTGGGTACTTTGTCAAAGGCCTTTTGAAAATCAAGGTATATGATATCTACAACTTTACTCTCGTCATATAGGTTGAGAATATCGTGGCAGAAGTCTAAGAGGTTCGTCAAGCAGGTACGTTTGTTACGGAAGCCATGCTGAGTATCGTTGAGTATGTTATTTTCCTTGAAGTGATTTACGAGTCTGTCTCTTATGAGTGTTTCTAGCATTTTACAAACAACTGAGTTTAAGCTAATTGGACGAATGATGATAGTTACTAGGTATAGATTTGCTACCTTTTTTTAATATCGGTGTTACATTAGCGAGCTTCCACTCATCATAGTCCCGGACTGCAAGGATTTATTAAAAAGCAATGTAAGTGGTTTGGAGAACACACATTTAGCTTCTTTTAAAACTCTAGGTGATATTGTGTCGGGTCCAGGTGATTTGTTTGACTTAAGTTTCTCCAAACATTTCTCTACTTCTCTCTCTGTAATGCTGATATTGCTTAGAGCATCATTATTGTCTAACTAAACTGGCGGTGCTGTAGGGCTATCACTAAGGTCTTCTGTTGTAAAAACTTATGCAAAATGGTATTGAGAACATCATTTATCTGTTATTTGTCTTTGGTGTAATCTCAGTTCTCATCTACTAACGGTCCAATAGTTGAAGTGACTACTTTATTCTTTCTAATGTAACTATAGAATATTTTTGGGTTTGTTTTTACTTTGATTAGCAACAAGAAACTGCAGGGGCTTTTTACGTTCATTGATTAACATTTTGGCTTTACGTTGTAGATCTATGAATTTTATCTGTTCTTCAACATTTTCCAAGGTTTTAAATTTGTCATGAGCAATTTTTTTCCAAAGCAAAACGTCTGCAATCTCTTTAGTCCACCATGAACGTCGGTTTTTCAATGGTATGCACTCTTGCACCTCTTTGAAGTAAGTGGTAGTGAAAAATTCCTATGATTTGCTTATGTCATTATTGTTAATCATATAGTTCCAATCAGTTTCTTTAAGTAATGTTATGAGTTTGTGAAAGAGTTTATGAAAGAGAGAGAAAGAGAGAGAGAGAGAGGGAGAGAGAGAGAGCTAGTTCCTTACTCCAGTATATAATATTATAATCATATGAAACACATTTCTAAGTTACAGGCTTGCTATCGTTTGGCCGGGAAAAAAACTAGACACCTGAAGGGGTTGAAGTGTCGTATTATCGCCAGATTAATGGGGTTAAACGTCTTAAAATCAAACTAATAGAGCGACACAGGTGACGTCCAAACAGACCCCCTCAGGCAACAAAGGGTTAAGTACAATTCTTCACAACTTACTCCACTTTTTTCATCTCCCCCATTCTCTTCATCTTTCCATCTTCGTCTCTCCATCTTTCTATCTCCCTCTCTCCATCATTCTCTCTACCTCTCTCCATCTTTGTTTTCTCCCTCGCCATCCATATTTCTCCCTCTCTTCATCTTTCTTCCTTCCTCTCTTCGTTCTTCTCCCTCCCTTCTTTCTTCTCCCTCTCTTCTTTTGTTCTCCCTCTCTTCTTTCATCTCTCTCTCTTCTTTCTTCTCCCTCTCCCTGTTCTCCTCTCCCTCTTACTTTTAGTCTTTCTTCTCCCTCTCTTCTTTCTCCTCCCTCTCTTCTTCTTTCTCCCTATCTTCTTTCTCCCTATCTTCTTTCTCCCTATCTTCTTTCTCCCTATCTTCTTTCTCCCTATCTTCTTTCTCCTCCCTCTCTTCTTCCTTCTCCCTATCTTCTTCCTTCTCCCTACCTTCTTTCTCCTCCCTCTCATCTTCCTTCTCTCTATCTTCTTCCTTCTCCCTGTCTTCTTTCTTATCCCTTTCTTATTTCTTCCTTCTTCCCCTCTTCTTTCTCATCTTTCTTCTCTCTCTCTTCTATATCCTCCCTCTCTTATTTCTTCTTCCTCTATACTTTCTTCCTTCTCCCTCTCTTCTTCCCCCTCTGTTTTCTTTCTATTTCTCTCCCCACCTTCAATCATGCATCTTTAAGCTCTTATTTATCTCTCAGTCTCCTTTATACCCAGTCACTGTCTCACTAACCACACTAACCCCCCCCCCCACTCTCTCTCTCTCTCTCTCTCTCTCTCTCTCTCTCTCTCTCTCTCTCTCTCTCTCTCTCTCTCTCTCTCTCTCTCTCTAAATAATACTATCTCAAAGTTCGCTGATGACACAAAGATAGGATAATCAGTATTAACCGACGAAGACAGAAATAAACTGCAATCTGATTTAAATAAAACAGTAGAGTGGTCGGAAAAAATGGCAGATGCCATTCAATGTTGACAAATGCCAGGTCTTGCAAATAGGTAATAAAAACAAAAAATATGAATACAAGATGAAAGGTCAGCCAATCAAAACAAGTGCATTAGTTAAAGACTTGGTGGTTCTTATATCTGAATACCTAAAGATCTCAGATCAATGTGCAGCAGCTGCGAATAAGGCAAATCGAGCATTGGGATATATAAAGAGAAATTTTACTTATAAAAATGAGAACATTATAGTACCTTTATTTAAAAGCATAGTGAGGCCACATCTTGAATATGGTGTGGAATTTTGGTCTCCTTATCTGAGCAAGGACATTGGGAAGCTCGAGTCGGTGCAGCGTAGAGCGACAAAGTTGATTCCGTCACTAAGAAATCAATCTTATTATGAAAGACTAAAACAAAAACAAATATTTTCACTTAAGAAAAGAAGATTGCGAGGTCAATTAATCGAGTGATTCAAGATGCTAAAAGGATTTGACAAAATTGATGTAGATTCACTTATCCAAATAGATAATAGTGTATTAATTCGAGGAAATGGAATGACATTAAAAACCAGGAGGGCGAATCTAGATGTCACAAAGAACTTCTTCACGTACAGTGTGGTCATCGAGTGGAACAAATTGCCTGAGAAAGTGGTACAATGTAAGACAATTGACACATTCAAAAGAAGTCTAGACATTCATTTTGAGGAGGTGGGAATAATATAGGTGAAAACAAACAAATAGGTTAAGCATCAGTAGTATATAATATTTCACATCTTCGTTCTTTACTATAAATTTCCCAGTAGAAGTTTGTATTTGTTTTCTCATTCTGCTGGGTGACTTCATGCCGACCAAAGGTCGGAGGGAGGTGGGTGGGGAGAGAGCCTTCTTCTTTGCTATCGTTGCCTTCCACTTTGTAGCAAATGATATTCTAGCATTAAGTCCGGACTACCTAGTAGGGACCGCAAGGTCTGTGTAGTCTGTGTATCTATGTAACTCTATGTAACTCTCTCTCTCTCTCTTCCCCCGATCGCACACAACACGCCTGGTGGAGAATATTCCCCCCCAAAATAGGCGCCAATCACCCATAAAGAAGATATGTGAGAGGGGTGGACAGGGGAAATGAGGGGTAATGAGTGCAAGGGAGAGATATGGAAGGAGAGAGGAGGGGTGGAGTGGAGAAGGAGGGGAAGTGCGGTAGGGAAGGAGAGGAGAGGAAGGAAGGGGAAGATATGGAAGAAGTGGGGCGGGGAGAGAGAGGTGGAGAAGAGAAGGTAAGGGAGGGGAGAGAAGGGGAAGTGAGGGGATGGAAGGAAAGGGGTAAATAGGGGACAGGAGGAGAGCAGAAAAGAGGGGTTATGTGGGTAAGGGGAATAGGAGGATACTATGGTTATTTTGTCGGCCTAAGTCTTTTCACTCTCGCTCAAATTGTTTTGCTCGAATTTTGAACTTGGTAATATGTTAGATTGGCTTGGGTTAGGTTGAGTTGACTTTGGTCGGGCTTGGTTTAGTTGGGTTGGGTTAGGTATGAGTTTGGTTGGATTGAGTTGAGTTAGGTTGGGTTAGTCTGAGGTTGGTTGGGTTGAGTTAAGTTTGGATTGGGTTGAGCTGAGTTAGGTTTGGTTGAGTTTGGTTTGTCTTGGGTTAGGTTTGATTGGGTTGAGTTGGATTGGATTTGGTTGGGAGGGGTTGGGTGGGATTAGGTTGAGTTGAGTTGGATTGGGTTTGGTTGAATTGGCTTGAGTTGGGTTAGGTTGAGTTGAGTTCAGTTGGGTAGCGTTGCACGGAGTTAGATTCGGTTAAATTGGATTAGGTTGGGTTGAGGGCGGTCCTTTCCAAGACTCTCTGTTTATCTTCATTAGTTTGGATAATTGATGACGTTCTACCCAATTAGTTTGGTGATAATAAGACACTTCACCCCATTCAGGTGTCGATTATTATCTGGGCGAGTGTACAAATATAGCTTGAAGGAGGTGTGGGTTGGCATTATCTTTGTTTGAATGAACTCTGGGAAAGCATTTTTGTTAGGCTTTGAGGTTAAACTAAGAAATAATGCTAGACAATTACCAATACAAGCACAATCTTCAATCCTAATTAAACGAATTATAATAATAACCCACAAAACGTTGGATCATATATTTGTTCTTTTAAGATCTCTCATGTCATTTAGGTGTCGAATTTGTCCTGCCGAGTGATAACAAGCCTACAATTAAGGAAGAACCGGCCTATGGCCATGAAATTGTATTTTACCGAAAAATTTACAAATTTATCTCAAAAGGGGGTCTTAGGGTAATGTTTAAGCTTGATGGAGGTATAGGGAGCAAACTATTTAAAACAAAAATATCTAACTTTCATGAGTCTCCCCATTTTAGTTTGTCGAGATAAGTGTACCGTTAATTGAGAAATCTTGGCATTGATATGATACAGGCACTTAACAGTTTCTCATGTTTCCTTCATTATAAATAAATTAGCTGCTAATTGAGAAACCTTTCCACCAAATTAAAGCACACACACACACACACACACACACACACACACACACACACACACACACACACACACAGTAAAAACCCTGCATGGATCGAGGGAGAGTTGATCCATTGAGGTCATTATGAGATAGCATAGTCTGGATCAACTAGGTAGTTATAGGGAAAACAGAGATAGAGAGAGAGAGAGAAAGATAGAGAAATATATATATAGAGAGAGAGATAGAGAGATAGGGTAGGGGGAACGAAGAGGACGTGGTAATAAAGAGAGAGAAGAATTGTTCAGTTGAGTTTGAAGGAAGTCTGGGAAGGTGTTTTTGTTAGCCTCGGTACCAAGCTGAAATACATTGCTCGAAGAACCAAGCAAAAACAAGCAAAATCCTAAATTCTAATTAACCAAAATATCATAATGACCCACAAGACGTCTGACCTAATAGTGTTAGAGTTATGATATGGTAGGATGGTATGAACAGGGGAGATTATAGGCACCAATCGAGAAGGACACTACCCAGGGGAGGCCACACCGGCATATATGTGCCTCACCTACATAGAGAGTAATCCTGTAACTTTCACAAACACTTCCTCCTCCTATTATTGTCAATACACTTAACAAACACACCACACTTCTTTCCAATACATCTGTAGCAAATTACATCTAACGTAACTTGATTTTGGCTCTCTATCAACCTTTGGTGGAGAACACTTGGTACTGGTAGCTTTGTCTTTGTCTCCTTCATGCACATAGGATACAAATATTATATTAGGATGCGGTAAGTTTAATCCGGCGTCACATGAACAAGTTTATCTGCTGCATGTATCAGAGTCTTGAATCCGATACAGTTATCATCTTACTTTGATTTGTCTGTGTATTCCTATAATAAAATGTGTGTTTTTTTGTTTAAAAGACCTCCGTCTATGTATTGTGAAAAACCTGTTATCCTCCGGCAAATTGTGGGGTTGAGTGAGTGAAGGGGGGGACAGTGAATGAAGGAGGATGCATGTTTTTCATAATACGTGTTGCTAACCCCAAACGCGCGAGCAACTGTGGCTTTCAACCATCCGAAACATCCCCTTTTATTAATGTGCATCACACATGTTACATACAAATAAAGTTTATGTTTTGTTTTACCCTACTGTGGAAAGACTACGGATACACCACTCCTGCCGGGGCCTCACGCAGTGGCATGACCCAGTCCTGTCGAACTGAGATCATGACGCTGGTGGCCTTGCCCCGGAGGATAGCCATCCCTAGTCTTTGCTTGAGCCAGAGGGTTTCCCGGGGTTCTCCTGAAACTTCTCTGATTTTACGGCCTATTTCATTCACCATCTTAAGGGTGGTAGGGCCAAAGACTCCTGAAGTTTCGAATGCCAGGGGCTCGAACTGATGAATTCTGGCGATGGCTTGATATTTTTCTCGCTTTTTATTTTCTGCTATCCGGGCGGCTTCACCTGCTTCGTCGGCGTTTCTGGCGGCGTTGGTTGTGGAGAAAGTGTCAACACATGTGGCATCCCACACGAGGCAACGGCCATTCTTGTAAGGGTAAGTGGTCATCCCATCTGGCCGTTTGCCGTCTTCTCTGTGAAGTCCATGTGGTTCGAGGATTGATGCACAGTTAGCACTCTGCAGGGCCCGTTTTATGACATCATTTAGTGCAGAGTGTCTTGGCAGGCGGCCTGCGTTGTAATTACATGACAAGGCATGGTGACCTTGAGCATCCATCCTCCCATCACACTTGCAAGTGTGTGGGTGACAAACTGCCGCATCCACTCTGAGCGCGATGGCGACCCGGAGCGGCTTCAGCATCCAAGTGAGTTCCAAGAGGTGGGATGGGGATGGCGTGTAACCACAAGCCACTCTCCGAACGGGCGGCTGCCTGGAGGCGTGCTTTTGCAACCTGGTCTGCATTGGTTAGGAGATTTTCTTGAGTTTTCTTCGCCGAGATGGTATCCCACGCTT
>CM064578.1:29667321-29994977 GCA_032716605.1 Paralithodes platypus | reverse complement strand
GAGCCTCCCAGGTGCTTCTGCATGGGCTGTGCCTCAGCCTCTGACGAACTGCCCCGGGCAAACTCAGACGACATCGGAGACACACCAATGTTGCAGGCCAAAGACACAGCTGCTGTAGGTGGTTTGCTAGGACAGACTCTTGCAAAGTGCCCCTTTTTATGACAATGAAAACACTCCAACTCCCCTTTGGGCTTCCCTTGGTACTGGGAAGGGCCCGGCCCCTTCTTAAACGGGACGGTGCTAGTCTTGTGGTCAGTCTTGGTATCATGGCTCTTGTACTTGTTTGCATAAGGTATATCACTAACTCGGGGGGGTGGGGCATCATGCCCCTTGTTACCTGCCTCACTACGCTGGGCAGACCCGCACCCACGAATTAGTAATAGCCGGAGGTCAGCCATCTCAGCTGCCTCCTGTAGAGTTTTTGGTTGCTTTTCTTTCAGGTTTAACGTCAGGTCGCCGCCCGTGGATTTGAAAAACTGCTCTAAAAGCACCAACTGTTTAATGTCGTCAAACGTAGTAGCTTTCTCCGACCTCATCCAATTCCCAAAAGCATCGGACAGCTCCCGGGCATGTTCCAAAAAGGTGCTCTCCCGACCCTTTGTAACACCCCGGAACTTCAACCTGTACGTCTCTGGTTGTAGTTCGTATGCTCTCAGGACAGCCTCCTTGAGTTCCTCATAGATAATACACGACTCTATAGGCAATGCAAAATAAGCCTTGAGTCCCTTGCCCACAAGTCTAGAGGAAACAAGGGCTGCCCACTTCTCCCCAGGCCACTGGTGTTCCTGGCACTTCTTCTCGAATCTCATGAAAAATTCGGTGACACCCGACTCATCAAATACAGGGACTAGCTTCAACAGGTGCGACAAAGACTGATCATTCCCACGATTCCCACCACCGAGACGTTGCCCTGTCGTTTCCACCCGAGTCTTCTCAAGATCGATATCTGCACGGTACCTGGTAGACTCAGCCTCCGACTGGGCTTTTATTCTCGCGAGTTCGAGATCAGTCTGTTGTTTAGCCTTAGCGAGTTCGAGATCAGCCTGTCGCTTAGCCTCTATCTTAGCGAGTTCGAGACGTTCCTCACGCTCAGCCTGCATCTTAGCCATCTCAAGCTGGAAGAGCATTTCTGTAGTGAAACCTTGAGGAGGAGGTGCAACTATTGGAGGCCCACCCAGCGATCCTAAACCACGCTGCCAGCGGCTATCGGCCTGCGGGAACGTACTAAACTCCGGCATCCTAGAGGTCCCGATGGGAGTAGAGTGGAGGGAGGACTCGAGCAGAAGTCCCCGAGCACCCTCTCCACCCTGGACCTCACTAGCCGCCCCCAGTACGCAAGCCCTCAAATCGTTCTTCTTGATGTCATGAGCCACCTTAAGCCCCATGAGGGGAGCCAAACACTGTAGACCATACTTGCTAATTCCCTCTAGTCGATCAGCTGTTATAGGCACCTCCAAAAACTTCTTTGCGGCCTCCTCACTAGTTACTAACCCCCCTGGCATCTGCCCATCAGAGCCTGCATCATTTCCTGAACCCTCAGTATGATCTGATTCGTCTCCCATGGTGTCCACCAAAAATTCTCACGTTTATAAAAAAAAAGAAGTACCCAAGCTCCTATGTAGCACTATTAACTTGCCAAAAATGTCTGAAGACTCTCAAGTGCTATACTACTTTGCCAAAAAAAATCTAACGTGCCCACTATATTCCTCAATAAAACAAATGACCACAACAATCCTGCAATTATCTCTTAGTTCACAAGATCCTGAGCTAGGTCGCCATTTGTTACGATCCAGGTTCTCAAAGACACAGAGCTCTTCAACATTGGACTAGATAATGGCAAAAAGCAACAACGGTAACACTAGATCCAACCCCTGCCTTAAACACTGGAAAACAAAACATCATTACCGCCCTGAGTCGTGCCTGGACAACGAGGTATCCTATGACTCGGTAACTCGTGCACACACACTAGGCTGACGCTCAATGAAACAGCCTATTCTCAAACAGTAAAAGATTACTCGATAATGTTACACAAAGAAAAGGTAGTTAACGTGATTAATTAACGTTACGGTAGATACTCAAATAACTGGCACTCCTGTATTAAAGAAAGTGCAATGCTAGTCCTGCAACATCAACTGGAAACTTCTGAAATACGTCTGATGCTGGGAAGATGTTCGTAAAGAATCTTGAACAATTATAATGCAGAATACGGGTCACAATAAATGCTAGGACATATAGTAATAATAGGCAGGCGAATAATAAAGACTGCGCAAAGGTAGTAATGCTCGACAACTAAAGAAATGCTTCGTGACACAACGCAACAGCCTACTCGGGTTGTGCAACTCAACAACCTCGGCTCAATAATAATGCTGCATACATATAATAATGGGGCTTATCTCTAACCAGTGTCTGCTCAGTTAATAAAGTCTAGCTGGGGTATCAAGGCAGGGCAACAATGGGCGAGCATGCGGCTCGTAGCCTAACGTTGTCCGAGGGTGGTCTAGTGAAGATTACGTTATATGACGGGGATGCTCTCTTGATAAATATAGGTCTCTAGTACCTAGCTCTATCCTGGGGATCCCTCAGAAGTCAACACAAAGAGGCAGCACTATGTTGTGAGGGATAGGCTATGGCCCTCTCACACCACAGCGCTGTGCTCGCAAAGAAAACCAACCCGAAGACAACTTAGGCTCCCACAGTACCTGTCGATGTCGTGCAGAGCTTAGCTAACACTGCACACATCGGAGACAACGACACAGTAACCTTACCCCTAGTCTAGCTTTAGATAACCAAGCAGAATCACTCAACACCTTGCAAGGGAGACATATACCGGTCTACAACCTTCCCGAGAGAGGACACATACGGAAAAGTCCGTCTCTCTAAACCTCAATAAAGCATAATACCTCCTTAACACCTTATTAGCGGCCTAGGCGGTATATTGTACCGCCCACGGGGGTTTTTAGCCAAATAGGGCTGTTTACGTGATCATTTTCATGCCTAAATAAGACCCAGAACGTAAAACAAGTATCTATTCCTGAAAGGGCATAAACAGAGCTTTCGAATGACACCATAACGATCCTTTTATGATGGCTAGTTTTCTTGCAATAACCGTGCAACGCGAGTGCAAAAAGCATGTAATTAGGCACTTTCCCCATACAATTCCGTATATAGCGAGTGAGAGAGGGAGGAGGTGGGATTCGTGTCAGTAGGTCGCTGCGGTGATCGGGAGCAGGTCTACGCTCGCTACTCTCCTGCCACCACTTGTCTCTCTCTCTCAGCAACATTACGTGCTGAAATTGCCACACGACCTATGTCGCGTGCCGCCACATAGTCCAGCTTTATTTAATTCGACTTATGTTGCGCGCCGACAGTTAAGGGTTAACCTAATACAGGGAAATATCTGAGAGCTTCGCATACAATACGACTGGTCGACGGTGAACGTCTATGCTGAAACCAGAAGGGATGTTGAGTTTAATAAAGATTAGAGAACGAGAAAGGAAAAGTCGAGAGAGAGAGATAGTATGCAAAGTAGCGAGTATGGGGGGGACAGAATTGCAAAGGATGTAGGTGATACACGTGTCAGGCAAGCTCTGAGCTGGTAAAGAACACAGGCAGCGACGGGAAGGGACTAGTTGACCACGCGGCCGCCAATGCCGTCAGCGCCCAAGCGAGCCGTGTCATAGCTCACCACGCTGCTGGGTGTACTCCTTCACACTCTCTCGCTCGCCTCCCACACAAGCAACATTTATATTATAGCGAATATAAAATATAAGGCGCGGCCACAGACCAAAACAAAGACCACTTCTAGACTGTCTGTGGCACCACGACACTAATGAAATAAAGCAGATCATTCTAGGACAACTGTAGCCTATCCCCCCATCCTCGCGAGCGCTAGCGAGCTGCAATGCCCCACGCAACCATTCTGCTAACGCCGGGAGGCGTCACAACTTACCTAAGTACAGGAAAACAAAAGGCCAGACACGTTCACAAAACTGGGTGTGGGGTCAACTAAAACACCGCCATAGCTCAAGTGGCTGTGGAGCTATGAAAAGAAATGAAATAAAACTAAAAAAAATGTATCAAATAATTAAAAAAAATAAAATACAAAAAACAATCACAAATATTTAAGAGTTGTTCGAAACATTAAGTTCTGGATTGAGCTTCTTGATGAATAATATATATATATATATTTTTTTTTTTTTTTTTTTTTCTATGTGATTGAGGGAGGCAAAAGGCATAACTGCCTATAGCGAGTGCCTCCCCCATAGTTGAAAGAGTGACAGGGCCAAAATCAAGGGACGTTCGAGTCAAAATGCCTGGACACACGGAGTTTGAAGCAATTTAAGTCATAGGAAGAGGGAAAGACTGATTCTGGGAGAGAGTTCCAGAGCTCAGATGTTGAGTAGAAGAAAGTTTGAGAGTAACGTTTCACTCTGGGGTTGGAGAGTTGCACAGAGTAGGGGGGATTGAGTTGCAAGACGGGTACCACGTGTCCTACGTAAAGGAGGTGGTATGCACTGGGATAGCTCTGAGGAACACTGATTATTATAGTAGCGATAGAATAGCGAGAGAGATGCAACATTGCGGCGGAGAGAGAGAGATTGCAGAGAGTTGGTGAGTGGACGGGAGTTAATGATACGAAAGGCCTTCCTTTCAACTTTGTCTAGGGAGCGTGTGAGAGGAACCTCCCCACACATGTGAACAATACTCAATACAAGGGCGCACTATGCCCCTGTACAGAGCAAGAAGCTGTGCAGGGGAAAAGAACCCCCTAAGGCGGTTGAGCACACCCAGCCTTTGGGAGGCTGCCTTAGCAAGACTGGTAATATGGTCCTTCCAAATGAGAGCAGAAGAAAAAGAGACACCAAGAATATTGAGAGAAGATGAAGGGTGTATTTTTGTATTGTTGAAGAATACGGGATAGTCCGCTGGGAGATCCTGACGGGTAGATAGATGGAGAAATTGGGTTTTGGAAGCATTAAAGTTAACAAGGTTTTCTCTGCCCCAATTGGAAATAGTATTTAGATCAGAATTTAAGAGTTCTATGGCTTCATTACGTTTGCCGTTGAGGATTGCTGGCTGGGGCGTTCTGAAAAACTAATGGAGTAGTGTAAGGTTGAGTCGTCTGCGTATGAATGGATGGGAATTAAGGTACAGTTAAGGAGATCATTTATAAAAATTAGAAAGAGGAAAGAGAATAGGAGATAGGACAGAGCCCTGAGGAACACCGGAGTTTATAGGGTGAGGAAGTGAACAATGGCCGTCCACAACCGCAGCTATGGAACGGCCGGAAAGGAAATTAGAGACAAAGGCACAGATGGAGGGATAGAAACCGAAGGAGGGTAGTTTAGAAATTAAAGATTTATGCCAGACTCTATCGAAGGCTTTCGATATGTCTAGTGCAATAGAAAAAGTCTCACCGAAGTCCCGAAAGGAGGATGACCAAGAGTTAGTAAGATATGAAAGAAGATCACCAGTAGAGCGACCCTTAAGGAAGCCATACTGGCGATCTGAGAGCAGATTATGAGAAGAGAAATGCTTAAGAAATTTGGAAGCAAGAATAGTTTCAAAAACTTTAGAAAGACAAGAGATAAGAGCAATTGGACGATAGTTGGAGGGTTGAGAGCGGTCACCCTTCTTGGGACAGGTTGAATGTGAGCAAACTTCCAGCATGAAGGGAAGACGTTAGAGGATAGACAGAGACGAAAGAGTTTGCCTAGGCAGGGAGTCAGCACGGAAGCACAGTTTTTGAGAACAACAGGAGGAACACCGTCCGGACCGTACGCCTTATTAGTGTTAAGCCAGAGAGGGTAGAAAGTACATCTTTAGAAGAGATTAGGATATTAGGCATAAGTAAGAGAGAGGAGGGCGGAGAGGGAGGAATAGCACCGGAATCATCCAAGGTGGAGTTTCTAGCAAAAGTTTGAGCGAAGAGTTTAGCTTTGTCAGAGGAAGAAGTGATGGTTGTGCCATCAGAGTGGGAAAGGGGAGGGAAAGACGAGGAAGAGAAATTGTTGGAGAGTTTTTTTGGCTAGATGCCAGAAAGCTTGGGAAGAGCTAGAGTTGGATAGTTCAGTGCATTTATTATTGATGAAAGAGTGTTTGGCAAGTCGAAGAACAGATTTGGCTTGATTCCGGGCACAAACATATGAAGAATGAGAGTCTTGAGTTTTAAGGCGTCGGTACCGTTTGAATGCTTCCTCCTTATTGCGGACAGCAGTAGAACAGGCGTGAGTAAACCAAGATTTTTTAGCATTAGTCTGAGAGAAAGAGAATGGAATGTATGCTTCCATGCCGATAGGATTACCTCGGTAATGCGTTCAGCACTCTCCGAGGTCGGCCATGGAAGCAGAAATCATTCCATGGGAAATCAAAGAAGTACTGCCGAAGAGCCTCCCAGTCGGCAGCGCCAAAGTGCCAAGCGCCGCCGGCTAGGAGGATCGGGTGGCTGTACTGGAGAGATAGGACAGGTGATAGAGATAAGTTTATGGTCGGAGGAGCCCAAAGGAGAGAAAGATCGACAGTATAAGAAGAAGGGTTAGAAGTTAGAAACAGGTCAAGAATGTTGGGCCGATCTCCGATGCGATCCGGGATACGGGTGGGTTGCTGAACTAACTGCTCTAGGTCATTTAGGATAGAAAAGACGTAGGCTTGTTCACCAGGTGGATCAGTAGTGTGAGAGGAGAGCCAATGGCGGGGTGAACGTTGAAATCTCCTAAGATGGAGATTTCTGAGAAAGGAGAAATGGATAGAATGTGTTCCACTGTAGAGTTTAGATATTATATATATATATATATATATATATACCATATACATATATATATATACTGTATATATATAAATATATATATACATATATATTATATATATATATATAATGTAACGGGAAAACAAAAAATAGATAGATAAGTAATTCATAGATTTATAAAACAAATATGAAGGAATTACTCTATATACTGTACATTAGTTGTCTGTGGATGTGGGTGGGAGTGAGAATATACAGTATAGAGAGCTAAGCAGGTTTTGCTTGAAAGAGGACTGGGTGGGCATTTTTTAGTTTGCAGGAAGTCTGGGAAGCCGTTTTTGTTAGCCTAGGGGTCAGGCTAAGCTACAGTGCAGGAAAATAGCAATAACAGGCAAAATCCTCAATAATGATTCATATTATTCTAGCTATAATTAGATGATTTTGTTAAGTTTAAAAAGGATCTATGGTAGTAAAAATGGTCAAGTGAGATAGTTCGAGACTTGTTATTTGCTAGAGGCCTTTCCTAAACTTAGAAATATCGTATAACGGTAGCCAGAATAAAGTTACAAGGACTGCACAGGTACTGAAAGGGTTAAACAAAATATCACAATAACCCATAACTTGGCCATAAGATTTCGGATCAGATAGTGTCAAGGGGGGATGGGATGGTTTTTATGGCCCCTTCTTCCTCGTGTTTAGCTCCATTGGTTTTTAGATTTTTGACGTTCGGCACATTAGTTTGGGGATTTTAAGACTTTATGCCCCATTTTGTTGTCAATATTAAGACCTTTCGTGCCGTTTATGTGTCGATTTTATTTCCTGGCGAGCGATAGCCAGCCTGTAATTTTAAGAGTAACCGACCATCTGCCGGGAATTTTTTCTACCGAAAATAGGGGGTGTTTTTTACAGGTTGATGGAGGTTTAGGGAGGCAACTACAAAATATTATTCAGATAAAACAATCATTAAATAAATACGCCGCTGTTCCCTTAATCAAGAATCCTATATTTTTTTAATGGGGCTTGCACATTTTATAAGACCTAATTACCTTCAACAGATAATGGTGTATTTTTTTAATAACATGTTTAGAAAATTATAATATCGGGATGACCTCCGCGTTCACTGCTAATGGAGAGGGGTTAGCAATTACATTATACTTGTTAATACGCCAAGAAAAAAGGTAGAGAGAGAGAGAGAGAGAGAGATAAAATAAAGAAGGGAGAAAAAGGGAAGAAAGTAAGAAGAAGCAGAAAATAGGAATAAATACCGCTTTTTAAATAATTAAACACTTAATTAATTTTTGAGAGAGAGAGAGAGAGAGAGAGAGAGAGAGAGAGAGAGAGAGAGAGAGAGAGAGAGAGAGAGAGAGATAAGGAGGTGAAGAAGGTGAGGGAGAAAAAAGAAGAGGAAGGAAGAAGAAGCAGGACAAATAATTAAACACTTAATTAATTTTGAAATTCATGACTATTATTTGTTCTTCTTTTTCCTAAATTATAATCAATATCTGGTGCGAGGCAGTTCTCATTGGACCCTCTGTATTAGAATATGGACACTATACAGGGTGTTTTTAAAACAACACTGCCAGAATCTGCTAATTAGTAAATACAATAACGAAGAAGATTATCTAAGGACAAAATGCAAAATAATATACCATTAATGATTTAAACCGCATAGAGTAAATAATTAGTGACACCCAGGTATGAGCTATAATCCGAACATGGGCTAGTGTCCCCCCTCCCCCCCCCCCAAATAGCCTACCTCTTGCCTCCCATCCCCGTTCGAGTTTGTTTTCGAAGTTTTGGAGTCATAACGAATCTTCTCATGTGTTTAATCATCTGCTCGGCCATGGTGCTATCTTCTTCTGTCATAGTGATTTTATTTACCTTATAATATCACATAAATATGGATTGTCGTTATTTAGGTGTGTCTCTGCCTTTGTTATTTTATTCTCGTTAAGTCCAAGTGACGTAAATTGTTTGTTTTGGGTACCATTAGATGATTTTAAATATTCATTAGTGAACACCGTATACTTGTATGTCTACAGCTACGTAAAATCGTAGATATATTTCGTTAGTACTCTGTGATAATAGTAACGTAATGAGGTATTTCTATTGAAACAGTAAATTGCGCTGGAACAATTTTTTCCCATTCAAACAGTTTCACGAACGATTAAATTACCTATAGCAGTGTTTCGGATACCTGACCCAGACTTGAGATTCATTATTTTACCTCTTGGTCATCGTTACAAATGGTGCATATCTTTTTACGCTACTTGGATTATAATACTTAGCAGTTTTCTTCTAATTGCAAATTATAATTACCAATTTTATGTTACTTTGATTTTGTAATTATTCATATGTGATTAGGGCATTAGATATCTCCTCTTTACCTTTTTTACTTGGTAATCATTCATATTATGTATCATATGTTGTGTACTGAGCTCAGAACCCTGTTTTGCTACATTTCTAAATAACCATTTATCTCCGTTACAATATATTATTGGTAAAAAATAGAATAGAAAAATGTGTATTATATATTTTTATCAATGTGGTCGTCATACTCTGGCAGTGTTGTTTTAAAACACCCTGTATACTGTATACCCTATTTTGGGCCTCTTCATACCCATACATTGTTAAGGGGTAGTGCTTGTATTTTTGTCTATATATTTTATATTTTATTTCTTAGTTTCCTCGCTAGACCTCCATCAAACTTAAAATACACCCCTTAGACCCCTTTTCAAGATGACTTTGTACATTTTTCGGTAGAAAAATGTCCCGGCCGAAGGCCGGTTCCTTTAACCCTTAATTAGCGGCTCAACCACATAAGTCGAGTTAAATAAAGCTGGACTATGTGGCGGCGCTCGACATAGGTCGAGTGGCAATTTCAGCACGTAATGTTGCTGAGAGAGAGACAAGTGGTGGCAGGAGACTAGCGAGCGTATGACTGCTCCAGACCACCGCGGCGAACCTACTGACACGAATCTCAGCTCCCTCCTCCCTCTCTCACTCGCTACATACTGAATTATATGGGGAAAGTACCGAATTACATGCTTTTTGCACTCGCGTTGCACGGTTATTGCAAGAAAACTAGCCATCATACAAGGATCGTTATGTGTGTCATTCGAAAGCTCTGTTTATACCCTTTCAGGGATAGGTACTTGTTTACGTTCTGGCATATTTAGGCATGAAAATGATCACGTAAACAGCCCTATTTTGGCTAAAAACACCCCGCTGGGCGGTACATATAAATAAACCGCATAGGCCGCTCGTAAGGTGTTAATTAAAGGCTCACTATCGCTCGCCAGAATTTTTTTTACACCTAAATGGCACAAAAGGTCTTAGTATTGACAAAGAAAGAGGGCGAAAGGTCTCAAAATCACCAAACTAACGGATGTTACGAACTGGCACTCGGGTACACAAGGACTCTCAATCAGGACTCGAATACGGCTCGCTGCCACAACGGAAACACACGATCCCAACCCCTGAGTACTGCCAGCCGAACAAAAAACACCAATACCCTCCAGAGTTCAATCTGCTATAACGGGGTATACAAGAACTCGGTACTAGTGTTCAACAACAGACTAATAAAGAGACAGGAATTATCTAGTCTGGTCAACAATCAAGAATTAAGAAACAACAACACCAAAGAATAGTGTTGGCCGAAGCCGAAGTAATCCACCCTTGACTAAGAACTTAAGAAGTCCTCCACCCTCTACTTCGGATCGGCACTATTACGTTACGTTAATTAATAGTCCTTAAGCATCGAGCAAGGAATCTTCTGAAAATAGTTAGATGCTTCTCGGATGCTCGTAAGAAGTACGTATCGGATTTTGAACAGTAATTCAATAAGCAAAAACACTGGCAATTAAATACTATTAAAGGTTTAAATTGGCATAAGAATAATTAAAAGAATATGCAATAGTAAATGGCAAACATTAAAAAGAAGTACTCCGCAAATGCAACGGCAATAGCCTACTCGGATTGTGCTCGTGGGCCACTAATCACTAAAGTAACCAAGCGTGCAACACATGAAATCAATAGTGCATAAACAATATCATACATAAGGAAAGCTTCAATACTATTCTGTATCTACTAATCGAGTAAAGTCTAGCTGGGGTACTGTGGGCAAAAGGTAGCAGTGACTGAGCAAAAACGGCTCGTAGCCTAGCGAAGTCCTCACAACTGTTTAAAGTATTACGTTAAAACTAACAAGTGCACTTTGAGAAATCCAGATCCCTTGTATCTGGTTTTGTCCCGGCTCCTTGACAAAGTAAAAACAAACTGTTAATAAAATACAGGGTGGTTAGGCTCTTGCCCTCACGCACTGTAAATTATTAACTCAACACAGTCAGCCGCGAAGACAACCTAGGCTTCACTGAACCGAAACGAGTATGCAGGTTTATCGTTTAACCACTGCATCAAACAACAACTCGTAACACAGAAAAGCCTTACCCCAGTCTAGCATTACCTAGACTAGCAGAAAACAGGAATAATAATAATAACACCCAGGGAAATGCATATACAAGTGCAACAAACAAATCAATCAATTCTAAGTTAACCGTTCCAAAATAGGCTATCTAATAGGCAATTATCTCGTGAGAACTCAAGCGATAATACGTTGGCTGACTAGCTCTGCACCAACGGGACATGGAAGTTAAACAGGCAGGGAAAAGAGGAGATAAGAATGTAAGGTAGTAGAGAAAGTTCACATCAGTCAGAAGAATATATATAGTTAGCAAGGGAAATGAGAAGTCGCTCTGCCTAATGAGTTCTGATGAAAAAATGGCTAGACTTCCCTTTTTATACCCGGCCCTCTAGTGAGCCCAACGTGAACTACTAAGGACCGCCCACTGACAACCATTACGTAATTTCTCTCTCTCCTCTGGGATAGACAAAGGCATCTAGCACTGAGGGGAGGGGGGAGGGGGGAGTGCTAGTGAGTTAGGCCCACCTCCCACCTGGCGCACCCACTGACCCCCAACTGTGGCTGTTTCTCTACCCATCATTACAAATAAGTTTTACACACAATACTTATAACTAATGATATAAAATAGAACTCGTTGACTCAGATGAAAACAAAATACATATTCATAATACTTATAGTACAACGGCTAACATGAACTAAGTTAGGAAACTCTACATAGACTACAGCCAAAGTTCCTGCCCTGACGATCCTAGCGAGAGTGGGGCATGACTAGGCGTTCTGTACAGCATGCTCACACTGGAACATGCGTCACACAGAACTTTTTCAAATTTCAAGACTAAAATGCTAAAGATGATGGGAGAAGGAGGTTCAGAAAAAGCAACCACCTCCCCCTTAAGAGTGCAGTCTACAGCACTCACGTTGACTTCTCTTATTATGCTGCTCTCGTGTTCAAACATATATACAGTATGCTCGCGTTGTATGCATGCTATATATATATATAATATATATATTATATATATATATATATATATATATTCTGACATACGGAGCCCTGTATGTTTATTTAAGAGTTGAAGGAGTGCCGAATTACCCGGCGGCGAAGCAGACCAGCGAGCGAACCAGCGAGTGGGAAACCAGCTCGTCTGCATACCAGCAAACAAGCCTTCACACCTGCATGCGTCATATGGGGACCCTGCAAACTACTTCGATGACCCGACGCTATGACTATGATCGACGCCAATCAACGCTATTGGACCACGCACATGTTACGCAACTAGAGGAGCTGTGATTGGGGCGCGCACCATCCCCCGCCTCCTGATTCGTTTCAACACCATCATTGCATAGTATATAAGACCCGAGTAGTGGGCATTCAAATCAGTTGCATTTGGAGTTGGGAAGGTGAACTTGCAGCTGGAGGAAGACGGGGTGAAGTATTATAATGGGATTGTGACTGTCAGTCAGATTATATAAGTGTCTGTTAAGTGTGTTCGGTGTAAACACTTACGTTATGTTGGTTAGTGAGATATGTGATTGGGAATTAACGTTAACGCTACTATTATGTACTTAACTATTTTAGTTGACTGACTTGTGGACTAAAGCAACTCTTTAAGTAATTGGGTTATGATAAAAGTAATACTATTGTTTTATACTAATACTTACGAGTTCTTTCATTTTATTTTAATTAAGCTTACATTGCTGGTAAGAACAAGTACGGTGATACTATTTTCTCATATTAGTAATATCGCCTTAGACTAACATGGCTGTTTTAATGTTATTTCTAGTGATTTCCTAAGCTGAAGAAAAGTCTTTTAGCTTCAAAATATTATTTTTGCTTTTCATTTTATTTGAGTGAGACCTTAATCGAATCTATGAAGCGATCCTGTAACTTAATTTACTCATAATCAAACCTCAATGTTACGTGGTTAAGAAATACATTTATCTAATTATTAAATATATATCTAACTTTTTATGTGACTTTGATATTAATCCTGATAATAATAATATAATACTATTAACGTAAGACAAGAACCAAGAATAATAACTACATTAAATATAAATAAAAGGACATGATATAAGAAAACTATCTATTCATTTCAAAAAGGGTAAGAGACAGAAATATTCTTACCTGAATATTTATCTTTCAAGACTTGATATATAATTACTAGTCCTTCTTTAGATATAACTTCTTCGGTTCATAACCATAGCCTACTAAGCTTCGGTTAAATAATAATTTTTTATAAATACTACATGACTTTAATTAGTTTCAGTATTGTCCATAATTAAAGAGTATCAGTCAATAAAGGATAACAAGTCCTAAGATACAAAAGGAAAGGAAGCAACAACAGGAAATAATTTGATTAGATTTTACTTTAGTTTTGCCTTCAGCTGACTGATACCTTAATATATATCTCTGTGCTATCTAGATTAATCAAGTTAACCACTTGAGGATCAAGATATGTAACAGAAGTGGCGACTTTGCCAGGATTCGTTTCATACAGTTTCACTCAGTTTCATTACCGTTTCACTACTTAAAAATCAAATATTAATCATGCCAGACCTAATTAATGACGAAGATGCTCGAGTTTTCATAGAATCAGACCCCACAGCCCCTGATATTTACCGTCTGTCAAAATCAGAACTGAAAGTGCTTGCCTCACATCTCCAGTTAACTGTCTCAAAATTGTCCAAAGTAGAGGTGGCTCAGATCATAAAAACCCACATCTTCCCTGTAGAAGGCGGGGAGGGAGGCGGAGCAGTTGGTGGGATCCCGAGTAAACCTAGCCAACTTGATGAACAATTGCCACCTGGTTTTACCGTTGATCAAGTACTAGAACTAGCCAGAATAAAAGTCGAACAAGCCAGAATAAATGCCGAACAAGCCAGAGCAACGACCGAACAATATCAATATCAATATCAAATAATGTCAACTAAATGTCAATACAAATGCTCCCTTAATTGCTCCCCCTCTGTAATTGACTATGACCAGTATCATTCCACCTTTCACTGAGGATAATGTGCAGGATTTCTTTGTTTTGTTTGAGGAGGTTGCTGGAGGTATGAGGTGGACAAGAGATCAATGGCCTTTTATGTTACAAACCGTTTTGACAGGGCAGGCTCGAGCCACGTATTTGTCAGAAGTAGCAGAGGTTAGGCAGGATTATGACAATCTCAAAGAAGCTATCCTAAAAACCTATCAATTGCAGCCTGAGGCTTACAGGCAATCTTTCTGTAAAAACCAGAAGAAAATAGAAGAAACCCATAAGGTATTTGCGAGGACCATGACTAAAACTTTCAATCATTGGGTCAAGAGTAAGAAAGTCCCAAGCTACAACGATCTGAAGGAGTTGGTCCTGTTAGAAAATTTCCTATGGAAAATTGATTCTTCTGTAGCCTATCATTTAAGGGGGAAAAAGGTAGATTGTCTTGCCGACGCCGCTGACATGGCTGACACATACGTGCTCAACAACAAATTTCGTGGAAAGAAGCCCTACGATAATTCTAGTTCTAATTCTAAGTATCCCAATCACAAATCTGACAGACCCAGTCACAAGCCTGTAACGTCTTCCCCAGTTAGCCAAAATAGAATTGTTCCCTTAACTAAAAATGCGACTCAGGGCAATGGTAAGAGAGGTGGGGCCCAAAGTAATAGTAATGCTCAAAGAGGGAACGTTCCCATATCCCCTAAAGTATGTACTTTTTGTGGCAAGAGAGGCCACCTAGCTTATCAGTGCTGGGCCAAGGAGAGAACCGAGCGATCGGAGCAGACAGTTGCCGCCGTATCTCAAACTCCATATGTGCCTTTAATGCAGGACTCCCGACAGGAGTACCTAGCACCAAAAGTTCCTTTAATGCAGGACTCCCGACAGAAGGAGTACCTAGCAGCTAACGTAAATCATCTAGACAGGAGTGTAGTAGCATGTGTGGTGCAACCCACTAGGGATAAGCCAATACTAATTTCACCATCAGTGCAGGACAGTTACCGTCCCTTCATTTCATCTGGCAAACGTGAGATTAAATGGTTGTATGCATGAGGTAAAAATTCTGAGAGACACAGGTTCTACTAGCACCCTCATGGTGAATCCTTACACTGAGTGCCCACCTGGCGAACCAGTTATAATGAGAGGTGCTGGAGGCCAATTTTATGCATACTTGGTAAAAGGCGAAATTGAATGTGAGTTACTACAGGGTGAGGCCACCATAGCTTTGTGTAGGTCCCAAGATATCCCTGTGCCCGGGGTAACACTCCTTTTGGGGAATGATGTAGCAGGTGAGAAGGTCCGACCAGACCTCATTTTGTCACTTTCCCCTGTTAACGAGCCACTAACCGGTGAGCTCGAAAAGGAGATGCCAACAGTTTTCCCTGTGTGTGCTGTCACACGTTCAATGTCTCAAGTAGCAGTTCCCTCAGACAGAAATGTACCGAATGTAAGAGTTGATGAAAAGGATGATGAGAGTGTGAATGACGCTCCAACTGTGCCTGATGATGTGACTGAGGTGGATTTATCTGACACCTTTATGGCTCATCTTGACCCTAACGATGACCATGAAACCAATCCAAATTGTCTTAGTGGCCTGGTAGAGCTACAGAAAGATGATAGAGAATGCAAGGAGTTAGCTGCCAGGGCCGTGATTGAAGAGAAATGTGAGAAGGATTTTTTTTTTTTTTTTTTTTTTTTTTCTATGTGATTGAGGGAGGCAAAAGGCATTACTGCCTATAGCGAGTGCCTCCCCATAGTTGAAAGAGTGACAGGGCCAAAATCAAGGGACGTTCGAGCCAAAGTGAATGTTTCTACCTCAAAGGAGGAGTATCGTGGCGTAGATGGAGACAGCCACACCGACCAATCGATGACGGGGCCTGGGACGTCCATCAAGTAGTAGTCCCCAAACCTTGTCGTAGAGATATCTTGGAAATGGCACATTGTATACCATTGGCAGGACACCTAGGTGTGAGAAAAACTCTAGACAGAAACAGAGCCCACTTTCACTGGCCAGGAATGCGTGCAGATGTAGTGGAGTTTTGTAGAGTGTGTCACACTTGCCAGATGACAGGAAAACCCAATCAGAAGGTGCCTGTACATCCTCTGGTGCCCTTGCCCGTCTTCGAGAATCCTTTTACTCGGGTGGTAGTGGACATTGTAGGCCCATTGCCTATGACTTCCCAAGATAACAATTATTTATTAACTATTATGGACATGACAACTCGCTACCCAGAGGCTATACCCTTAAGGACTACCTCTGCTCCAACTGTCATCAAGGAACTGCTCAAATTCTTCACCAGAATGGGTTTCCCCCATGAGGTGCAAAGTGATCAAGGAACTAATTTTACCTCTAACATTTTCCAGCAGTCCCTGAAGGAGTTGGGTATCGAGCATGTTAAGTCGAGCACCTACCACCCAGAGAGTCAAGGGGTTCTCGAACGGTATCATCAAACTTTGAAAGGAATGTTGCGTAAATATTGTACAGAGACCGGAGTTGAGTGGGATAAGGGGGGTTCCTTTTCTTTTATTTGCTACTCGTGAGGTTCCAACTGAATCCCTGGGTTTTTCCCCTAATGAGCTAGTTTTCTGTCACCAGGTAAGAGGTCCTTTGCAACTATTGCAGGATAGCCTAGTTGGCCAGGAGGGGAACCAAAACCTCCTCAAGTATGTTTCAGATTTCAAAACCCGGCTGAGATCCTCATGTGAGTTTGCAGCTCAAAACTTGACAGTGGCTAAAAGCTCCATGAAGAACTGGTATGACAGAAAAGCCTGTGAGAGAGAGTTTCAGCCCGGTGATGAGGTTTTGGTCCTGCTCCCCCTTTTTGGCCACCTTTATCTGCCAAGTTCAGGGGCCCATATAAGATCATTCAGAGGGTGAGCATTACCGATTATCTAGTAACTACCCCAGACAGGAGAAAGCCCACGCAAGTATTCCACATAAATATGTTGAAACCCTACCATAGGTACCCTGATTCCTCTCCTCCAGATTCTCCCACTGTGGCAGTGAATGTCAGGACCTGTGGACAGCCTGGTGCGGACAAAGTCTTCAGTTCTCTTACTGACCCACAACAGACTGTTCCAGACCCTGAAGGTATCCATGCAGACTTTGACTTGTCATGTAGCCTATCCAACTTTCAGTATAACTCAGTAACTTGGGTGGAATTACCATCTAAACTATGTCATCTTCCCTCTGATCAAGCGAACCAACTAATCTCTGTTTTATCTCAGTCTCCCAGTGTTTTCCGTGATACTCCAGGGCTCACTTCTTTGGCCGTGCACGACATCGACGTAGGGGATGCAACTCCCATTAAACTATCCCCCTACCGTGTCTCACCACAACGCAGGAGTATACTGCAGGTCGAGCTTGACTTCATGTTTTCAAACGAGCTGATCACAAGAGCCTTAACCCTCTCACCACGGAAGGGCTCTTGAACGCCCATAAAAAAGCATATAACAGGTACCCGGAAGGGCTCTTGAACGCCCAGTGGTTGAAAGCCTGTGAGCTTCGTGTGCGAGGCGTCGGTCCGACAGATGTAAACAACAGCCGGCTGGACCGACGCCCCGCATCTCCGGCCACAAGAAGGAGAGCGTCGCTTGTTCGTGTGTGCCTGTATGTTGTTGTTAAGTATCGAAAAGTAGTGTAAAGTGGCTGTTTTGGCCATAAAGTTATCTCCAATGAAATCATCATCACAACTCAACCAATTGACTTAGAGAGCTCTACTTAATGCCATTCTACAGGTAAATAACACAGCTACGCTTGGGGATGCGCGGGAATGCGGGAAGCAGTCAGATTAACACATATACGGTAGCCTAGCCTAGAAGTTTTTCGGCCAAAACACCCGGGTTTCGAGGAATATATATAATACATAGCCGGGGCTGGAGGGTTAAGCCAGTGGAGTAGTCCGGTCATACTTGTGCCAAAGCCAGACGGGAGCCATAGGTTATGTATGGACTATAGGCAAGTTAATGCTGTCACAAAGAACGATACCTACCCACTGCCACGGATCGACGACTGCATTGACCAGATTGGTACAGCCACCTATATCAGCAAGATTGACTTAATGAAGGGATATTGGCAAGTAGCTCTCACCCCTAGAGCGAGGGAAATATCATGATTTGTAGTCGACAATCATGCCTACTGCTGTAACAAAATGCCCTACGGCTTGAAAAACGATCCAGCTACATTCCAGCGCCTCATGAATTTGGTGACTGAAGGGGTACCTGGATGCGTTGTCTACATCAATGATATTCTTATCTTTTCACAGTCATGGGAAGAGCAACTTTACCAACTTAGATTGCTGTTCTTAAATCTTGCTGATGCCAATCTGGTGGTTAATCTTAAGAAATGCACCTTTGTAAAGAGTACGGTCCAGTATCTAGGATATACGGTAGGTCAGGGGCAGGTTGCACCTCCTCAAGCAAAGGTAGAGTATATTATTCTAGAATTTCCAACTCCTAGCACTAAGAAACATATCCAAAGGTACCTAGGAATGATTGGTTATTATAGGCGTTTCATCTTAAACTTGTCTAGGTTAACAGCTCCCTGACAGATCTACTCCGTAAGAATGTGAAGTTTCAGTGGTCTCCGAATGTGAGGAGGCCTTTAATGCTACCAAATATTTTATCAAATTATCCTGTACTCCGAGCTCCTGATTTAACAGATCTTTTCCCTAGCAGTGGATGCGAGCAATACCGGGGTTGGTGCAGTATTGCTACAGGAAGACGACTGTGAAGTATTGCATCCTGTGTGCTATTTTAGTAAAAATTAAATTCTGCTCAACGTAACTATTCAGTCATTGAGAAGGAGCTGTTAGCATTAGTTTTATCCCTTCAATACTTTGCTGTCTATGTGCAATTTGCCTCTGGTGCCATCACTGGTATACTGACCATCACCCCTTAAATTTGTTGCATAAGTTCCAAAATAAAAACCAAACGACTGACCAGGTGGAGTTTGTTGCTGCAAGAATACTCTCTGGATGTTAAACATATTAAGGGGGTCCACGTCGTGCTAGCCGATTGCTTAACGTATCTATTAAAGATTACATTTACCAGGTTGGCCACATACAGCAGTAAGATTAACTTAATGTGAGGATTTTGGCAATTAGCTCTCGTATATATATATATATATAAACGGTATATATATATATATATATATATATATATATATATATATGTTACGTATATTGATCCTCAAGTGGTTAACTTGATGAATCTAGATAGCACAGAGATATATATTAAGGTATCAGTCAGCTGAAGGCAAAACAAAAGTAAAATCTAATAACATTATTTCCTGTTGTTGCTTCCTTTCCTTTTGGATCTTAGGACTTAGTATCCTTTATTGACTGATACTCTTTAATTATGAAAAATACTGAAACTAATTAAAGTCATGTAGTATTTATAAAGAATTATTATTTAACCGAAGCTTAGTAGGCTATGGTTATGAACCGAAGAAGTTATATCTAAAGAAGGACTATTAATTCTATAAAAAGTCTTGAAAGATAAATATTAAAGTAAGAATATTTCTGTCTCTTACCCTTTTTGAAATGAATAGATAGTTTTCTTATATGTCCTTTTTATTTATATTTAATGTAATTATTCTTGGTTCTTGTCTTACGTTAACAGTATTATATTATTATTATCATCAGGATTAATATCAAAGTCACATAAAAAGTTAGATATATATTTAATTAGTTAAATGTATTTCTTAACCACGTAGCATTGAGGTTTGATTATGAGTAAATTAAGTTTCAGGATCGCTTCATAGATTCGATTCAGGTCTCACTCAAATAATATGAAAAGCAAAAATAATATTTTGAAGCTAAAAGACTTTTCTTCAGCTTAGGAAATCACTAGAAGTAATATTAACACAGCCATGTTAGTCTAAGGCGATATTACTAATATGAGACAATAGCATCACCGTACTAAGCACCGTTAAGCAATGTAAGCTTAATTAAAAGAAAATGAAAGAACTCGTAAGTATTAATATAAAACAATAGTATTACTTTCATTATAACCCAATTACTTAAAGAGTTGCTTTAGTCCACAAGTTAGTCAACTAAAATAGTTAAGTACATAATAATAGCGTTAACGTTAATTCCCAATCAAATAGTTAAGTACATAAATAGTAGCATTAACGTTAATTCGCAATCAAATAGTTAAGTACATAAATAGTAGCGTTAACGTTAATTCCCAATCACATATCTCACTAACCAACATAACGTAAGTGTTTACACGGAACACACTTAACACACACATATATAATCTGACTGACAGTCACAATCCCATTATAATACTTCACCGTCTTCCTCCAGCTGCAAGTTCACCTTCCCCAACTCCAAATGAGACTGATTTGAATGCCCACAACTCGGGTCTTATATACTAAACAATGATGGTGTAGGAACGAATCAGGAGGCGAGTGATGGTGCGCGCTCCTCTCATAGCTCCTCGAGTTGCATAACAGGTGCCTGGTCCAATCACAGCTCCTGGCGTCGATCATACGTCATAGCGTCGGGTCATCGAAGTAGTTTGCAGGGTCCCCTATGACGCACGCAGGTGTGAAGGCTTGTTTGCTGGAATGCGGGCGAGCTGGTTTCCCACTCGCTAGTTCGCTCGCAAGTCTGCTTCGCCGTTTGGGTAGTTTGACTCCTTCAACTCTAATTCTAACTCTTAAATTAACATACAGGGCTCCGTATGTCAGAATATATATATATATATATATATATATATATATATATATATTATGTATTTAATTCTCATTTAAGTTTAAATATAATTTAATTTTAACCTGCCCTGTCTGCACTCCTTTACTGTTCTGAAAAAGAACAAAAACAAAAACGTGCTCAAAACTTAATAACGACTTTCGCTAACTTTTAAAGAGCATCGTTAAAATTCTGGAGGCACTTTAGCATAATACTCTACTCTTAGGGTGAACAACTCGGACGGGGGGTGGTGCCTGGAGGGTGATTGTTTGCCCTTGGTCACCCCCGTCATTTTGCAACTAGTCACTTGGCTTTACTCACTCAATGGGGGCTGAAGGAGAATGTTAGTTTTTTCTGGTCTATTTACTTAAGGGGAGGTGTGGTGGAATGGTCATGCCACTGGATTGGTAATCCAATAGTCCCGGGTTTGAATCCCGATGTATCAATGGGAAGATATCATTGGGATGGAATGTGTGCTAGACAGTGAGTTCATTACTCAATAGGTGGCGTTCTGAGAGTGAGGGTTCGAATCTAGGGCGTGAGACAGTGAAGCACTGGGGTGAGGCAGCTCCAGAGATGGGGCTGCTTCAAGCCGTGGGTGCGCATCCGGTCCCCGTGCATCATATGAAGGCAAGATAACAGGGGCTCGTTGCATGTACAGGCTCTGGCCTATGCTCGAGAGGGAGTAGTTGGAATATAGAAAACAAAAATCAAAACCCCTAATTCTACAATGTCGAGATATTCACCTACTATAGTCTTGACACATTCCATCCACCAATATGTAAAACATTTACAGTAACCCGGCAGCTATATTAGATCTCCATAACTGTGAAGAGCTAACAGCGGCACGGCGCGGAGGTTCGTTTCGAACGGGATTATTTTTGTGGAGCCTGCAGCGACCACAGTTGAAGGTGGAGTAAGGTAACAAGAACCTTGATCCTTAGCGGCCGCTTGAAGAGGGTATTGTTGCAATTTAACTTTTTGTTCTACTGGGTACAATTTGATGATAGGTCTTATAGTCAAGCCAGATTTTGTTTTGACCTGTCCTACTCGTACGTTACCATCTTGTCCTGGGTAGAGTTTCATAATGCGCCCTAAGCTCCATAAGATGCGAGGTCCCTCGTCATGCACAAGCACCGTGTCATTCAATTTGGGTAATACACCAGTTGATCTTGTTTTTTATTTGTAGGCTTCTCTTAGTGATACCAGATACTCACTGGACCATCGCTTCCATAGGTCCCGGTTAAGTTTGTTGATATAATTACACCTGGTATTTATTATGGCCTTGCTGTTGTAACTCGGATCCTGCATTTCTTCCAGCTGGACTGAATCCTTGGGAAAACCATGTATAAGACGACCTGTTACTAACATAGAAGGGGTAAGAGGACTAAGGTCCTATAGATCACCTGATGCATAAGACAACGGGCAATCATTTATGGTAGCCTCAAGCTCCAGTGGGATATTTGTCAAGTCCTCTAGCCTACTGATACCAAGGCACTACCTAAGATCTCCTTCAACCCCGCTTTCACTATTCCGATGGCCCTTTCCCAAATAGCCCCGAGCCATGGTGCTCTCGCCGGGATAAATCCCCAATTACATATAACATCGGTGAGGTAAGCCTGAAGGCAGGGATCCTCCTTGATCTCTTCCAGGTATCTAGAGGCTCCCACAAAGGTTTTCACTGTCACTCATCATTAACTGAGGAAAACCTTGTCTACTACTAAACCTTCGGAATGTGTGTAGGAAGCTGTCACATGTTATATTGTTAACCACCTCGATATGAATCGGTCTCGTGGAGGCGCATGTGAACAGTACCATGTAAGCCTTACTGTTTGGTGAGTCCCGGACAGGAATCGCTCCCCTCTTGCAGGGTTGAATCGCCATTCACATCTAACATCGGTGAAGTGAGCCTGAAGTCGGTGATCCTCCTTGATCTCTTCCAGCTATCTAGTCCAAAAACTCCAGAACTTTGCCGCAAAAGTAGCTGTTGGAGGGTGTAAAGAAAATGACCATGCTACCCCCATTCTCCATGAATTAAAGTGGCTGAAGATCAAAGATAAACTGAAATTTGATTTTTCTGTAATGATCTTTAAATTTATATGTAAAGAATACCCTGACTGGTTCATAAGTTTTCCTACTGTACACAGTATATCAGGTAGCATAACTAGATAAAAAACATGACTTGTCTGTTCCCAGGACTAAAACTGATTATGGAGCACGTTCATTGAGAGTAAGTGGGCCTAAAACTTGGAAAAGACTGCCTGGTGGCATCAAAGAACATGTTTCTCTAAAGAATTCTAAACTTGCTCTTCAGGTTTATTTAAACCATGACATGAACTAAGCCTGAGGAAATCAGTATGACCAAGCTCTTGCTGCTGGAAAATTAACTTTTAAAATAGAATTACTGTTTGTATTTATTGTGTGTATTGTTGTACTAGTGTAACGTCTCATCTGGTATAATCTTAATATGACGCTGTAAATGTACCATTGTAAGTGAAAAGACATTGTTTGATCGAATAAAGTATTCTGATTCTTACTCTCGTTCTCTGTCGTACTCACCTTCTGCCTCCTCTCGTATATTTCCCAATCATTACCCCAATCCCCCCTCCCTCTTTCCCCAGTATATCCCCTGCTCCCTCCCTCTCCCTTTCTCCCCATGTACCTCCCTCCTGCCCCCTCTTCTTTCCCCTGCTTTCGCCACCCCCCTCCCTATCCCTCTCCTACCCCCTCCCCCTCGCCTTCTCAACCCCCCTCCCTCTCTCACCCAGGCCTGGCTAAACACCCCAACGAACAAGATTGAAGGCTCCTATTAAAGCGTGTATCACCGAGGAAATCGCCGGTGGGAGGGTGAGGGATGGCGGTAATTTGCGTAAGTCTCGTCCGCCGGTGATTTAAGGTCGTTTCACACTGAAACGAAAGCCCCTCCAGGCGAGTTCCCGACACAAAATTTTAGCCTGATACTGCGAATCGGCAACATAATCGTAGATATCGTAAATTAGCCGTGGGTGACTCTCACGGTTCAAGCGACGTATCGGGAGTCGATTCGATATTTTGAGCTGTTCAAAAGTTCGCGGGAATCCCCCGGCAACTGTAAAAAATCGTCTGAGTCTGGTCTCCATCGTGAACTCGCCGTATCACAATCGTGTTGTCCGTATCAAAGATGTATGATCCGTTTCAAAGCCGTATGGCACGTATCAACGTCGTCTGGTGCGTAAGCCTGTCGTGCGGACCGTATCTCTTCGTTGCGGAAAATTGCCAACGGGCGAGTTAAACGCCGATACGATTCTTCTGACCCTTAAGGTCGTTGCACACTGACACAACAGCCATTTCAAGACTGGCACGAACACCCACGACACATACAAATCCTGTGCCTTGCCGAATTTACTAGAGATTGTGGCGAAAATGCCTGGCATCGTTAGAGTCGTATCTCTACCATATCTCTTCAAAACGACTTGATAAGACTCTAGCGATGCCGATACAGTGGAGAAACGAATGCTACGAAGATGATAGGAAAAGTCGTGCGAAGGGTACACGAATAGTCCACGGAAAAGATATGACCCAAAAGACTGCGATACAACTCAGAAGAATCATATCGACGCCGTGAGATGTTTAACTCGCCCGTTGCCAATTTTCCGCACGGAAGAGATACGGTCTGCACGGCAGGCTTACGCACCAGACGACGTTGATACTTGTCATACAGTTTTGATACGGACCATACGTCTTTGATATGGACCACACGATTGTGATGCAGCGAGTTCGCGATGGAGATCAGACTCAGACAATTTTTTACAGTTGCCGGGGGATTCCCGCGAACTTTTGAACTGCTCAAAATATCGTATCGACCCCCGATACATTGCTTGGACCATGAGAGTCACCCACAGCTAATTTACGATATCCACGATTATGTAGCCGATTCGCCGTATCAGGCTGAAATTTCGAGTCGGGAACTCGCCTGGAGGGGCTTTCGTGTCAGTGTGCAACGACCTTTAGCGCCTTGTTTGCCGACGCAAATACAACACGAGTAGTGACCGACACACACACAATGGTGAAAGAACACGACGATGTGAAAAATGTAACAACAGCAGATGGTAAGATAATAGAATGGCGTAAAAATAAGGACCGACCAGTTATAATTCATACCCCTGATGATCTGTATAAAGTAGGCATAACTCTACCAGACTGGAAACATCTGAAGCTAGACCACCTAGTTGCTGCTACAGACTAGGGATGTGCGGGAGCACAGTTGTGTCACACCAGTGTACATAATAACCCTCTTGAAAATGTAATTACACCAGCCGACACACATGACCCTACAAACACTCACACAACCCAGACAAGTAGACAACCACCACACAATCTATAATTTTTATCATTAAATGTATGTGGTATTAAGGGAAAGTTGATATCAGAGGAATTTTCTAATTTATGTAAAAATTATGATATTTTATGCATGAGTGAAACTAAATGCGATGATGTTGATATGGTAAATGTAAGAGAAAGAATGGAGAGTATTGGCTTTGATATAGTTTACAAGACTAGGAGTCAACTAAGTAGATTTAAGTCTGGTGGCATTACTATTGCAATAAAAAAGGAACCTGGTTTGAAGTGGAAATATTTAAAGAATAGCTATGAATAATGTTTATCAATAAGGATATATAAGAGCAGTATAGGTTATAATTTACAGAAAGACCTGATAATAAGTGCAGTTTACATTCGACCCAGTCATTCAAGGTATGGAAAAACAGAACATTTTGATGAATTAGAAATGTTTTTACTTAACTATAATAATGATGATATTTTTCATATTATGTGTGGGGAGTACAATGCTCATAATGGAATAATGAATGATGTAGTCCAGATTGATGATGATAATGATGGTGTAGATACCTATACATTTAATTCTGTCGCCACTGCCCAAAGTGAATTGAATATTGAACCATGTAGAGTTAACCAAGATGTAAACCTGGATAGAAGTACTTATGGTAAAAAGTAAATTGAAGTATGTAGAAATAATGAAGTACTTATTTTCAATGGAAGGTTAGATAAAGATTTTGGAATTGGAAAGGTTACAACCACATTTAATACAACTTTGGATTATGTAATTGGGTCACCTCAGTTAATGAAAAGTGTCTGTGAATTTGTAGTGTTAGATTTTGATCCTATGTATTCTGATGTGCATTGTGGATTACATTTACAGTTAAGACTGGATAGGCATAATAGCAATAACAATAGCAATAACAGCTGTAATGTAAATTTTAATGATGCCAATGAAGCTATTAACTCTATTTATTGTAATAATGGAAATGTTACTAATAACATTAATAATGCAAGTGTAACAACTGATACTGGACGATTTGGGGATCAGGTAAATCCAGGTAGATGGAAAAATTATAGAAAGAATGAATATGAAATTAATATTGATGTAGGTACAGTACAAGAATTGATTACTCAGGTAGATCTATTGACGGTGCAATAAATTAACATGAAAATTAACCACATCTTAATTGACCCAGCACTGAAAGTATTCCCTCCAAAGAAAAGGAAAAATATGTAAAGTCTAGTAACAATGTAAGTATGTATGGATATGACAAGGCAAGCTGGCAGAGTAGGAATGTGTATCACAAGGCTAAGCAGAAATATAATAGGGCCAAGAATAATGTCAATTATAGCAATATGTTATGTACAAGTAAGAAATATAAAACAAAAATGAAAAGAGTTAGGAACAAGGAGAAAGCTGATCTGATTAAACAGATAAAAGAAAATAGGAAAAAAGATCCACAGACATTTTGGAGAATATTAAATAACAAAATAAATAGTAATGACAATGACCTATCCCTAGATAACTTTTATGAACATTTTAAAGATCTTGCAATTGAAGAGGAAGACATTGAAGGTACTCAGTATGAAATTGATTTGAATAATGCAGAGTCTCTAAATGACCCAATAACTGCCAGTGAAGTATTTAAGAATATTAACCCTTTCACGCACATATGACGCAGAGGTTGCCAGACTAGACATAAGAAGTAGAGTTCTCTCGCGCTTATAATTACCTCTCCAAAATTAGTTTTCTGCCCACAGCTAACTCAAAGACAACTGCAGAGGTTGAAGTAACTAAACTAGAGGTTTCTAAATACCCCTGATGGTAACAAAGGCTTTAAAGTATCCCTAATAGGCTCAACATCGCGTCATATGTCGGAGAGGGTTAAGAAGTTAAAAAACACTAAGTCACCTGGAAATGACAAGATCATCAATTAATACATTAAAAGTAGCCGAGATTTGCTCTGCCCATTGTATGTTAAATTGTTTAATATTTTGTTTTGATTCTGGAGATATACCAAATGAATGGCTTGTTGGTAGTATAATTCCGCTGTATAAAAATAAAGGAGATATTAATGATACTAATAATTATAGGGGAATAACATTGGTAAGTTTAAGCCTTTGATATGGTATGGAGAGAAGGGCCGTGGTATACATTGGTGAGTCAGAATGTAAATGATAAGATATTAAGGGTAATTAAAAAATATGTATAACAACATAAAATCTTGTGTTATGTTCAATCAACAGGTGTCTGATACATTTATATGTAACAAGGGTGTAAGGCAAGGAGAAAACTGGTCGCCTTTACTTTTTGCCTTTTATGTAAATTATATAGAGGAACAGTTACTACAAAATAACTGTAATGTTTTAAATTTCAATGATGATGTTCTTGATACATAATTATATTAAATTATTTGTATAAATGTATGCTGATGATACAGTAATATTATGTGATAGTGAAGATAGCATGAAAAGTACCTTGTTAGCATTGGAAGCTTATTGTAACAACTGGAAATTGAAAGTAAATTGTAGCAAAACAAAAATCGTTATATTTAGTAGAGGAAAGGTAGATACTGGGAGGTATAACTTTAAATTTGGGACAACAGACATTGGAGTGACAGGTGAATATAAATATTTGGGTTTAACTTTTATTACAATGGCAGATTCCGCCAAGGAGAATTAGAATTAAAACAGCAAGATACAAGGGCTATGTATTCATTGATTAGTAAATGCAGACAATTTATTAGAGAATTAGAACTGCTTCATTTGAAGTTTTTAAAGCATACATTATATGTTCATAAGTATACAAGTAATGACATGGTGTATGGTGAACTTGGTGAATATCCTATAAACATAAATATTAGTGTTCAATGATTGGTTACTGGGCGAGATTAATTACTGGTAAAACAAATAAGTTAAGTTATATAATGTAAAAGTGTTTGTTACATTTGGATCAGGTTGGTGTTTATACTTCACCTTGGTTGAATTGTGTTAAAAGTATTTGTAATGATTGTGGGATGTCTGGAGTCTGGTTGTCACAAAATGTAATAAACCCAGCCTGGTTCAGATTGGCAATAGAACAACAGCTTAAAGATCAATGGATAACAAAATGGAATAGTAATTTGTTAAGTAAGGCCATTTGTAGTAGCTATAGAACTTATAAATTTGTCTTCAGTATGGAGGATTATCTTGTGAAATTGGATAAGGGGGAGAGACTAGCTATGAGTAAACTGAGAGCAAGTAATAATAAATTACCAGTTATTACTGGTAGACACAGAAATATTGATAGAGAAGACAGGGTATGTACTAAATGTAATGAGAATGTGGTGCGGGACGAATATAATTTGTTGTTTATTTGTCAAAATGAGGATATTGTACAGTTAAGGAATAGATATATTTCTCATTATTACAGGCATAACCCAACACAGTATAAATATATACTGTTAATGAATAATACTAACTTAAAATGTATTAAGCATCTGTAACTTTTTCTCAAAATAACGTTTAATATGTATAGATAAATCAAGTCTTAGGACATTTAATATGGTTTGTTTAAGATGTACCAGTGTATTTACGTGTACACTAATTTAGTTAGCAAAGGCATATTGTACATGTGTAATATGTAAGGGGCTGTGCTCCATACTTTTTGTAAAAGTCTGAGCAAAATAAACTTAATTCAATTCAAAAACTTAATTCAATTCAATTCATACACTTTTTCGCTCTTACCCACGTCGTCGCTGTCATTTGTCCTAGGCTTCTGCTATTTATTCACACGCTTGTACCATTACTTCTCACACCTGTACCATTATTCCCACACCTGTTGTTATTATTTCATACCCTTTGCATTCAAATGATTATTAAAAGTGTACCAAGTTTATATGCTAGCTCGTTTGGGTTCCGTGGTGTCACGTCTTTTGTGTGTGTGTGTGTGTGTGTGCGTTTTACCAAGGGTTCTCTCAGCAATTCAAGGTGCCTCGCCTGTTTTACATGTGGGACGTGCATTTTTTATCAGTCCTGCTGCTCTTTCCTACGATCTTGATTCTTTATTCAACAGACAGACAATACATTTCTATTCTATTCTTCCAAAACTAAGTCGAACAATTTACCCCTTCTCTGCCGGCGATGTCTCCTCTGTATTCTAGCTACATTTAGACGATTTTGTGCAGTTTAAGAATGATCTGTGGTAGTAAATTATAGTGAAGTGAGATATTTCGAAGCCTGCTAATTGCTGGAGGCCCTTTTTAAACTGATTAAAATAGTTTAATAGTAGCCAAACTAAAATGTAAAGGATGTCACTGGTACTGAATGGGTTAACCTACCCAAAACTAAACATATAACAAATCAAAATCAATCTGGGAAATACAAACGTTATATACAGTACAGTTATTGGGTATATTGGCTTTGATTTACCTAATCCAATGTGCTGTACACTCGGATGATATAGTCTCTCTCCAACTCATAAACATTTGTGGACGAGCTATGCTTTTCGCTATGCAGTTATAACTATCTGGATTGATTTTTGGATAGAACTTACTTTTCAATACACAGTTTTGTAGTTGATGTATACACAACTATGTTTATAAATTCTTTTCCAGAGATATATTTCCATAATTGGAAAACGTTGAAGTCCACAACTATTTATGAGTGGGCTAGCGATTATGGCATCAGCCTGTAACTTTAAGGGATAGTGGTTACTTTTTTATATATATATTTATCAACGCAGAGTTTGGTATCCCCCCCCCCCCCCCCCCGTATAGTGGGTACCACCGGAACAAAATGTCTGTCATTGTTGTTGTCGTCGTCCGTCTGTCCCAAAACTCCTCCTAGACCGTTTGACGGATTTTCACAAAATTTTACACGAACATGTGTTGGGTAAATGCGAACGTCAGTCAAAAAAGATTTTTTGAATTTGTGCAATAATTATGATTTTAGGTCCAAAATATGGTTTTACCCAAAATATGGTTTAACCCACTAGCAACTCGCTAATGTTAGCACGAATTATATACCTAAGAATAAGGGAATAACAGGGAGAAAAGGTGATAATTGAAGGGGGGGGGGGGGAAGGGTGGAAGGAGGGGATGTGGAGGAGTGATATTTGGCATGGCCAAGGGGCAATAAAAAAAATAAAAAAAAAATAAAAAAAAATAAAAAATTATACTGGGCTGATTAAAATGTTTTTTTTTTAGGCCTTGGATTATATAAGGAGTTCCGCAGCCCACCGGTAGGCCTTATATAAGGAGATCCGCACTTGCGGGGTTAATTGGCATTAGAAGTGATGGTAGTAATTCAAGTTCAAGTTCAATGTCTTTATTATATAACATACATACAATAAATATATATGCATTACATATCTTAAAAATTAATGCATTATAGAAATTTAAAAACAAGTTCTTGCAATGCAATTTAGTGCTAAAAGTGAAATTTATAAATTATGCTGTGCATACATTGCAGACATTCATTATTTAATAAAGCTTTGTACTATACATACATATACCTCATAGACCAACGCTCCACACTAGAGTGCGGCCACAGTCCCAGGTTCCAATGGTGGTGGTATGTGTATTGGAGAGGTGGTGGTATGAGCCACCAGCAGGTGGAGTGGTCACCTGTGACCTCAGCTCACAGCCAACCACAGCAGCACTGTCACTTTCCTACCTGAAGTTCAGCCCAACCCAGGATGCCTACGGTTTCCCAGGGTACCACATATGTGAGAGTTACCCAAGGTAACGCGTTTACACCCAAAGTAGCATGGGAGAGGCCTCACAACTCGGTGGGGACGCCGCGCACTGGCTGCATAAATCTCCCACAACCTCACCCTGGCTGTGTTTATCCAGGAGCATCAAGCTTTCCTGGGGCTACAACAACCAGGGGTTAGACCTTATATGCTGTAATGAATATGAATAACCACTTCACTAACTATAACATAGTAATATATAATGAATCTAGATTAAATATATAATAGCCTACCATACTTAATTAGGGGCTATACACCATAAAAAATACAAGTCCCCGCCGGTCCTCATGTCTCTGGACCCAGCTTATACGTGCTGTTAACGCCTTACGAGCGGGCCCGTCAGTAACTTCTACTACCTGCCAAGCGGGTGGTTTTATCCTAAACGAGCTTATTTCCGTGCTCTTTTTCATGCATAAACAAGAGCCAGAGCATAATACAATTATGGATTCCTGAAAGGGCGATAATTGAGCTTTCGAATGACACCAGAACCATCCATCTACGTCCACGCGTTCTCTTGCAACGATCGTGCAAGACGAAGGAAAAATCCCTAAAATACGATAATTTCCTTACATAATTCCCTGTGCAGCGAGGTAGTGAGTGTGGATGTGTGTGGAGGGGACGTCAGTTGCCGCGCGGGACCCGTGCCGAACGGTCAGAGCCGACCTACGCTCCTCCCACTGCTCGTCTATCTCTCAGAGCCAATTATTGCCCAAAATTGCACACCGCCTTAAGTCGGTCCCCGCCACATAGTCCTTTCTTCTCTAGACCGACTTAAGTCCGGTCCCGCCAGTTAAGGGTTAATACATCAAGGTCCTCATGACCAATATGATTATCTATATTGTACTTGTCCCTGAAGAATGCACTCACATTCTCTATGAAGAGTCCTGCACTTAAAAAGGGAACATTATTTCTTATCAAGGGATTACTCAAGTATCTAATTATCTTTAAAAATCTAGCTTGAGTAAGGGCAGTTAAGTGTTTTAATAATAATTGATTAAATTTGGAAACAGTGATATGGCTGCTTGTGAAAGTAGGGACACCCAACATTCGCTTCAGTGCATTATTATATGCCACTTCAAAAGCTTTGAACATACTTGATCTAAGGGTGCCGCTATCAATCCATAAAGCTAACCCATAATCTGGACAGCAATATGCATTGAAAAGAAATATAAAAGTATTACTATTAACAAGTTTAAAAAATCTAAAAATGTTGTTGAATGATGCATAAAACTGATTTAATCTTAATTCAATATCCTTTGAATCTGGTCATAGAGAATTTGATGTCCTAGATATTTAAAATCTCTTACCGTGTCTAACTGATCGTCACCAAAAGTAATTGAATCTATATCGTTTTTTTATTTAGGATTGAAAATCAAAACTTTTAGTTTTATCTCTATTAATTGTAAGTTTGTGTGAAATTTTGAACTTAAACTACTGTATAAAATATCCATCTCTGATATTGATCCAGCAAGCAATACAATATCATCCGCATAAGCCAGTATGAAGACCATAGCAGCACCCTTCCTCAATTTTTGTAATGTCATTTATAATTTCATCTATATAAAAATTAAAAAGAAAGGGAGAGAGTATTCCCCCCTGCCTTACACCTTTCTCTATGTGATAGAATGAGCTTTGTACATTTTGCCACTTTACACAAGCAGTTTGGTTTCTCAAGTAGTGCATTAGGACAAGAACAATGTCGACTGGAATACCCTTTTTCATTAATTTGTCTCCAAGAATACAATGGTCAAGATTATCGAAAGCCTTGCTTAGATCTATAAAGGTTGCATATCCTGACTGTTTTCTATTTAGAGTACTTCCTCATAATTTCCTTCATTAGAAAACATGCATCAGTAGTCGAGGACTTACTCGTAAAATCAAATTATCTATAATTTAAAAATACTTTTTCACTTAAAATATCTAAAATGTACATTTAGAAAATCTTTAGGAGACATGAGGACTGCATAACTTGTCGATAATTGACTGATTCTGTGGCATTTTTAATATCTTTTGGTAATGGGGTAATAACTCCCTTTAGCAGCTCCACAGGAAAATAGCAATGGGAAAGACACAAATTAAAAAAGTTAGCTAAATATTGTAAAAAACTCTCAGAAGCATTTTTTAAGAATGTACTGTGTATACCATCATGACCGACGCCTGTATTTAAATTATGAATTAATCGTTTTTTTCCCAAGGTTAAGGCCTTGGGTTAACATTCCACACTGATATTTGGTATTGATCAATACAAAATAGCAGTGTGGAATGTTAACCCAAGGCCTTAACCTTGGGATATTTTCATATAAAATGTATTTTTGTCAGGCCAGGCTGCTTTTAATTTATTCGTGAAATGTATTTCATCTTCTTCAAAAGTTGATTGATTAAATAAAAACTTTTGTGTAAATATCTTATTAACGATAGAGTCATCCGTATGACCGTCAATAATGCCTGTGAGCTTCTTACAACCTCTTTTCTGTTGTACAGTTCTCCAAAATTGTGCCTTATTTGTGTTACAAAACTTGTCCATTATAGTATCACATATTTCTTTATGCTCATTAGCCTTGCAGTTCTTTAACCTATCCTTAAACTCCTTTCTACTACTTACCATGTCATCATGTTCTGAAGTATCCCTTTGCCTGCCATTCCTGATCCACCACAGATATTTTGCCCTAGCTATGCTATGAAGCTCTTAACCCTCCTGTTCCAACCTGGATTTATTTTATATTTATTCTTATGTATGAGTCGTCGTATGTACTTTTCACTGGACACCTGTATAGCTTTGCACATTTGTTCATACATTATGTTAATATGTTCTATATGCTGTCTATTACGGAAGCCAGTTTTGTGACAATCAGACACTGTTGATTTACTAAATCCTTCGCATAATATATTAATCATTCCACTTCTGTCATTGAGTTCACTTTGTTTTAACCCCTAAGTGTCGGCGCGCAACATAAGTCGAGTATAATAAATCTGGACTATCTGGCGGCGCGCGACATAGGTCGTGTGTCAATTTCAGCACGTAATGTTGCTGAGAGAGAGAGACAAGTGGTGGCAGGAGAGTAGCGAGCGTATGACTGCTCCAGACCACCGCGGCGAACCTACCGACACGAATCCCACCTCCTCCCTCCCTCTCTCACTCGCTACATACTGAATTTAATGGGGAAAGTACCAAATTACATGCTTTTTGCACTCGCGTTGCGCGGTTGTTGCAAGAAAACTAGCCGTCATAAAAGGATCGTTATGGTGTCATTGGAAAGCTCTGTTTATGCCCTTTCAGGGATAGATACTTGTTTTACGCTCTGGGTCTTATTTAGGCATGAAAATGATCACGTAAACAGCCCTATTTTGGCTAAAAACACCCCGCTGGGCGGTACATATAAATAAACCGCTAGCCCGCTAATCTAGTGTTAAAGATAACCAGTTAACTCTAGATTCAGAAGTACAAGTATTGTTATTAGTGTGCAGTACCGGCTGTACAGGAGGGGTTAAGTAGCTACCACAACTCATTGATAATTCCAGGGGTAAATTATCTGACCCATTAATATTGTGTTTTACCTTAATATCTTGTATTTGAATGCTGTCATGTTTCTTACCAACTATATGGTCCAACCATCTGCAGGCAGAGTTACCGTATCCGGTAAAAGTAAACGTGTCGTAATTAAGGTGGTCAACATCATAGCAGAGCAAGAAATTATGGTTCATAACATTTGATAAATTTCTCCAGGCTCTTCCCGAGATAGGATCAGCATTAAAATCGCCTATAATATAAATTGAATCATAATTAAAAGTATTGATAAAATCCTGCAAAATTGCAATAGTGGGATTGATGGTGATAGTAATGATGATGGTGATGATAGTAGTGATGATGGTTGTATTTGTATTGATGATGATTACAGTAGTGTTAATTATGACAGTAGTACATATGATGGTGACAGTAGTAGATATGATGGTGATAATACTTTTAGTAGTGATGATGGTCATAATAGTAGTGATGATGGTGACAAGTAATGATGATAGTTGTAGTGATAATGATGCCAGTAGTGATGATGTTAGTGACGATGGTGTGAGTATTAGTGATGATGGTAAGTAGTAGTGATGATGGTGAAAGTTGTAGTGATGACAATAGTTGTGATGATGAAGATCATAGTAATGGTGATGATGGCAGTAGTAGTGCTGATGGTAATACTTGTGACAGTAATACTGATTATGGTTATAGTAGTAATGTAATGATGATTGTAAGATGGTGGTGATGATGGTTAATAGTTGTAGTAGCAATGATGATAGTAGTGATTAAGATGGTAGTGACAATTGTGACAGTAGTAGTGATGATGGTGAGAGTAGTAGTGATGATTGTAATTGTAGTAGTGATGATGATCATAGTAATGGTGATGACAGTAGTCTTAATGATTGTGGCAAATGTAGTGATGATGGTGATTGTGATTGATGATGGCATTAGTAGTGATGATGGTAACCCATCGCAGAGTTGGGCATGCCGTTTTGATTTTGGGCAAAACGGCACGTCTACTTTATTTATATATTTATTTGATGGTTTCAAAAAATCTCCCCTTAAACACATGCATGTCTTAATATTGACAAAGAAATAGGGTGAAAGGTCTTTAAAAAGCCAAACCAATGGGGTAAACTCCTTATAATCTCAAAATGGATAGGGCTGAGCAAGGGGGGGAGGGGGGGAACTTTTTGGACCTTCCTTGTTTTGCTACATCCGCTTGGAAATTTTAAGACGTTTCTCCCCATTAGTGTGGCGATAATAAGGAACTCCGCCCATGCAGGCGTCGATATTTTCAAGGCGAGCGATAGCAGCCATCTGCTGGGACACTTTTCTCTCGATTTTTTTTTTTTTTTTATAAATATAGTTTGAATGGGGATCTGGGTGGTCTGAGTTTTGTTTTATTTTTTTATTTTTTTTTTAGCTTGAAGGAAGTCTGGGTAAGCGTTATTGTTAGCCTATGGGACATTCTCTTACTCTAAAATAGCAAAAACAAGCAAAATCCTCAATAACAAACAAAACACCAGAATACCCCACAGCACGTCGGACCAGATAGTGTCAAACATAAAACATAGTATACGAATGGCCACATTTTCCTCATAGTTCACATTTCTTTAGTCTAGCGATAAGTCACACTATTCTGCAATAATTTTTAGTCTATTATTATTCGTCAGCATAGTATCTGTAACATAATATTTACAACGTTATTAAGTTGATCAAAACATTTGCATTTGTCATTGACATTATCTCCTCTTCTTTTTCATTATATCCACCAAACTAATGTATGGGATTACTATAAATACATTATGATTATTCAACCATTATATTTGTATTGGATATTTTTCTTACTTTCCACTAAATATTTGTTTGATCATATCAATGCCCTAATTGTATATGTTACCTTAAGTATTTCCGTATATATATTAATTTTAAAGTAATATTGCTCGTAATCATCATAACTTGAAGCTTAGTCATACCGTAGACATAGACATATTCTTCATTTAGTCAGATGACGATCCAAGTGTACGATCGAAACGTTACAAATAAAGCAAATCTAATTCCTGGCATGTGTATCCATCTTCGTTATCTGCGTTTACTCCAGTGGCTCCAGTTTATAATATATATATATATATATATATATATATATATATATACGCAGATAACGAAGATGGATACACATGCCAGGAATTAGATTGGCTATATATATATATATATATATATATATATATACACACTTTTCATAAAATGTTCTCTCCATTGGCAACATTGCCACGATCTATTAATTTTTCACACACCCTTCCCAATTTTCCCCGTGTATTCCCTGGCACGGCCCACTCTCCTTCACCGACAAGCAACCCAAATTCTTTACTCTCTTTGTGCCATTGAGAAACGAGAGACTGAAAGAGTGTATTAGATTAAGGACACAAATAGGTGTGCAATTAGAGTGTGTGTGTGTAAAGCAAGAGTTTACAATTACAAGACGAGAAATACAACTGGAGAGGCAGATAGACAGATATAAAGATAGATAGATAGTTAGCTATATACTGTATATACAGTATATACTGTATATATATATATATGCATATGTTTGTAAAGCCAGGTAATACATTTTCTTTAATACATACGAGGTTGAAAGAAATGGCAATTTCTGCGTTGGAAATGTTATTATTCAAGGTTTCCAGGTCTCTGATGAGTTTTCGCTGGGTGGCAGGAAGTAGATGAATGAGGTTAGCAAAATTCATGGTGGTACAGGGTTACATTAATGTTCATGATGATACAGGATATACGACGCGTTTCACTGGACAACCAGCATTATCAAGTAATGATAGAATGATATAAAAAGTAAACAGGAAGGGTATATATAGAGGGAGGAAGATCAGAGGAGGCGAAAATCAGGGGCCAAATGTCTGCTATTGGTGGAGAGATATTCTAGGTGTGTTAGTGAGAGATCTGCGTCGCGCAGGCGCACTGGATGCGGGAAGGTGGTGGTCGGTTGGCGAGGTCGAAGCTGATTGGCTGCGTGTCGAGGGGCGTGGCCTAAGTTGCGTAGTACATGTGGTACCGGCACCAGACGAAGCTGAAGGAGGTAGCGCGGGGGGCTGCGTCAAGGGCACCGGGGGGAGAGGGGGGGCGTTAGGCCCTGTAGGGTAGTGCCTTTTGGCAGAAGGAAGGATCTGAAGGTCCAGAGTTTGGTTGTTGATGTTAGGATGTAAGGCTTGGATATATAACGCTTCGAGTATTGTTAATCTTCTTTGGTCACTTTCTTTATTGAGTATGGTGGTGTGTTTCTCTAAATCGTTGCGTGTGAGGTGGGGGTGGTTAGGGGTGAGATAGTGGTCTTTGATGGCTCCAGCCTGAAGGTGAAGAGTTAACCGACGTGATAGACGAGTCTGCGTCATGCCAATATAGGAATGAGGTCCACAGTCCTCATAATTACAGGTATGTTGGTAAATGACGTGATCGTCGGTCATCAGGCTCTTTATCTTGGTGGAAGCTCGTTTGTTGCAGAAAACGAGGTTGGAGGTCTTGGGGGATTTGTAATAAATGATTAATTTGATTTTGTTTTCCGAGTTGGTTGGGTGGACATGCATGGAGATTATTTCTTTTATGACGGCCTCGTAATTTTTGTGTTCAGAGGACATAAAATTGCGGTAGAAGATCTTAATTTCATTGGGGGGGTCTATGTTAAGAGGGCTTTGGGTGTACCATTTTTCATGATGGTGGTTGATGGTGCTGGAGATGTCGGAGTTGGAGTATCCGTTATTCACTAAAACTTGAGATAGTCTTTCCAGTTCCTGGTGGGTGTCGGCCCAGGTAGAGCAGTGTGTGAGGGCTCTCCTTACATAAGCGGAGATGGAGAATAGAAGATAACGGCGGGGGCATTCACTATCGCCGTTGAGGCATTGTCCTGCGTTAGTTGGTTTAGTGTAGACGGTGGCTTTGAACCCGTGGTCGTTCAGAGCTACGAGGATGTCGAGGAAGGGGAGTTGTCCATTGTTTGATTTTTCAAAGGTGAAGTTAAGTCCGGAGGAGGTCATGAAGCGACGCTGGAGTTCCTGTAGTTTGTGGAGGTCCTTGATTTGCGCAAAGATTCATCCACGTATCTACAGTAAACGGCGGGTCGTTGGGCAGCTAGGAGCTCTCCCTCGATGGTACCCATAAAAAAAATCGCAAAAAGAACTCCTAGTGGGCTGCCCATCGCCACACCGTCTATCTGCTTGTACATGTTGCCCCGGGGGCAAAGGAAGGGGGTCTCCTTGGTACATAGCTCCAGCAATGTTTTCAGGGCCTTCTCCGGGATGTCCAGTGTTGGTGTATCAGGGCAATGGTAAATTCGACGTAGAATCATGTCAATGGTCCTATCCACTGGCACGTTGGTGAACAGGCTTTCTACGTCGAGGGAGGCGATTGTGTGGTTGTTGTTCCGGGGCGCGTCTCGTATAATTTCCAAGAAATCGTGGGCTGAGTTAAGGTTGTATTGGCAGGGCACGTAGGGGGTGAGGAGGTTGTTCAGGGCCTTGGCGATCTGGTAGGTGGCAGTCGGGATCTGGGAGATGATGGGGCAGAGAAGGTTCCCAGGATTGTGTGTTTTGATGGTTCCGTATGCATAACCAGGGGTGTATTCTCCGACGAGTTTTTTAAGGTTGACCCCTCCTTGTTTGGCGTTGATGGTGGTGTTGGCAGTACGTTTGATTTTGTCGGTTGAGTTGCGGGTGATCCTTTTAAATTTGGTGTTGTCACTTATGATGACGTCCTTTTTTCTAATATATTCCTCCTTGTCATGAATCACTAGGCACGAAGCTTTATCCGCGCTACGGATGATGATGTTGGGGTTCTCTCTTAGTTGTTTGGCAGCTTGGAAGTGTTGTTTGTTAAGGATTTTGCTGTGGTGAGTTCCTCTGGTTTTGGCGGCTTCAGCGAGGAGAGTGGGTTGTAGGGCAGGAGTAGTGGTGACCTTGCCATCTTTCTTAAGTCGTAGGATGTCGTCCAGGAGGATTTCAGTTTCTAGGCGTTTCCGGTGGGGGCCAGGTTTGGAGCTGTAGTGGCAGTTGAGGCCCTTGTTGAGGAGGTCTTCTTGGTCCCGGGTCAGGATGGTGTTAGTCAGGTTTATGTATCCTTTTGTTGGTTTGGGAAGTTTTATGTTTCCGTCATAAAGACGGGCAACTTTTTTTATGGTTGTGTTTTCGGCTTGTCTTCTGTGTTGTTCAAGGAGTTGTTCGAGGGCTGTGTTGATTTCGGCTTTGAGGTGGTCTGGAGAGGTTTCGTCTTCCCAAATCCGTAGAAGAGCATCTCGTTCTTTACGAAGGTTGTTGGCGAGCTCTCGTTTTTCAATTATTTCGTCCTTCACCAGTTCTTCACGAAACTGGAGGGTGCTGGTGCGATGTCTTGCATTCTCGTGAAGTTTTATGTTAGTAAAGCCAGGTAATAAATTTCTTTAATACATACGAGGTTGAAAGAAATGGCAATTTCTGCATTGGATATTTTATTATTCATGGTTTCCAGGTCTCTGATGAGTTTTCGCTGGGTGGCAGGAAGTAGATGAATGAGGTTAGCAAAATTCATGGTGGTACAGGGTAACATTAATGTTCATGATGATACAGGATATACGACGCGTTTCACTGGACAACCAGCAGTATCAAATAATGATAGAATGATATAAAAAGTAAACAGGATGGGTATATATAGAGGGAGGAGGATCAGAGGAGGCGAAAATCAGGGGGCAAATGTCTGCTATTGGTGGAGATATATTCTAGGTGTGTTAGTGAGAGATCCGCGTCACGCAGGCGCACTGGATGCGGGAAGGTGGTAGTCGGTTGGCGCGGTCAAAGCTGATTGACTGCGTGTCGAGGGGCGTGGCCTAAGTTGCGTAGTACATGTGGCGCCGGCAGCAGACAAATCTGAAGGAGGTAGCATGGGGGGCTGCGTCAAGGGCACCGGGGGGCGAGGGGGGGCGGTAGGCCCTGTAGGGTATTGCCTTTTGGCAGAAAGAAGGATCTGAAAGTCCAGGAGTTTGGTTGTTGATGTTAGGATGAAAGGCTTGGATATATAACACTTTGAGTCTTGGTAATCTCCTTGGGTCACTTTCTTTATCAAGTATGGTTGTGTGTTTCTCTAAATCGTTGCGTGTGAGGTGGGGGTGGTTTGGGGTGAGATAGTGGTCTTTGATGGCTCCAGCCTGAAGGTGAAGAGTTAACCGACGTGATAGACGAGTCTGCGTCATGCCAATATTGGTGGATGCTGGTTTGTTGCGGAGAACGAGGTTGGAGGTCTTGGGGGATTTGTAATAAATGATTAATTTGATTTTGTTTTCCGGGTTGGTTGTGTGGACATGCTTGGAGATTATTTCTTTTATGACGGCCTCGTAATTTTCGTGTTCATAGGACATAAATTTGCGGTAGAAGATCTTGAGTTCATTGTGGAGGGGGGGGGAGGGGGCCAATGTTAGGAGGGCTTTGGGTGTACCACTTTTCAAGATGGTGGTTGATGGTGCTGGAGATGTCGGAGTTGGAGTATCCGTTATTCACTAAAACTTGAGATAGTCTTTCCAGTTCCTGGTGGGTACGGCCCAGGTAGAGCAGTCGTAAGGGCTCTCCTTACATAAGAGGAGATGGAGGATAGAAGATAACGGCGGGGGCATTCACTATCGCCGTTGAGGCATCGTCCTGTGTTAGTTGGTATAGTGTAGACGGTGGTTTTGAACCCATGGTCATTCAGAGCTACGAGGATGTCGAGGAAGGGGAGTTGTCCATTGTTTGATTTTTCAAAGGTGAAGTTAAGTCCGGAGGAGGTCATGAAGCGACGCTGGAGTTCCTGTAGATCGTGGAGGTCCTTGATTTGCACAAAGATGTCATCCACGTATCTACAGTAAGACTATCTCAAGTTTTAGTGAATAACGGATACTCCAACTCCGACATCTCCAGCACCATCAACCACCATCTTGAAAAATGGTACACCCAAAGCCATCCTAACATTGATCCCCCCAATGAAATCAAGATCTTCTACCGCAATTTTATGTCCTCTGAACGCAAAAATTACGAGGCCGTCATAAAAGAAATAATCTCCAAGCATATCCACCCAACGAACCCGGAAAACAAAATCAAATTAATCATTTATTACAAATCCCCCATGACCTCCAACCTCGATCTCCGCAACAAACCAGTTTCCACCAAGATAAAGAGCCCGATGACCGATTATCACGTCATTTACCAACATACCTGTAATTATGAGGACTGTGGACCTCATTCCTATTTGGCATGTCGCAGACTCGTCTATCACGTCGGTTAACTCTTCACCTTCAGGCTGGAGCCATCAAAGACCACTATCTCACCCCTAACCACCCCTACCTCACACGCAACGATTTAGAGAAACACATCACCATACTCGATAAAGAAAGTGACCCAAGGAGATTACCAATACTCGAAGCGTTATATATCAAAGCCTTACATCCTAACATCAACAACCAAACTCTGGACCTTCAGATCCTTCCTTCTACCAAAAGGCACTACCCTACAGGGCCTAATGCCCCCCTCGCCCCCCGGTGCCCTTGACGCAGCCCGCCGCGCTACTTCCTTCAGCTTCGTCTGCTGCCGGCGCCACATGTACTACGCAACTTAAGCCACACCCCTCGACACGCAGCCAATCAGCTTTGACCTCGCCAACCGACCGCCACCTTCCCGCATCCAGTGCGCCTGCGTGACGCGGATCTCTCACTAACACACCTAGAATATCTCTCCACCAATAGCAGACATTTGCCCCCTGATTTTCGCCTCCTCTGATCCTCCTCCCTCTATATATACCCTTCCTGTTTACTTTTTATATCATTCTATCATTACTTGATAATGCTGGTTATCCAGTGAAACGCGTCGTATATCCTGTATCATCATGAACATTAATGTAACCCTGTACCACCATGAATTTTGCTAACCTCATTCATCTACTTCCTGCCACCCAGCGAAAACTCATCAGAGACCGGGAAACCTTGAATAATACAATTTTCAACGCAGAAATATCCATTTCATTCATCCTCGTATGTATTAAAGAAAAAAAAAATATATATATATATATATTTATATATAAACAAAGTATATATATATATATATATATATATATATATATATATATATATATATATATATATATATGATTCGTCCCCGAAATATAACGTTCTGTAAAATGTTTACTTTCCTCTCCCGCCCATATAATTATTTTCCTAACTCATTCAGAGAGCATTAAGTGATTGCAATTAAGGCGGCTTACCAAGGCGTCTGCATATATATATAGACTGTATATATATATACCGGTATATATATATATATATATATATATATATATATATATATATATATATATATATATATATATATATATATATATATATATATTTTCTTTAATACATACGAGGTTGAAAGAAATGGCAATTTCTGCGTTGGAAATTTTATTATTCAAAGTTTCCAGGTCTCTGATTAGTTTTCGCTGGGTGGCAGGAAGTAGATGAAGGAGATGAGCAAAATTCATGGTGGTACAGGGTTACATAAATGTAAATGATGATACAGGATATACGACGCGTTTCACTGGACAACCAGCATTATCAAGTAAGGATGGAAAGATATAAAAGGTAAACAGGAAGGAACTCCAGCGTCGCTTCATGACCTCCTCCGGACTTAACTTTACCTTTGAAAAATCTAACAATGGACAACTCCCCTTCCTCGACATCCTCGTAGCTCTGAACGACCATGGGTTCAAAACCACTGTCTACATTAAACCAACTAACACAGGACAATGCCTCAACGGCGATAGTGAATGCCCCCGCCGTTATCTTCTATCCTCCATCTCCGCCTATGTTAGGAGAGCCCTCACGCACTGCTCTACCTAGGCCGACACCCACCAGGAACTAGAAAGACTATCCCAAGTTTTAGTAAATAACGAATACTCCAACTCCGACATCTCCAGCACCATCAACCACCATCTTGAAAAATGGTACACCCAAAGCTCTCCCAACATTGACCCCCCCAATGAAATTAAGATCTTCTACCGCAATTACATGTCCTCTGAACACAAAAATGACGAGGCCGTCTTAAAAGAAATAATCTCCAAGCATGTCCACCCAACCAACCCGGAAAACAAAATCAAATTAATAATTTATTACAAATCCCCCAAGACCTCCAACCTCGTTCTCCGCAACAAACCAGCCTCCACCAAGATAAAGAGCCCGATGACAGACGATCACGTAATTTACCAACATACCTGTAATTATGAGGACTGTGGACCCCATTCAAATATAGGTATGACGCAGACTCGTCTTTCACGTCGGCTAACTCTTCACCTTCAGGCTGGAGCCATCAAAGACCACTATCTCACCCCTAACCACCCTCACCTCACACTCAACGAGTTAGAGAAACACACCACCATACTCGATAAAGAAAGTGACCCAAGGAGATTACCTATACTCGAAGCTTTATATATCCTAGGCTTACATCCCAACATCAACAACCAAACTCTGGACCTTCAGATCCTTCCTTCTGCCATAAGGCACTTTCCTACAGGACCTAACACCCCCCCTCGCCCCCCGGTGCCCTTGACGCTGCCCCCCGCGCTACCTCCTTCAGCTTCGTCTTCCGCAGGCGCCACACAACTTAGGCCACGCAGCCAATCAGCTTCGACCCCACCAACCGACCACCATCCCGCATCCAGTGCGCATGCGTGAAGCGGTTCCCCCCTTTCTCTTTCCTAGAATACCCCTCCACCAATAGTAGACTTTTGCCCCCTGATTTTCGCCTCCTCTGATCCTCCACCCTCTATATATACCCTTCCTGTTTACCTTTTATATCTTTCCATCCTTACTTGATAATGCTGGTTGTCCAGTGAAAAGCGTCGTATATTCTGAATCATCATTTACATTTATGTAACCCTGTACCACCATGAATTTTGCTCATCTCCTTCATCTACTTCCTTCCACCCAGCGAAAACTCATCAGAGACCTGTAAACTTTGAATAATAAAATTTCCAACGCAGAAATTGCCATTTCTTTCAACCTCGTATATATATATATATATATATATATATATATATATATATATATATATATATACCGGTATATATAATATATATATAAATATATATATATATATATATATATATATATATATATATATATATATATATATTATTTATTTATGTATATATTTATTTATTTATTTTTCGTTAATGGAAGGCGATTATACTATTGGCTTTGCATATGATAGGTATACTGTATCTGCATGAGTATTTATAATGCACATGGTGTTTGTGCAATTCATAGGTCTTTAATGTATGTTTGAACCACTGCTAGTATGTTGAAGGAGTAGTAAGTTATTTAATCTCTCAAACAAGGATTGGGTGAAATGATGCCAGTCCGTGAACGTGGGGGAAGTTGCAACAAAGGGAAGACCAAAATAGACGTGGGGTCAAACCTTACGGTCTGATCGTGAATGAAAAAAAAAATGACAAGTGAGGCACACCTGCATAGGGCTACCAGGAGCACTACCATTAGGACGTGAGACCAGAACCACACTCTGTCTGGAGAATTAAATATAAAAATTAGTGTATGTACTGTATGCTTGTATATCTTCAACATATTCATTTGAGAGCATGCGATTTGCAATTGTTGAATCATCAGCCAACTTTGTGATTGTACAGGTGAGACCCTCAACTATGTCGTTAATGTAAACTTGGAAGATAACTGGTCCAAGTACCAATTTCTTGGGTACCCTGCTACTTATGTTGATCAATTTCGATGCTTTACCGTTTATGAATACTCTTTGCTTTCTGTCACTGAGCCAATTCTCAATCCATTTAAACACACCATCTTGTAGTCCATGCGATTTTAGTTTTATCAATAATCAATAAACGTTTGTGTGGACCTACAGTATGTCAAAGGCCTTTTGAAAATCAAGGTATATATTATCTACATAATACTAATATTATCCAATAGTTGAAGTAACTACTGTACTTTCTTCTTTCTAATGTAACTATAGAATTTGTTCAGGGTTGTTTTACTTTGATTCTCAACATATAACTCCAGGGTCTTTTTACTTTGCTTTATTAACATTTTGGCTTAGTGTCGTAGTTCTATGAAATTCACCCTTCTTATATGTATACATATTTTTAGGTTAAAATATTTAGATATTGTTCTTTGATTTTTTTTTTAGATCCTGATGATGACGTTTGAAAAGTCCAAACGTTGAAAAATATAGATGTCCGTGATTACCCTGGTCCTCCTCTTTCTCCTAAACAAATGTTATTTTAGTTCCTCGGTTATCTTTTAAGAATACATAAGATATGTCAATAATCGCAATTTGAGGTTTTGACATTAAGACAGGGTTGAGACTTTCGTTGATCAATAACAGAACGCCTCCTCCATTTTTATTGATTTGACTTTTTCTAAACATTGTATAATCGGGCAGTGTATATTCTGTTGAAAAGTCTCTGTCTTCCATATTTAACCTAGATTCTGTAATGCCGACTATGTCATAACATTCTGTAAACATATTTTCCTCTAGATCGGAAAATGTATTGCGTAAGCTAAGAGCATTTGCATAGAACACCTTTAGAGTAATAGAGTTATATTTTATTGACTACGTATTGTCCGAATTTCTAGTTCTTATTTAACTTACACTAACCTGCCTGGCTGCTCCCAGGTGACTCCGTTTTGTTGAACGGAATTCCTAGACTGCATTGTTCAGCAGATGGGCACGACATGCAGCTCCTACTTTGTTGCGATTGATGCTGTCTCCTGAAAGCATCATTTATCATAGGAAAAATGATCCCACGTGTCCACAAAACCGATGTCTTCCTCCCTGCAGAGGTTGGCAGGTCAGCGATGTGTACTGGTGGCTATTTTGTAGAATCAGTTCTCAACATCAATCCAGGGGACAATACCTGAAATTATAATTTTATTAGACTTTTTCTTGAATGACCTGATCAGCTGCTGGTATTTGCGTAATTGTTCCTCTGACCGTGTTCGTTGGACATCATTAGATCCAGCGTGGATGATATACGTGGTGTTTGTGGAGGCGAGCCTTGACACCTCCTCCACGGCAGCGACCACGTCGTCCACACCGCCAAACTGGATACAGAAATGCTATCTGGTTCTGAGTGCCCTAGCGCAGAACTCCGCTAGTTGGCTGCGGACAAATGGATTCGCCCAGAAGCCAAACTTTTTTCCTCTTCCTCTTCAGTAGCAAGAATCTTGAAACGGCTTTGACATGTTGTTATGGGAATGATCTACCTAGTTCCGGTACTGGGACTCAGCTTCTCACTAAGCAAATGTTGTTCTTGGGGGAGAGAGAGTATAGTCATTAGCATGTTCTGGAGCATATGGGGCAGCTGCTGGTGTGGGTACAGGTACTGTTTGCACTTGAATGGTGGCAGTCAACATCATAGTGATGGTTTCTTGAGCCAATGGCACTCTTACGTTGAGAGAGAGAAAGAGAGAGAGAGAGTGAGCAAGGAAGACAGACTGGCAGAGAGAAGGAGAAACAGACAGACACCCAGACAGACAGTGAGAGAAAGAGTTGAACCCTCCTAATCAGATACTTTTCCTTTCCCAGAGTTATATATCCCATCACAGAACAAAGTTTAAGCACACCATGATGAAACTGGTAGTTATTGAGGTCTAAGGCATTCATAGTAGAATCATACAGGTAAAATCCATAATGCGTATGCTCTCATTTGAATATGTATCGAACCAAAACGAGTTAACGCAGTGCTTTATGATATCCTAAATACTGCAGTGTTTTAATCTTAGGTTCACATATTTACTGATTAGGTGTGCTCAACCGTCTTTGTGGGTTCTTTACCAACACATATATTTTCTTGCTCTATTCAGGGGTACTGTGTGCCATTGCACCATATTCTGTTCGCATGTGTGGGGAGGTTCCAGTCACATCACCCTTCTCGAAAGGGTATTTTCAAAAGCAATTTTGTTTCAACTCGCCTCCTTTTACTAATTATTTAAAATCTCTCTACACGCCGCAAATGTTGCATTGCTTACTCTCTTCTAACGCTATTAAAATAATCTGTGTTCTTCAGATATATATATATTCATATATTATAAAGTGTATATCTCCTCCCATACGGAGAGTTGGTGGCACCCGCCTTTCAACAAATTTCCAGCCCGATTCTGTTCAACTCGTTATTTCAAGGGTTAAACGATTTCTTAGTCTTTCTTCCACTCAACAAGTAAACTCTGGAAATATCTCCCTCATCCTATGACTTAAACTGTTATAAACTTCATATGGCCAGATATTTTTCCTCAAACGTACCTTGAATTTGACTCTATTACACTTCCAATTTGAGAGGAGCCTCGTTACAGGCAGCATTGCCTTCTGTCTCCTTCTCATACATATAAAAGCATATGTTTGTATATCTATTATGTCTTGTTAGTGTACACTCATAATCACTAACAAGAACATCATCCGGTTGCTGCCTGGTCAGGTCATTGTTGCAGAAGTTTTTTTTGAGAGCTAATGCATTGGTGGTTAAATTTAGAACATCATAATGTCTTGTCTCCTGGTTAGCAGTATCGTGGCATCTCTACCGACTTCATCCTCTTCCCTCATTTTGCCTTGTTTTCCTAGGTTTCCAATCATTCCTCTGAGCTGGCTTGCCAATTATAGCCCCAGCATTGTTTTTGGGGAGTAGTGGGATCCGATGCATACCTAGGACATTGACTCATGGGTGCCCGCTGCCAGCGTGGTGTCTCTGTGGTGGTTGGCTCTTTGACTGACAAATCTGTAACTTAGTTCGAAGTTCCTCTCAAGGTTCTCATCCTTCTGCTGACCCCCCAGGTTTCTTTCAACCGGGAGTCATCACTTCATCACTCCATTACATTCTTAATTTCCCGCAAGTCTCGGTGCCTCAGAGTAGCGCTTCCCGGTGTCAACAAAAATACATGACTCTTGCAAATTAACTGAGCTTGCCATAGCGTTTCACAGTTTTGGCCATCTTAATTTAACATAACTTTAACCTAACTTAATCTAACCTAACTTAATCTAACCTAAATTAAACTAACCTAATTAATGTGTCCTAACTTAATCTAACTTAACTTAACCTAATCTACCCTAACTAGCGCATTCAGGTGTGCTATAACCCACTATTTTCACCAAAACCACCCAGAAATTACTATCCACTGTTAGTCTCTTTATCCTGCGCTACTTTTCCTTTGCAAGGGGGGCTGCGGACAGTGGGGGCATTGGCCCGGGGGTGCAAACCTTTGGGCTGATAATCTCCTTCTCCGCTACGCTCTCAGAGACAGGTCTCATCTCTTCCTGGCCCATTCGGGGACCAAAGTATCTGGAGCGGCTTCGGTCTACGGGACTCTGGACTGTTCAAACAGGCATGCTCGAGAACAACAACAACTCACCATCCAGTCGGTCCACTTATAATCACTTACTGTCCCAGCTCACATCACACTCAACCTATTTCTAGCCACGAACATTGATCATGACCACTTTAACTACATTATTACCGAAGATCTCTCTCTCTTTCTCTTAAAACTCTTATTATAGCACGATTTCACCACACAGAAAATCACGTACACACATTCAAGTGAAGCATACATATGCATTTAACGCATACACAGCAAAGCAATCATAGTAACGCACACAGTCACACACATACAGAATATATTTATGCCCTAGAAATATAAAAAATACAAAATGGTCACACACAGCATAAGAAGCAAGGTCAAACTCTCAACCCCCACACACACGAAGCCTACCTTAACTCTGAAAACCCTCAAACACAAGCCCACAAACACACATACACTCATTCAGCACAGGAAACCAGCCCAAACTATCAAAACGCTTCATCACACACACGCAAAAGAGAGAGAGAGAGAGAGAGAGAGAGAGAGAGAGAGAGAGAGAGAGAGAGAGAGAGAGAGAAAATCCTAATAACTCCCTGCAGCCAATCCAACTTTTCTGTTTACTCTTTCCCTAGTCTCTTACCCAGGCGCTCCGATTTACCTTTCATTACCTCCCAGTCAAAGATTTTTATTTTGCCTGCCTCGCTAAACATTTCCAGCACTCGAAAGGGGTAGAGATCTTAGGGTACTCGAGATCAGCCAACCTCTGCCATCTTGGTCTATCTATCTATTGTCGGGCGCCTTACTCCACTTAATGAGGGTGGCCATACACAGAAAGCCGCTAAGTGGACCTATCTCCTGTAAGAGGGACAACCCATGCTAGTTTACTGAAGGACTTACAGGATTGACCACTCAATTAAGGACCCGTCTGACCCAGAGGCCCTCTATTTATCTGTTTAGCACTATTTTTCTACAGTGGTGTTCGGCTAGTCCATCCACTAAGCTGCTTCACCCTTATGTAAGCAGTACCGATTTGTATCAGGTTTACTCCCCTAGACAGGTTACCGACCATGGCTGACAAGTCTCATCCACCCGGATTTTTATAAGGTTGTCTCCCCTAGATTGGTTGCCGACCAAGGCTAATGGGTGCCATCCACCCGTAGCCATCTTGGTGCCACTGGATATTATTCCTCGCTTCACACTGAAATATGTCCATACCAATGCTTAACATTCGGGAATATTGGTACAGGATATATAGTTTGGTCTTGGATATGCATTCTACATGATCAAATATACTGTATAATAGAGCCTTGTTGTCTGTCAATTGAGGCACCATAATGGCGTCTAACAAAAAAGCTAATCACTCTCTCTTACTGCAGGGTCTCTAACGCAGAGAGTTATTAACTTAGACTACTATGAAGGGAAACGCTGGGAAGATTGAAGTTGCTGCTCGTTTCGTATAGTTTCCGAAGAGAGGTGCTGCTCGTTTTGTATTGATTTGCAAGATAGGTGCTGCTCGTTGTGTATTGCTTTGCATGATATTTGCTGCGAGGGTGTATTATCGCTTTCAAAGACAACTCTCTGAAGATTATGACGGATTTTGACAGATTATGCTGGCTATCATTAGACGATTTTATGCAATTTAGGAAGGATCTGTGGGAATTATAAAGACAAAGACTATCTCATTAACTCTCTGACTTCCATATACCCTTCCTAATTTGAATAATATCGTCTATTAATAGCCAGCAAACAGACAAACATGCGTAATCTGATCTTCTAAGGGATAATTGGTGGTAGTTTTGTATCCTTATAGAAGGGGTTCGCTGCTTGCCTTGTATCCCTTATGGGGAGAGTTGTTGCCTATTTCCTATAGTGCAGTTACTCGCTTTGTATCGCTGAAGGGGAGATGGGCCAGTTGTTTGGTCTATTTATTCAGTTATTCACATTTATATTTTCCTCGCTAGCTCTCCATCAAGCCTAAAAGGACGCCCCCTAGATCTCCTTTCAAGATAACTGTGTACATTTTTCGGTAGAAAATTTTTCCGGCCGAGGGCCGGTTCCTCTTAAAATACAGGCTCGCTGACGCTCGCAAGGAAAAAATCGACACCTAAATGACACCAAAAGTCTAAGTACTGACAAAGAAATGGGGCGACCAGATAAGCGACCCATCTCCGCTTAACACTATCTGGTCCGACGAATTATGGGTTATTATGGAATTTTGTGTTATAATTATTGAGGATTTTGTATATTTTTCCCTCTTTCGAGCAATGTATTTTAGTTTGTCTCGTACGCTAACAAGCAACGCTCTCCCAGACTTCCTTTAAGCTAATATATATATATATATATATATATATATATATATATATATATATATATATATATATATATATATATATATATATATATATATATATATATATATATATATATATATATATATATATTTAAAAAGCACTCCTAGATTCTCTTCAAGCTAAATTTACCCATTTTTCGACAGATCATGTTTCTCGGCCGAAGGCCAGAACAATATTGACACCTGAATGGGTCGAAGCGTCTTATTATCACCAAACTAATAAGTTCGAATGGAACAAAACAGGGTAGTCCAAAAAGACCTCCCTTGGACCAAATAGGGTTAAGGGGAGTTGGGTCGTTTTTTCTGGATCATTTTCTCCCTCGTGCTTAGCCCCATTAGTTTCGAAATTTCAAGACGTTCAGTCCATTAGTTTGACAATTTTAACACCTTTAGCTCCATTTCGTTGTCAATTTTAAGACCTATCTTGACATTTAGGTGGCGAATTTTGCTTGGCGCGCGATAGCGAGCCTGTTATTACAAGTTCGGCCGGGACATTTTCTACCGAAAAATGTAAAAATTTATCTTGAGAGGTGTTTTTCTAAGTTTGAGGGAGGTCTAGCGAGAACACTAAAACATAAATGAATTAAATAGGCCGGGAGCCAGGATCACCCCTCAGGATGTTAATAGGCCGGGAGCCAGGATCACCCCTCAGGATGTTAATAGGCCGGGAGCCAAGATCAACCCTCAGGATGTTTAAATAGGCCGGGAGCCAGGATCACCCCTCAGGATGTTAATAGGCCGGGAGCCAAGATCACCCCTCAGGATGTTTAAATAGGCCGGGAGCCAGGATCACCCCTCAGGATGTTAATAGGCCGGGAGCCAGGATCACCCCTCAGGATGTTAATAGGCCGGGAGCCAAGATCAACCCTCAGGATGTTTAAATAGGCCGGGAGCCAGGATCACCCCTCAGGATGTTAATAGGCCGGGAGCCAAGATCATCCCTCAGGATGTTTAAATAGGCCGGGAGCCAGGATCACCCCTCAGGATGTTAATAGGCCAGGAGCCAGGATCACCCCTCAGGATGTTAATAGGCCGGGAGCCAAGATCACCCCTCAGGATGTTTAAATAGGCCGGGAGCCAGGATCACCCCTCAGGATGTTAATAGTCTGGGAGCCAGGATCACCCCTCAGGATGTTAATAGGCCGGGAGCCAGGATCACCCCCCAGGATGTTAAAATAGGCCGGGAGCCAGGATCACCCCTCAGGATGTTAATAGGCCGGGAGCCAGGATCACCCCTCAGGATGTTAATAGGCCGGAAGCCAGGATCACCCCTCAGGATGTTTAAATAGGCCGGGAGCCAGGATCACCCCTCAGGATGTTTAAATAGGCCGGGAGCCAGGATCACCCCTCAGGATGTTAATAGGCCGGGAGCCAGGATCACCCCTCAGGATGTTAATAGGCCGGGATCCAGGATCATCCCTCAGGATGTTTAAATAGGCCGGGAGCCAGGATCACCCCTCAGGATGTTAATAGGCCGGGAGCCAGGATCACCCCTCAGGATGTTAATAGGCCGGGAGCCAGGATCACCCCTCAGGATGTTTAAATAGGCCGGGAGCCAGGATCACCCCTCAGGATGTTAATAGGCCGGGAGCCAGGATCATCCCTCAGGATGTTACTAGGCCGGGAGCCAGGATCACCCCTCAGGATGTTAATAGGCCGGGAGCCAGGATCACCCCTCAGGATGTTAATAGGCCGGGAGCCAGGATCACCCCTCAGGATGTTAATAGGCCAGGAGCCAGGATCACCCCTCAGGATGTTAATAGGCCGGGAGCCAGGATCACCCCTCAGGATGTTAATAGGCCAGGAGCCAGGATCACCCCTCAGGATGTTAATAGGCCGGGAGCCATGATCACCCCTCAGGATGTTAATTGGCCAGGAGCCAGGATCACCCCTCAGGATGTTAATAGGCCGGGAGCCAAGATCATCCCTCAGGATGTTTAAATAGGCCGGGAGCCAGGATCACCCCTCAGGATGTTAATAGGCCGGGAGCCAGGATCACCCCTCAGGATGTTTTTTGCTACCTTTTCTTAAATTATAATTCCTGATAACCTATGTATTGGGTTATGCCAAGAACGTACTGACGACCCCCAACTCGGGGCCGTTCTCTCTCTCACAGGGGGCTAAAATCTTTAATTTCTGGGTGCGCTCAACTCCGTACTATATAAGTATGGAAAATTACTTATTTGGACATAAATAAATTACCAGATTGTCATTAAATTTGGCATGCACTATTGTTACACATGCAGGAAGAGATAGAAAGCATAATAAATATAATATTGATATTTGTATTTCTCAAATAAGGCAACACACTCGCATAAAGGCAAACAAATGTCTGTTTTTTGCACAATTTTCTTTGCAAATACAATTTATTTAGGTAAGTACAATATAATGTAAAGCTTTATATTGCAATTAGAAAACCACCTCAGATTACAAAGTCTGATTTGAACCCTCATTTACATTTATGAGTAGTAATTTCTTACTATGGTCAATAATAAAACAAATCTGAAATACTTATAGAATACCGATAATAACCAAGAACATTTGTGATAGGTCCTATTATATTTCAAACATAATTTACAATGATTTATTGATTTACTAATGTTATTTACATTACTAAAATGTAATTCACTAGCATTAAACCTAATATTTGGTTATTTCGCTCCTGATTGGAACTTGGGAAATCTCATAATAAACAGTATCCTAAATATTATAAAGAATGTTTGTGGCAAATGTTTATGGACACATCCATTTCATAACATATATTAATCTATCCTTTTCCTTATTTGCCATTGGGAAGCTAAGAAACGCAACTTTACAAATTATATATACGCTTGCTGTGATAAAGATTATGTACATATAACAAACAAAAAATAGCATAACAGCTTTATTTTTAGCTTTTCTGCACACCTTATTCACTATCAGATTAATCATTTTCATCCCCATCATATTCATCCTCTTCAACATTATTATGTATCTCATCAAAGTTATCTTCATCATCCTCTTCATCTACTAATACATTGATGAGATCTTCGGGAAGGATATCTCCCTCGAACCATAATGGTTCAAGTTTACTTGTCTCAGTATTTATATGAAATCCAAACTCCTGAGGTGATGGTGTTTCTGGATAGTGTTCATGAACCCTCCTCCAGATGCACACTTGATAATTAACTCTATTTAAATGCTGCAGAAGGACCCTTTTGCAAGGTGGAAAATTGGTAAGATCAAAAGTGACACCAGGTCGTAGGTCAAGACTCGAACCACAGATTTGTTTAGCCTTTATATCTCTGGCTCAATTAACTTGTTTTACTCGGGGACAAAATTAATAGAGTCGACAGGTGAACTCTTCAATACTCTTGATTACACTCTCATCCTCAAGAACCCACTTCTTTCCTACTGAAGCAAATATGTGCTTTTTGGTACATATGGTACATACGGTATATATGGTATATTTGTAGGTAGTAGGGGTAGGCAGCCCCGCCCAGGGAAGTACTACCGCCAAGGTTTCGGGAGACTCAGGGAATAGCCTGAATTCCATTTTCTCTCCCAGGCCTTGGTAGCTGGATACATATCTTTCTGCCTCACACATCAGGGGTATCAGGAAAACCCTCTTTATATAACATACACATCCAACTTCACGACATTGCCCTACATCGCTATCCTCTATCCATAAAATACTACTCTTCCCACTACATATCATACATGTAACACCATACACTTACCTTATAAATATGGCAGTACAATTGTTAAGAGCAAACCTGGTGGTCCCTCGAATATCCACCCCCGGCAGGGTTGGGTTATTGACACAGGGCCCTCCCGGTCGTCATCATGCGACTGTGTCAAGAGCATTGCAACGTCCCAAAGCTGCTTGTCAGTACAGCTATTTCTTTAGTAATATAAGGGGACTTCACTCTAACATCAATTCTGTACACCAATTTCTTCAAGCAGAATCCCCTACTCTCCTTTTTTTGACAGAGACTCAAGTAACATCCACATCTGACACATCTAGATTTAATTTTCCAGGTTATCAACTGCTCCAAAATTTCAGACCTAAAGGTGGTGTATGTTGCTTCGCAAAATCTGAAATTGCCCTGGAGGAGGTTACTAGTTTCAATTGTCCCTATTTTGATTATTCTATATACAAATTAATTTCTGCTGGTAAATTTAAATACATATGTTGCATCTACCGTTCCCCAAATACTCCTCCAGAGCAAAGTCTTTTTGATTCTCTGTCCTCACAACTCAGTGTCCTCAACTTAAATGCTTCTTCTGAAATCACTGTGTTGGGTGATTTTAATGTCCATAATGTTGAATGGCTCACTCATTCAGCCAGGACTGATGATGCTGGTCTTGAATGTGAGCTATTTGCAGACTCATTTAATCTCATTCAACTAGTCAACCAACCCACCCGTGTACCAGATAATCCTAATCATAATTCCCACCTACTGGACTTATTTTTAACAACCAATTCAGAAAATTATGATGTTACAGTGAGGTCCCCACTTGGATCTTCTGATCACTGTCTGATACAGGCCACCTGTCTATCACCTACCACACCTTCCCACTCTGAACCTGTTTTGGTGACTAAATGGCATTACGATAGGGCAGACTGGGAGGGTCTTCAAGGTTTCTTTATTGATATTCCCTGGACCTCTTTCTTTTCTAATGATGCACACTCCACCTTGAGCCACATACAAGATTTTGTAAAAATTGGAATGGAAACTTTTATTCCTCATCAAAAGTACAGTAAAAGATCTAATTCACCTAAATGGTTTGACCATAATTGTGCTAGAGTAACTGAACAAAAAGCAATAGCCTACAATGCATACACAAGATCAAAAACACATGAAGCCTTTAATTACTTTAGAAACATCAGAAATCATGCCAAAACTGTATTAAACCTAACCAAATCAAACTTTCTCCATAAGCAGGCAAATAAACTTCTAAATAATCCAAATGATAACAAAATATTTTGGTCTACTCTTAACTCATTCAAATCCAACTTCACTACTGCTTCATCCATTCCACCATTAAAATCTCCGACTGGCAATCTTGTAAGTGACCCACGAGGTAAAGCTAACCTTCTTGCAGATATTTTTTCCACCAACTCAACCTTAGATGAAATAAATCAAGATGTCCCTGTACTTAATTTTAATTCACCTGAAATTCCCTCACTTAAGATCCACACCAGACATGTCAAAACTATTTTGCAGAATCTCTCAGTAGATAAGGCTCCTGGTCCAGATGAAATTCCTCCAATAGTACTTAAGAATTGCTCCTTGGTGCTCGCTCCTGTATTGGCAAAATTTTTCCGTCTGTGTACTCATACCTCATGCTTCCCAGTACCCTGGAAAGAAGCAAACATCCATCCAGTTCCTAAAAAAGGTGCCTCTTCAGATCCATCAAACTACAGACCAATAGCTATAACTTCCACTCTTGGCAAAGTTTTTCAAATTATATTAAATAATCACATAATTAAGCATCTGGAGAATAATAAATTAATCAGTGATAGGCAATATGGTTTTAGACGATGTCGATCAACTGCAGACATTCTTTGCCTTCTTACGCATCAAATCAACCAAGCTACAGACCAACATGGTGAAACACATACAATAGCACTGGATATATCAAAGGCATTTGATAGAGTCTGGCATCAATCATTATTGTCGAAGATGTCACACTACGGCCTTGCATCATTAGTTCCACTAATTTCTTCTTATCTTCATAACAGAAAAATACGTGTAATGGTAGATGGCCTTTATTCTCAATTTCACTCAATAAATGCTGGTGTTCCCCAGGGATCAGTTTTGGCCCCAACTCTGTTCCTCATTCATATCAATGATCTCATATCTACCACTCATAATCCAATACATTCCTACGCAGATGACTCAACACTCCACAGTTCCTTCACATTTACCAATTCTTTCACCCAACCCGATCTTATAAATTCAAAAATAAACACTGCAATTTCTCTGAACCAGGACCTTTCTAGAATTAATGAATGGGGACAAGAGAATCTAGTTTCCTTTAATGCACAGAAAACCAAGTACATTCAATTTTCTAACCGACAGAATCTCACTGACTCCCATATATTTTTTAATGATGTAAATATTCCCACTTCCCCTAGTATTGACATTCTCGGTGTAACATTAACTACTAACTTGAGCTGGACACTTATGTTAGAAGCATTGTTAAGAATGCCTCTAAAAAACTGGGACTCCTGTACAGAGTTCGAGAATTCTTCACTGACGAGCAGTTGGCCGTAATATATAAAAGTCATGTGCGCTCTCAGATGGATTACTGTTCACCTCTGTGGGGTGGAAGTGGAGTGGTTGCATTGAGGCAGTTGGACAAAATTCAAAATAAAGCTATTAGATTAATCAATAACCCTGCAATCACACAGGACCTTCCTACATTAGCCATACGAAGAAAAGTTGCATCCCTTGCATTATTCTACAGATATTTTCACAGCAATTGTTCCGAGGAACTTGCTTCAATTGTGCCGCCTCTCCACATCTTTCCCCGTAGAACTAGGGCAGCTGAGAGCGCCCATGAATTTACGCTTTCTCCTCCACAATGCAGAACTTCTGCTTATCAGAATTCATTTATCCCCAGAGCTACTACTCTTTGGAATTCACTTCCCTCGAATTGCTTTCCACAAACTTACAATCAACAAATGTTTAAATCCAGTTGTTACAAACATTTTATGAATGGAGGATGCCTTTAGGCACATGGACCTTTTTGTTTTATCTGTGTTTTTCCTTCCTTCGTTCATTGTCTCTTAAAAAAAAAAAAAAAAAAAAAAAATGTCTATGAACTTTGAATCTTGGCTTGTAAGTTTGATTGGTCTTATCTTAGCCTTTGAAAGCTGAAATACAGTTTGCACCAGTGAAGGCATATGGGGTCAGCAGGGCTGTAATGTGATCTTGTGCATAATTTTCAGCTAACTGATTCATCTTGATAAGTCTTTTTCCCATATCCAATAGGACGCTTACTGTAAAGGATTTAGCATAGTAGAGGAGGATGAAGACAATGTCAGAATCCTTTGCTCTGACTCTAATAGTAGTAATGTGAGACATTTTGGTTTGGATGTATTGGATATAAATGACCAGCCTAATGTCAGTCTCTTCATGGCTGGAGCATATTTCTGACAAATACTTTTTCAATGTTTCTCCAGCAGATACTGTCAGTTTGTAAGCTTGACTTTCTTCAATAAAGATTATAGGTTTTTCAAGGATACCTTTCATCATATCAGCAGAGCTCCAATGGCGATGAAGTAGATTGATGAACGATTTCTTGTTTTCATTATTTGTGAGAAATGTTTTCCAATCTACAGGACGATGGATATTCAGTCCATCAACTAAGAACCTTTCACCACTGCCACTTCGGTCTCGCTCAGCTGATTTTGGAGAGTGGAGGCGGTCAGCATAAGTGTCTGCTGAATACTGTTTCAGCTGCAGCGGGGAGACTGTGCAAAATACGCTGTGATATAGTCAGCATTGTTCGGGAAACATCTTTCATGTTAAAAGAAGAGTTCCCATCCTGAATTAGTGCACATTCTTTTGGAGAAGGGAGCTGTGCATTCTCGACATCCTTGAGTAAGTAGTTCATTCCTTGCACTTTGTTTGTCTTTGCAAAATATCCATCAATAGTTGCTATGGAATATGGAGTTGGAGTCAGGGGATAGGACATTAGGTCACAAATGCTAAATTGTATTCCATGTTGTTGTGAATTAAGCAATACCAAAAAGATGAACCCACTTGTGGCTTTGTACTGGATCTCCTTTTTGTTTGTTGCTACAACTTTCTTTGAAAGTGCAGTGGAAGACATTGTTTTAAATTATTCCTCTTGATGGCATCAAATAATGGCAAATTTCTTGTGATAAGTCGGTCATGGATAAAGTCTTCTTTCTGGGATTTGCCTTTACTTAATGCATTGAGCACATCATGCCTTACTTCTTCAGGCATTGCTGCCCCTAAAGATAAACTTGTCAGTGGTTGTGAGGATTCAAGTTGTAATGGGTTGATAAAACTCTGAAATGCTTTAAGTGTTTGCTGTACTTGTTTCTCAGACTGAATTATCTCAGCAGGTCTAGTGTCTCTTTGCTGGTTCACAGACCGTTTGTTTGTCCCACTAACCATATTACACATGGCCTCCACAAACTCTCCTTTAGCATGAGCAGTCAAGATGTGGCGTTGACTGGCATCAACATTACTGGTGATTACACTGATTCCTGTGGAATATGTACCAGAACCTGATGTTGACTTCAGCCACTTCATAGCTGTCTCCTCTAGTGTTATATCAGTATGACAACGGTTGCCAGGGACCAGTGATCTAGCAACACTTATTGCTCCAGCTCTCAATAACTTTTCAGAACCGGGATGAGTTTCGTCAATGTGTTCAAGAAAATAACCGAAGTATGTTAGGAATCGAGCATAGTTCTGCTGATTTGAACAGAAGAACAAGTCGGGCATAATGCTTATGGCACGTCTATATCCATTGAAGTCATTCCTTTTGATGACATTATTCAGTGACAGTACAATCCACACATAATTCATGTACTCAATCCAGAAACACCCATTTTCTTCTAACTCACCATTACTCACTGCTTGTCAGAAGGTCTGATATTTGGTTATATGATCACGTTGGCTATATCAGTTGAAGTCAGTGCTTCACTCGCAGTATACTCATTAAGGGAAAGATAGGACCAACCAAACTTACAAGCCAAAATTCAAAGTTCATAGACATATTTGCTTCAGTAGGAAAGAAGTGGGTTCTTGAGGATGAGAATGTAATCAAGAGTAATGCAGAATTCACCTGTCGACTCTATTAATTTGGTCCCCGAGTAAAACAAGTTAATGAAGCCAGAGAGATAAAGGCTAAACAAATCTGTGGTTCGAGTCTTGACCTACGACCTGGTGTCACTTTTGATCTTACCAATTTTCCACCTTGCAAAAGGGTCCTTCTGCAGCATTTAAATAGAGTTAATTATCAAGTGTGCATCTGGAGGAGGGCTCATGAACACTATCCAGAAACACCATCACCTCAGGAGTTTGGATTTCATATAAATACTGAGACAAGTAAACTTGAACTATTATGGTTCGAGGGAGATATCATTCCCGAAGATCTCATCAATGTATTAGTAGATGAAGAGGATGATGAAGATAACTTTGATGAGATACATAATAATGTTGAAGAGGATGAATATGATGGGGATGAAAATGATTAATCTGATAGTGAATAAGGTGTGCAGAAAAGCTAAAAATAAAGCTGTGATGCTACTTTGTGTTTGTTATATGTACATAATCATTATCACAGCAAGCGTATATATAATTTGTAAAGTTGCGTTTCTAAGCTTCCTAATGGCAAATAAGGAAAAGGATAGAGTAAACTTGTGTTATGAAATGGATGTTTCCATAAACATTTGCCACAAACATTCTTTTTAATATTTAGGATACTGTTTATTATGAGATTTCCCAAGTTCCAATCAGGAGCGAAATAACCAAATATTAGGTTTAATGCTAGTGAATTACATTTTAGTAATGTAAATAACATTAGTAAATCAATAAATCATTGTAAATTATGTTTGAAATATAATAGGACCTATCACAAATGTTCTTGGTTATTATCGGTATTCTATAAGTATTTCAGATTTGTTTTATTATTGCCCATAGTAAGAAATTACTACTCATAAATGTAAATGAGGGTTCAAATCAGACTTTGTAATCTGAGGTGGTTTTCTAATTGCAATATAAGCTTTACATTATATTTTACTTACCTAAATATATTGTATTTGCAAAGAAAATTGTGCAAACAACAGACATTTGTTTGCCTTTATGCGAGTGGGTTGCCTTATTTGAGAAATAGGCTACAAATGTCAATATTATATTTATTATGCTTTCTATCTCTTCCTGCATGTGTAACAATAGTGCATGCCAAATTTAATGACAATCTGGTAATTTATTGATATCCAAATAAGCCATTGTCCATACTTATATATTATCGTACAGAGTTGAGCGCACCCAGAAATTAAGGGTTTTAGCCCCCTGTGAGAGAACGGCCCGGAGTTGGGGGTGGTCAGTATATTCTTGGCATAGCCCAAGACATAGGTTATCAGGAATTATAAGTTAAAACAAAGGTAGCATAAAACATCCTGAGGGGTGGTCCTGGCTCCTGGCCTAAAAGGCTAAACAATCAACCAGTAGCCCCTTAAGTAGCCTGTTGGTGATCATTTAATATAATTTCAGAAGAGTGTCGTTGTTCGTTCTACAGTATATTGTTTCTTACGGGGAGATGGTCTTTTCTGGTTCCCCTTCTTCCTCATGTTTTGCCCCATTAGTTTTGAGATGTTTAGATGTTCGCCCCATTTGCTAGATGAGTTTAAGAACTTTCGCCCCATTTATGTCAATTTTAAGACACTTCATGCCAATTAGGTGTCGATTTTATCTTGGCGAGCGATAGCGAACCTTTAATTTTAGTGGAATCGGCTTTCGGCCGTGACATTTTTCTACCGAAAAATTTAATTTTGTTTTGTTTTAAAGTTTTATGGAGGTCTAGGAAGGAAACTAAACACACACACTATATATGTATATATATATATATATATATATATATATATATATATATATAGAGAGAGAGAGAAAGAGAGAGAGAGAGAGAGAGATGTGAACACAAATACGCTGTGTTCGTGTAGTTTCGGAAGCGAGTCTGCGACAATGGATTATCACTTGGTATTTACTGGTAAGTGCAGGACAGTCAGAACCATAAATGTTGCAACATCTGCCAAATGACGTTAATGGACTCGAGTTCTCGAAAAGGGGCTCCAGTCCTGACGCTATTCTTTACATACAGTGTCCTGGCCTAATAATCCAAAAGGGGCTCCAGTCCTGACGCTATTCTTTACATACAGTGTCCTGGCCTAATAATCCAAAAGGGTCTCCAGTCCTGACGCTATTCTTTACATACAGTGTCCTGGCCTAATAATCCAAAAGGGTCTCCAGTCCTGACGCTATTCTTTACATACAGTGTCCTGGCCTAATAATCCAAAAGGGTTGATAGCTTCTGAAGTCCTATTTTAACTAACTAACTAATCTACCAAATGAAGTCAAATCTTTCATCGCAAAATGGTTATACAAAGCTGAACAATATCGTCTGAAGGTAACTAGAATGAAATAAGGAAATAATCATTGTGGGTTTGAAAACAAGTTTAGCAATACTTTTCCAAACGAAGGGGTTGAGGGAGAAGTGATTATTTTTTGGTCGATTTTGTCACATATTTATTATTTATTTAGTTCCTTCCTAGACCTCCATCACACTAAGAAAATCATCCATTAGATCCGTTACTACAAGTGGATAGGTGTTCCAAAGATAATTGTCTGAATGCATATTAGCATTTAATTACTTAATCAAAGTAGTATCATTCGAAAGACATTACTACACAAAACATTAACACACATAATAGAAAACAAGTATTCATATATTATTACTTTTGAATAAATATTATGCTCTAATGTTGTCCTACTATCATATTCCGGTACATAGTTTATTAAATATATAAATTAATTATATACAGAAACGCATCTGCGTTTGACAATCATATATATTTTGTCTATGTGTATGAAGGAGACAAAAAGCAGGCTGCCTGCAACGATTGTCTCCCCCAAAGCCAAGGAAGTGACAGAGAGCTAATTTTAAGGGGTGTTGGAGTTTAAATGCCTGAACACTGCGAGGTATATTGATATTCGAATGGAAATATAGGAACCTTAGTTACCATTTAATAAAACTCCCTACAAATTGTAAATCCTTCAAACAGCTTTTTCTCTAACTTCATTTGAACGGCAATTACAGTGCATTAACATTGAAATGCAATTAGCTGAATAAGACATTTCTAATTGAAAGGTAGTTATTCAAAATACATTAGTATCCTAAAAATACTTTAAAGCTCATTAACGCAATAATAAACATTAATTGCAAGGCATATTACTTTTTGAAAGACATTTCCAGCACCATTCATTAATGTCCAAAATGTGTTAACCCTATTTGGTCCTAGGGGGGATTACCTTGCTTCACTAAATTTGTTTTGAGATTTTAAGAGGTTTTTTATGGGCGAGCGATACCAATTCTTTCAATTAGAAGAAATCAGCGTTAGGCTGGGACATTTATGTATTGACAAATGTGCAAATTTACGTTGAAGGGGGTCTGGGTGGAGATATTTTTAGCTTAAAGTCTGGGAATGCGTTTTTGTTACCCTACGGGACAAACTAATAATACATTGCTCGAAAATGACAAACATGCAAAATATTTAATACTAACTAAGCAAAATATCATATTAACCCACAATACGTCGGACCAGCTTGTGTTAATTAATACAAATCGCCTTTCTGTCGATAAACATTCACAGCCTGTTTCAAATAAGTAGACCAAAACTCTTAAACATTAACCTCAGTGGCTCACAAACGACTAGGATAATCGAGCTAATATGTCTACCATTAGGGAAGGGTCAGCCATGGAATAGATGTGGACATTTACAGCCCATTTGGTCTAGCCCTTTTTGAGTTCCAGAGCTTAGGGTTCACGATTTCTGGACTACCAACTTGGAACAGGGTATAATACAGTCATGGTCAGGAATTTGTGGAGGATTATAAAACACCCATATATGATGCAGGAACCAACTATTTGTGAAGGATTATAAAACACCCATATATGATGCAGGAACCAACTATTTTGATAAACAGCTTGACCCTACATCCGGTTGTCACTAGTTAGCGTTCATTGTTTCCTTTTGGTCAATAACCCTTTCTGTATCAGCGACGATGGTCTATTTTATTCTAGCTATATTTGGGAGCACGAGGCTAGGAATCCTCCTTCCCTTGAAAAATTCTCCTACTCAACGATACAAAAAAAAAGGGGCGAGGGAACGCGAAAGTGGTTTTGGAACACGTCATAGTGCTAAAGGGGTTAATCAAATATAATTTGTAATTAATCTTTCAGGTATTCAGTCCTTTCGGGGAGCATATACACACACACACACACACACACGCATATACTGTATATATATATATATATATATATATATATACAGTATATATATATATATATATATATATATATATATTGAAATGATGGGGCTGAGCAGCCTCCCAAAGACCAACACCAGAATTGCCAGTATCCAGGACAGCAAGAGAAACCGAAGAAGACAACAACAGGAGAAATGGAGAGAAGATAGAAATCAACTAGCTTCCCAGACTGTAATCCATACCATATTAAATGAGTCTACCCCTTCTTCCGGACATTCCCATGCTCTAAATTACAGAGAACTAAGCCAGTCTCCCCTAAAAAGGAGATTGAGCCCGGGCCACTCACAGGAGCCCCAGCTCCTCCAATGGCAGAGGCCGAGAAAAAAACTCACGGCCTATCAACAGCTCCCGCCTGACTTGCAATACAGTGAGGCCATGTTTATGCAAGTTAAGCACCAAGAACCTGGCCAATATCGCTACAAATGGGAATATCAGGACCCCTCATGCAGTACCTCTCGGGAGAACTGGGAATAATGCAGACACAGTGAATACTACAAAAGATCTGGCCGACAGAGTAAGAAAAAACAAATTACCGGATGATCAGACAAACATCCATTATATCACCATAAGGCCCTCTAAAAGTAGGGGACCAATATTAAAAGATCAAGAATCTCCATATGTATAATCCTATTACTACCATGTATATTTAGATCAAGAATTACCTTCACTATAACCAAAACAACGATATCCACATGTCCTTTTTAAATTGAATTACCACAAGTTGAACACCCAAAATAACCTGAACATAGCCTTACCAAAACTGAAGGAAAGTAAGCAACAATACCCTCTACTATTCTCTCCTGGTAAAGCCAAAAGGGAATTTATGTAACGTATTACCGCCTCACCGACGCCCCAGCCAAACACGTCTGCCATTCACTTCCGGTAAAGCTAGAAGAGGGTACAACGCAAACTGTTATAGCTCTACGAACGTCACGCCAGGACCCGCCTTCACCTTCCCCTGAGAGAGGCAGTTCCTCTCGACGTCCAGCCCGGCAGAACCACGAGTCCACGTCGACCAGACTTCCACTAAAGGCTATCTACACTCTTTACCCTAAGTGTCTCTGCTCGTTTTACATTGTGGTTATTTAATGTGAAGGTAAGGAAAAATATGCGAATATTCTGGTAATAATTAATCTTAGATCTGTGCCCAAGATCTATCTTGAATCTGTGTTCATCCTTCAGAAACTAATATATTGATACGTGACATACTCATATTGATACGTGACATACTCATATTGATACGTGTTACTTAGTACGAATACTCTCAGATTTTTCTCTATTGTGTCTATTATTCTTTGTATAAGTTAGGTCGAAGTCGAAGTATATAATGTGAATTAATTCCCTTCCTAAATCTTGCATCTACCTAGAACCTACGCCCAATTATATAATACTTTTAATCCCTTATTCACCCCTCAGGATAAACTAGAATAACCCTTTTTCTTACTTCGAAAGTTAAAGAAACCCCTCTATCATTGAATTAATATTGATTCATTATCAAGTTATCCAGTGTATACGTTCTTGTGAATAATCTATTTATATACGTTATTCAGGTCATATAAATTCTTTCCACCCCGTCTAGGAATCCGATTGTGTGTCAGTGATCGCTTTCACTTATTAAATCTTAAATATAGATTTGTTGTATATATCAGCAATACCTATATTGTAATCTTGTATGAATTAGAATACAACGCTATTCTGTTATGTGTTCTTATAGGAACCTGTTAATTTATTCAGAACTTCTTGTATGCCATATCGGTATTCCCTTAGTGCAACTTCGTTGTGTACACCATTCTATATAGCTATATCTATCAAGCTATTTGTTCACGCTCATTTTACATCGCGTTCTTTAACCTACTTGGTTAATTTATTTCAATCTTATACTAGTTTGTATTTTATCTATATTCATCATTCAGTATAAATATTGTTGAATCTGAATTCCTCGACCCCGTGAGATTAAACTTCATTTATTAGTAGAAGTTTATTTTCGTACCAGAGTTGTGTGATTATTCACAATAACCCGCCTAGATAATTAAATTAAAAATCAAATTCTCTCCCTCCCGCTTCTAAAATAAATCGCTTTACCTAACTCCCCAATTTAACATTGCATTAAGACTAAAAGTGATTTACCCCCACTGCAGTCTAGCTGATAGACAAGCTAGACCAACCTGTGCTTAACTCACCTGTGTGCAGTATTCTTGTGTGGTCTGCCGCGCACCCTACCCCACGCGGCTTAACGATAAGTCTGAAGTCTTCGTGCCTGAGTCAAAATACTTCACGCGCAGTTGAAGTAAATATTACCACGCCTTTGCCAGAATACTTTGCGTTAAATACTTGACTCTCATAGATATTATTATCAAGTTTTTATTCTATGTGTATATGTATCTGCGTTCCTTTGCATATTCCCATTTCCTTAGGTTTCTGATTTAATGATAAGTAATGTTTCATTAGAGAGCCCATTGATCTCTATTACTACTGCTTTTACTTACTCACTATTACCTATAGTAGCGAAGTATAGTACATTTATATTCCTATGCCATTAAATAAAGAAGAGTGTAAATGATACTGTGTGTTCATTGTGTTTATGGTAAACTAATTGAGTAAATAATTATCAAACATACTACGTTAGATGTGTCCCTGTTGAGATATATTCCAAATCTAAATATCCACAACTTGGATTAGTCATAGATAATACCGAAGCCAGTTGGATTACAACCCGGCATAACATATATATATATATATCTCTCTCTCTCTCTATATATATATATATATATATTTTAAGAGACAATGAACGGAGGAAGGAAAAACACAGATAAAACAAAAAGGTCCATGTGCCTAAAGGCATCGTCCATTCATAAAATGTTTGTAACAACTGGATTTAAACTTTTGTAGATTGTAAGTTTGTGGAAAGCAACTCGAGGGAAGTGAATTCCAAAGAGTAGTAGTTCTAAGGATAAATGAATTTTGATAAGCAGAAGTTCTGCATTGTGGAGCAGAAAGTGTAAATTCATGGGCGCTCTCAGCTGCCCTAGTTCTACGGGGAAAGATGTGGACAGGCGGCACAATTGAAGCAAGTTCCTCGGAACAATTGCTGTAAAAAAATATCTGTAGAATAATGCAAGGGATGTTGCACGTTTCTTCGTATGGATAATGTAGGAAGGTCCTGTGTGATTGCAGGGTTATTGATTAATCTAATAGCTTTATTTTGAATTTTGTCCAAGTGCCTCAATGCAACCAATCCACTTCCACTCCACAGAGGTGAACAGTAATCCATCTGAGAACGCACATGACTTTTATATATTACGGCCAACTGCTCGTCAGTGAAGAATTGTCGAACTCTGTACAGCAGTCCCAGTTTTTTAGAGGCATTCTTAGCAATGCTTCTAACATAGTGTGTCCAGCTCAAGTTAGTAGTTAATGTTACACCGAGAATGTCAATACTAGGGGAAGTGGGAATATTTACATCATTATCAAATATATGGGAGTCAGTGAGATTCTGTCGGTTAGAAAATTGAATGTACTTGGTTTTCTGTGCATTAAAGGAAACTAGATTCCTTTGTCCCCATTCATTAATTCTAGAAAGGTCCTGGCTCAAAGAAATTGCAGTGTTTATTTTTGAATTTATAAGATCGGGTTGGGTGAAAGAATTGGTAAATGTGAAGGAACTGTGGAGTGTTGAGTCATCTGGTAGGAATGTATTGGATTATGAGTGGTAAATATGAGATCATTGATATGAATGAGGAACAGAGTTGGGGCCAAAACTGATCCCTGGGGAACACCAGCATTTATTGAGTGAAATTGAGAATAAAGGCCATCTACCAATACACATATTTTTCTGTTATGAAGATAAGAAGAAATTAGTGGAACTAATGATGCAAGGTCGTAGTGTGACATCTTCGACAATAAGGATTGATGCCAGACCCTATCAAATGCCGTTGATATATCCAGTGCTATTGTATGTGTTTCACCATGTTGGTCTGTAGCTTGGTTGATTTGATGCGTATATATGTGTGTGTGTGTGTGTGTGTGTTCGTGTGTGTGTGTGTGTGTGTGCATGTGGATGATTCATGCTGACAGGTAGATGGATTGGGTGGGGGAAAACACAGGAAAGAGCTTTAATTCTTTATTTTCTAACGTTTCGGGCTATGGACAACCCATCTTCAGAGAGACACAGAATGGGTTTCCTCGCATATATATACAAAAGTTTGGATATTTCTTATTGGCAACATAGACCAGTACTGCCATATAGTGAGTATTTGTTTTTCCTGCTTTACCTATTAATATCCTTAATCCTACTTGACCTTTCCAGCCTTTGATCTCGGTGCTATTTTTGCCGCATATATGACCACCTGACAAATCCCTCCCTATGGTTGGTCAACTCCCTGGTCCTACATATAGATAGTCACAAACATCTGCCGAAATGGGAGGAAGCAAATGAGATACAGTAAGGATAGGTTTAAATACAAATACGAGAAAAAAAAAGAAGAAGTCGCTTATGTAACTCAAAAAGACGTGACCAACCATAGGGAGGGATTTGACATGTGGTCAGTACATGCGGCAAATATAGCTCTGAGATCAAAAATTGGAAAGGTCAAGTAGGATTAAGGATATTAGTAGGTAAAGTACCAACAAAAAATAATCATTATATGGCAGTAATGGTATATGTTTCCAATAAGGAATTTCCACACTTTTGTATATATATATATATATATATATAAGCAAAGCAAATCTGTGTTAGTCTCTCCAAAGATGGGTTGTCCATAGCCCGAAATGTTGGAGAATATACTGTAGAATTAAAGCTCTTTTCGGTATTTTTCCCCCACCCAATCCATATATATATATATATATATATATATATATATATATATATATATATATATATATATATATATATATATATATGTGTGTGTATTAATCTATTTATTTACATAATACTTGTAATAATATAATGAAATAGGACACAATATACAACAAAAAATACTACATGAGAAGGCTACAAGCAGTTTTTCATTTGTATTTCTTATTATACCGTCAGCTCGTTGCTGAAAATATACAAGCATGACCAGACATATTGAAGGCCTTTGATAGTCTGGTACAAATCATTAATTTCTAAACTACCCTCCTTCGGTTTCTTTCCCTCCATCTATGCCTTTGTCTCTAATTTCCTTTCCGGCAGTTCCACAGCTGCAGTTGTAGATGGCCATCGCTCACTTCCTCATCTTATCAACTCCGGTGTTCCTCAGGGCTCAGTCCCATCTCCTATTCACTTTCTAATTTTCATAAACTATCTCTTCTCAACTTTACCTACAGTCCCATCTATTCATACGCAGACGACTCTACCTTACACCACTCAATTAGTTTTCCAGAATGCCCCAGCCAGCAGTCCCTCAATGACAAAGGTAATGAAGCCATGCAACACTTATCTTCTGATCTAACTACTATTTCCAATTGGGGCAGAGAAAACCTTGTTGTCTTTAATGCTTCAGAAACCCAATTTCTCCATCTATCTACCCGTCCGGAACTCTCAGCGGACTATCCCTTATTCTTCAACAATACAATAATCAATCCTTCATCTTCTCTCAATATTCTTGGTGTCTCTTTTTCTTCTGCTCTCACTTGGAAGGACCATATTACCAGTCTTGCTAAAGCAGCCTCCCAGAAACTGGGTGTGCTCAACTGCCTCAGGGGGTTCTTTACCCCTGCACAGCTCCTTGTTCTGTACAGGGGCACAATGCATCCTTGTATTGAGTATTGTTCACATGTGTGGGGAGGATCCTCTCACACCGCACTCCTAGACAAAGTACAAAGGAAAGCTTTTCGTATCATTAATTCCCGCCCACTCACCAACTCTCTCTCTTCACCGCAATGTTGCATCTCTCTCGCTATTCTATCGCTACTACAATAATCAGTGCTCCTCAGAGCTCTCCCTGTGAATACCACCTCCTCTACGTAGGATACGTGGTACCCATCTTGCAACACAATCCCACCCCTACTCTGTGCAACTCTCCAACCCAAGAGTGAAACGTTACTCTCAGACTATATTCTATTCAACTGCTGAGCTCAGGAACTCTCTCCCAGAATTAATCTTTCCCTCCTCCATTGACTTAAATTGCATCAAACTGCGTGTGTCCAGGCACTTTGGCTGGAACGTCCCTTGATAGTACGTTTATGCATTTCCAAGCAAGGAATGTGAGATGAATATACTAACATGTTTGAAGAGTGTAGTTATAATCTTATATATGGAAGTAAAATTATTGTGATTGAATTAAGATGGCACACAGCTTCTTGCTCTGAATCGGGGCACAGTGCGTTTCTGTATTGAGTATTGTTTATGTTTAATCTCTTCTAAAGATATACTTTCTACCCTTTCTGGGCTTAATACTAAGAAGGCGTACGGTCCGGACGGTGTTCCTCCTGTTGTACTTAAAAACTGTGCTTCTGTGCTGACCCCTGCCTAGGCACACTCTTTCGTCTCTGTCTCTCCTCTAACGTCTTTCCTTCTTGCTGGAAGTTTGCTCTCATACAACCTGTCCCAAAGAAGGATGACCGCTCTCAACCCTCCATCTATCGTCCAATTGCTCTCAGCTCTTGTATCTCTAAAGTTTTTGAAACTATTCTTGCTTCCAAATTTCTTAAGCATTTCTCTTCACATAATCTGCTTTCAGATCACCAGTATGGTTTCCTTAAGGGTCGCTCTACTGGTGATCTTCTTTCATATCTTACTAACTCTTGGTCATCGAACTTTCGGGACTTCGGTGAGACTTTTTCTGTTGCACTAGACATATCGAAGGCCTTCGATAGAGTCTGGCACAAATCTTTAAATTCCAAACTGCCCTCCTTCGGTTTCTGTCCCTCCATCTGTGCCTTTGTCTCTAATTTTCTTTCCGGCCGTTCCACAGCTGCGGTTGTGGACGGCCATCGCTCAATTCCTCATCCTATCACCTCCGGTGTTCCTCAGGGTTCTGTCCTATCTCCTATTCTCTTTCTAATTTTCATAAATGATCTTCTCAACTGTACATCTAGTCCCATCCATTCATATGCAGAAGACTCTACTTTACACCACTCAATTAGTTTTCCAGAACGCCCCAGCCAGCAATCCCTCAAAAGTAAACGTAATGAAGCCATAAAATGCTTATCTTCTGATCTAGCTTCTATTTCCAATTGGGGTAGAGAAAACCTTGTTACATTTAATGCTTCCAAAACTCAATTTATCCATCTTATTACCCGTCAGGAACCTCCAGAGGACTATCCCTTATTCTTCAACAATAGAAAAATCAACCCTTCATCTTCCCTCAATGTTCTCGGTGTCTCTTTTTCTTCTGCTCTCACTTGGAAAGACCATATTACCAGTCTCGCTAAGGCAGCCTCCCAGAAGCTGGGTGTGCTCAACCGCCTTAAGGGGTTCTTTACCCCTGCGCAGCTACTTGCTCTGTACAGGGGCACAGTGCGTCCTTGTATTGAGTATTGTTCACATGTGTGGGGAGGATCCTCTCACACCGCACTCCTAGATAAAGTAGAAAGGAAAGCCTTTTGTATCATTAACTCCCGTCCACTCACAAATTCTCTGCAATCTCTCTCTCTTTGCCACAATGTTGCATCTCTCTCACTATTCCATCGCTACTACAATAATCAGTGTTCCTCGGAGCTTTCCCAGTGTATACCACCTCCTCTACGTAGGGTACGTAGTACCCGCCTTGCAACACAATCCCACCCTTACTCTGTGCAACTCTCCATCCCAAGAATGAAACGCTATTCTCAGACTTTCTTCTATTCAACTGCTGAGCTCTGGAACTCTCTCCCAGAATCAGTCTTTTCCTCTTCCTATGACTTAAATTGCTTCAAACTCCGTGTGTCCAGGCATTTTAGCTCGAACGTCCCTTGATTTCGGTCCTGTCACTCTTTGATATCTGGGGGAGGCTCTCGCTGCAGGCAGTTATGCCTTTTGTCTCCTTCATTCACATAGAAAAAACAAATGTGTGGGGAGGCTCCACCCGTACCACACTTCTCGAATGAATAGAATCAAAAGCATTTCTCCTCATCAACTCACTTCCTCTTACTAGTTCCCTACAATCTCTTTCTACACGCCACAATGTGGCATCTATTTCACTCTTCTCTTGCTATTACAACAATCAATGTTCTTTAGAGCTCTCTCAGAGCATACCCCATCCCGTGCGGCGAGTGCGAGGCACCTGCCTTTCAATACAGCCCCACTCCTATTTTGTAAAGCTCTCCAACCCAAGAATTAGCAAATTTTCTCAGTCTTTCTTCTACTCAACAACTGAACTCTGGAACTCTCTCCCTCAATCAATTTTTACCTCATCCTATGACATAAACTGCTTTAAACTTTGTGTACTCAGGGATTTTAACCCCAACATCCCTTTAATTTGGTTTTCTGTCACTCTTTTGGCTTTGGTGGAGGCACTCGTACAGGCAACCTGCCTTTTGTCTCCTTTATACACATATGAACTAAAGTAGTATAAGTAATTATAGTATTCACAGTAATAGTAGTAGTAGTAGAATTAACAGTAGTATTAGCAGTAGTAGTAGTAGTAGTAGGTCCCTTAGTGTTGCAATCATTAACAAGACATGAGAAGACACATGTTAAGCAGGTGGTCTATGCAGATGATCTCACTGGAGCAGGGAAAGTCAACGATCTCAAGAGCTGGTGGGAGTAAGTATCAGAAGTGGGCCCAGAAATAGGATACTCTCCAAATGCCAGTAAGTCTATACTGATAGTAAAACCAGAACATTATGAAAATGCCGTAGAAGCTTTCAACGGTAGTGAAGTGGTCGTAATAAAGGATCTTGGGGCGGTGATTGGCACAGAAGAGTTCAAGAAGCAATACATGGAAGAGAAGGTCAGAGAGTGGGTAAAAGAAATAGACATTCTGGCCATAATTGCAAAGACGGAACCACAGGCTGCATATTCAGCATTCACACATGGGATCAAACACCGCTGGACCTACTTGATGCGTACCATTCTAATCGTGAGTCCACAACTTCAACCACTAGAAGATGCCATAAGAGACAATCTCATCCCAGCTTGGGTAAAGTCCCACACCCCAAATGCTACAGAGAGGGAGTTGCTCGCACTTCCTCCAAGGTTGGGAGGGCTTGGAATCATCAATCCTGTGAGGAGGGCGACAATGGACCACCAGAACTAAGTAAAGATAACAGGATCTCTCACTGAACGCATCATAGCACAAGATTCTGATGGTGAAGTGGACCAGGCGGACATCTACAACATCAGGAAGACCATCACGTCAGAGAGGCATAACTTACAGAAAAATTACCTGGCACGATTGATGCAACAACTTTCCCGTAGAGTATCAAGAAAAATACAAATAGCACAACAAACGGGTGCTTCAAATTGGCTGACAACACTACCAATCAAGGCAAAAGGCTTCAATCTCAACAAACAAGAATTTAATGATGCTATTGCACTGAGGTATGGTTGGCCGATTGAAGGACTGCCCGATTGATACGTTGTTGGATTCAACAACGATGCAGACTACTGCATGATATGTAAGAAGGGAGGATTCATCAGCATCAGGCATGATGAAGTAAGAGATGCAACATGCTCAGGGAGCTGTGTCGAGATATGGCGCGAGAATCATTAATCATTCCCTCGGATGGAGAGATCTTGCAGCACAGGACGGCCAATACATCCAACGAAGCACGATTGGACGTTAGTGCAATAGGTTTTTGGACAAGAGGACAGCGAGCTGCACACAAGAGGAACGAACAAGAGAAGGTCAAAGTATATGAGGAAAGGATCTTAAATATCGAACAAGGCAGTTTTATCCAACTAGTCTTTATAGTGAAGCAGATAAGTGAAACAATCGTTCAAATGGTGATGCAAGCATGAAATATGGTACAGGTATTCTTCAAAGCTCACTTTCAAAGCACATACCGCTGGCCACGCAAAAATTCAATATGGCGACCATTTTTCAAGATGGCCGACACATCTGACTGAGCCCTACTGTTATGGGTCAGTTAACCCGGCAAGCGCGATAGGCCTCACGGAAGGCTTCCTATAGGGAACGCGATAGGCCTCACGGAAGCAGGATTTTTAAAGGCGTACCAAACCGGCGCCAAGCTGTCTAGGGAGTCACAAATTGCGCCACGTTTAGTGCGACATGGTACCTCTCGATGGCACCCACAACCACCCGCCGCACGCACCCCACACAGTCTACACACGCAGTACGCTCTCAGTCACTATGGAGCCTACACGCTCCCCTGACTCGCTCCCTGTTGACTCGCCCAACCCTGTTGCTGGCGGTGTTAGTGCTCGTGGCAGGACACGAACACGTGCCAGGGACCCCTCCTACGTATATACTTCTGAGGATGATGAGCCAGTGCAGCCAAGAAGACCTACACGTGGTGGGAGAGGCACGACACGTGGTGGGAGAGGCACGACACGTGCAACAAGCACGACGAGTGCGAAGAGGTCATTGTCCTCAGCATTTGCTCTGACAACTGCTACCACAACAACTACTGCCTCTACTGTTGTGGCAACGACGCCCACGGCGCCCACCACCACAGGAAGTACAAGTGGCCGTCCTGGGGATGCAGGAGCATCGGGGGTAGTTGGCAAGAAGGGTAAGGGTAAAGGACACCCTTATCAGTTCAAGAGGAGTAAGGTGACACCTCCCGCCTCTACCACCCCCGCGTTGCCACCACTACCACCACCCACCACGGCCGCCCCTGCCTCACTACCCACCACGGCCGCCCCTGCACCACTGCCCACCACTGCCGCCCCTGCACCACCGCCCACGCACGCCCCTGCTCCACCACCCACGCCCACCCATGCCCCTGCTGCTGTTGGAGGGCCTCGTAGAGTTTTGGCAGCCGGTCTAACGCCATCCAAGTTTGACGCCCTCCTCTTCCCTCCTGACTCCTCTGACGACGACGCTGCAGAGGGGTAAGCCTTCGATCCCAGGAACTATGGCTGGGGTGGTGATAGTGGGAGCGAGTCTGAGGAGGATCAAGACCAATATGAGGGAGGTGCAGAGGATTCGGAAGACGACGATGTACTTCTGCACCGTAACCATGACCAAGACCTGTCTGACGACGAAGGCGCAGATGACGTGGCTGACGAAGGGGCTGATCCTGATCCCCCACGGGCGTATAATTTTGCCTGGTCTGAAGGGTCCCATTTCCAACCAGATTTGCACCAGTTCAATGCCAATCTGGCTGGTTCAACAGCAGACTGGCCCTGCAATGACCAGTCCACGGAATCTGATTTCTTCTGTGCATTTTTTGACCAGGAGGTATTATCTCATCTCGTTTCCCAAACCAATGGCTATTTTACCTGGGTGAGGGAAAGAATTGATATGATATCTCCTAGAGCAAGAATTCGTGCATGGGTTGATACGACTGTCCCTGAGCTCCTTGTGTTCTTTGCGTTGTTGCTAATCATGCCTCTCTGCAGGAAGCATGTAATGGAGCATTATTGGAAGCACGACCCAATCATCAACACCCCAATTTTCCGGAAATATATGGCTCGTGATAGATTTTTCTTGCTTCTGCGATTTTTGCACTTCGCAGACAATAATAATCCAAACCGAGCTGATAGAATATGGAAAGTTCGGGATGTGTTGACCATGTTGTTGCAAAGGTACAGGAAATTCTTCTACCCCTTTGCCAACCTGGTGATTGATGAGTCGCTCGTGCTTTTCAAAGGATGCCTGGTGTTCAAGCAGTACATTCCCTTGAAGAGACACAGGTTCGGGATCAAGATCTTTGTGTTGTGCGATTGTGAAAGTGGAATAGTGCTCGACATGATCGTATACACCGGCACTGATGTAGACATTCCAAAAGTCGGTGGCAACGACCCATTGGGCATGTCAGGGCACATTGTGAAAAAGATGCTGGAGCCCTACCTGAACAAGGGGCACACGTTGTACACCGACAATTGGTATACAAGTCCTGCACTCTGCCAGTTCCTCCATGACCACAAAACGGGGGCATGTGGGACTGTCAGAACTAACAGGAAGTTCATGCCTAAGTTCCAAGGCAATCGCATAGAACTGGACAACCCCTCCCACAGTGACACCGCTTCTGATGACGACTTGGCAGAGGAACAGAGGCGCCGCAGACAGGACAGACCAAGAAGAAAGAAGAAAGAGCACTACAAGCAGCTGGAGAAGTCTGGGAAAGTTCTGGCGGTAAAGTGGCTCGATAAGCGACCAGTCCACCTGCTTTCGACTGTCCATACAGGTGCCCAAGTGGACTCTGGTAAATTCCACTACCGTACCAAGAAGTCTATCCAGAAACCTGATATGGTGGTGGATTATACCAAGTACATGCGCCTTGTGGACAAGTCTGATTGCCAGCTTGCAGGCGTTGAGTGCCTACGAAAAACAGTGAAGTGGTATCACAAGCTTTTCCTTCACTTTGTTGACATCACGATGCTCAACGCTTACAACATGTGGCTGGTAAAAAAAGACATGGCCCCGGACAAAAAACTCAAGTTCCGGGAGTTCATATACAACGTCGCCTACCAACTCCTAGAGAAACACCAACCAGTCTCCGGTCACAGGGGTCGCCGTGCAGTCAACCTCCCAGACAGAGTCATTGATGGATATGACAAACACTACCCTATCCACACCGAGCTATCTGGCACCCGGAGGCTGCAAGTACAGTGCCAGGTCTGTGCCCACTCCACCAGAAAGCCACAAAAAAAGCCGAGTCACATCAATGTGCAAGGAATGCAACGTTGGGTTGTGTTTGGGCGAGTGCTTCAGGGACTACCACTCACTCAAGTACTACTAGGAGTGGTACCTGTGTCGCCCTATCTCAGCCAAACTCCTGCCCCGCCCACCTACCTCACTACCTACCTCACTACCTACCTGCCCGTACCTGACCTGCCCGTACCTGATCAACGTGATCTCAAAACACCTGCCTGCCTACCTACTTGCCCGTACCTGATCAACGTGATAATATTATCATAACATGTACAAATTATAGTTGTAGGATAAGTTCATATGTTTTGGTATATACTGTATATATATATATTATATATATATATATATATATATATTTATATACACAGTATATTATTGTATACAGTATACTGTATATATAAGCAATATTTTCATTTATTATTTCAGTTTAATTCATTAGCCAGGCAATATTTTGTTTTATTTATATATATACCTATGTATTATTATACTTATGTACTAACCTTTTGTAACAACCTTTTGTAATAATAAAACAAACATAAAAACAAACAAAAAACAAATAAATAAACACAAAAAAACATACTTACGCTCTGCTATTCATCAAAGTTTTCGACTTTATGAATAGCAGGGCGTAAGTATGTAAAAAAAAAAAAATTCAAGTGATATAAACACTCCAAAAACATCCCCATAACCTCTCTGGTTTCGAACCCACATCTCTAGGCCTACATCTCTAGGCCTACATCTCACTCAGTCCATCACTCTAACCACTAGACCATGACTGTTCACACTATACTGACAGCGATTAGTGCGTACGTATTTTCGGGCAGACGAATGCTTGACAAAAAAAATATATATATACCCTCGATACACTTGTGTATATCGAAGTATTTAGTATGTATAATACTTTTACATAACCTAACATATTCTATCATTACGAACAAACAAGTAAAGAAATTTACAAGTAAATAAATAACCTTTCATCCATGAGTTGCAAGCAAATAGTGCGTAAAAATTGTGTAATGAGATATCGGGTTACTCTAACATACTGCGCCATCCAAGAAGCCTTATCGTTGTTTACAATATAGCAACGACAACACAAAGTGTCTATAAGGTCTAAATTTGTGCATACACCCACGCTAATCTCATCTACCTACTGTAATCTGACCCCTTTTCTCTCCCGCGCCACCCACCTTTCTCAATACACCACTCTTATTTCGCCTATTATTCGTCCGTATGCGTCTCTGCGCTTCATTTATCAGTGTATATTATTCACATGGGCTGCCTTACTCATGAATATGAACAGGTGAAACCATAAAGGTGCTTTTTAGGCGAGATATAGAGCGTTGCTTCTCATCAATCGCACGTTCTTGCCTCCACCCTCTCTCTCTCCTCCCGCCTGACTCACTCACACACACTCGCTCGCTCGGGGACGTCGTGCCTATCAGCCCATTTTTTTCAACTTGCAGCCACCGTAACTCCACACCCACATTTTTTTAGGGTGGATATATATATATTGGCGGATGTGGCTGCTTATTTCCAAGACATTGAGGTACTTTTTTTTAAATTCTGTGAGATCGAATTTTTTGGCAGAAATGCACAAATAACTACCCAAGCTCCTAGGGCTATTTAGCGCTTAACAGGTTAATTGAAAGAAAAAAGACATGAATACTGTCCAATCCATATTTTTTTGGCTCTAACGTGGTAAGTGAAGGTAATTTTGTCCAAAGCAGTTGTATATTAGACTTTAACTAAGATGGCGTCCAAGATGGCCGCCATTAACCTGAGGAGGCCGGATTTTTTTGGCGATTTTCGGTAGTGTTTATGGCTTTATAGCTAATCAAAGAATAAAGATAGAGAAATGAGTCATAAACCACGTGAGGGAGGTCACTTTCAACTTTTGTCTCGTAAAAAAATTCAGCTCCATAGGCCCAGTAGTTACTGAGATATTGATTGTTTTCGTGAGGTAACTTTTCCGTGATTTTCCGTGTTTACGCACCTTTGCCATAGTGAAATTTCCTTTAACCCATTGTGTTGACATCACGGTAGTTTCGGTGATATTGGAACTCGGTGAAAATTACCGCAAAAGTACCGTAACGTCATACAAGTAAATAGCAGCCATCAGCAGGCTATTTAAAGGCTATTAAAAGCCGTGCTATTTGAGTAGTGTATCGGCCTTCTGGGGTTAAAGACAAATTTTATGATATCTTGGCTATTAGTAGAGCTAGACAAATGATTTTTTCATCTAATCCTACATTTTTGAGGTCAGAGAATTAGAAAGACTTGTCACATTATTAACTCATCAGGGTCATAAGTAACTAGACAAAGTGAAGGAAGATTATATCGTAGGAAACGGCCTAATTCACATCATTTATACATATCCATTGAGTACAAATAACATTAGTAAAAATACCATAGAATCAAAGACTCACACCTCACATTTGCAAGTGCACAGAGCTGTACAGGAGAGACCCAGCCTGTAGCACTTGCACCTGCCACGACAGTCTGATTTACAGCCACATTTGGTCAGCTGTTCGCAACTCTTGGCTATGGGGGAGTTGGCTGTCCAGAAGACGTGCCTTCTTCACCAACCTTCTGCCATCCCCAGTCAGCAGGACTCTCTGCTTCTGGTTGACACTGGGTTGCTTGGGCCAAAACACAACCAGCCTGGAAGGCAGCTCGTCTAGTGTGCTGAAGCAGAGCTGCTCTTGTTGGTGGAATGGCCTCATTAGGCCTCTGTTTTCTGGCAAACATGTCAAGCCTGGCCTCATCCACAGTGGTAGCAGTGCTGGACCTGTCATACATCAGTTATGACAAACCTCTCCAGTATCTCCAGGTCACGATCTTCCACTGTAAGAGGGTACTGGCTCAGCTTGGAGAAGACAGGGGAGGCCTCTGGACAAACATCCCATGTCTGCCAGGCAGTTTTCTTTCCCTTGTTACGGAAGGCTGAAACAGTGTCACATCCTGTGAAGGCATGTAAGAATAAAATGCCTTTAGCCTTCTCCTGCCCAATACAGCGATACAGGCCATGCACACTGATCCAGCGCCGGCTTTGACCGTGACCAAATGCCACCCATAACTGCTCTAGCCCCAAACTCTGAAGGGCTGAAAAGGCACTCACTGCAATGACCACAACATCTGTATCATTTGCCTTGACCATGACGGCTTTGCTCCCATGTTCTGCAGCATATTTGGCATGCACAAAGATGCGGCTGTCAGCTTCCTCATGAGAGCACTGGTCCTGTCCTTGAAGACCAGTTTCATGAGTGCTGAGGACTGCAGATCCCTTTGTGACAATTAACAAGTTTGGTACAGACATTTGGGCAACCCTGTCTGCCAGGAACTGGAACAACTCCGTCTTGTTGTCATTATGCCTAAGGAAGTTACGCCAATTGGATGGAATGCTGTTCTTGTTTGTCACCTTGCGTCTTCATCCCTGGCCACGTTGAGACCTGGTCTCAGCTTTGAGGCTGGATGGGTTGTACACATCAAAGACAAGATGTGTTGTCTTGTACTTCGTAGCATAGCTGTGAATAAATGGCAGGAAGTCCAGAGTTGAATAGCCCTCAAAGGTCTTTCCTCTCTTTGGTGGCAAGACATGGACCAAAGCAGACCCATCTACAATCAGGACATCGGTCTCTGGTTCTTCGTCTGTTGATGTAACATGAGTCTCCAAGATAGAGGTCAGTTGAGACTTCTGGCAAGTGTACAGCCTTCAACCCTCACTCAGTGCAGCTGGGAATGCCTGATTCTCATGCTGGAAGAACTCCTGCAGATCACACTGTCTGCTCTGACAGGAGATGAACAGCTTTGAGAAGAGCTTGTAGTCCTCCTTCAGAAGCTTCTGCTTTGAGTGAGCAGATTCTTGCCTGATGAAGTCAGTTTTGTTCCTCTTGATTGACTCATAGAAGGAAACTGGATTATTTGTTTTCTGATTAAGGCCGAGGGTTTATCCTTTTACCACCTTAACGAAATTACACACACATTACTTTATGGGATACAACTAGGTTCGGGTGACCTACACCTAGCCCGATCATTCATCCAGTGCCATTTAAGTCCCGTGTGATCTGTACACCATCCAGGTAAGTACATGAGCAAGTCATGTATAGCCCCCTTACCCTTGGCTCGGCTCTCCCGCGCTGGCACACCCTGTCAATTCAGGTGCGGCTATCTAACTCTATCTACTAACTACCAACTACTGTCTAGTAGCTAATTGATATGGGGCTGTTAGAAAGCATTTGGGACACTAAATTAAACTACACTACAACTTATAGTATAGTACAGTAAAATAAGCTGACACTGAACCCCATGCTGAGTTGCACAGCAGCGATGTTACCAGTGTGACCTGGTTGTGTGTTGACATCACTCTATTATATTTGCAAGATCTCATCACTGCCTCAGTTCTTACTAACAAATGTGAAAATGGCTCCATTGGATTATCTGACCCAAAGAATGTATGTGCACACCAAAATTCATGTATATATGTTCAGTAGTTGCTTAGATATGAACATATGAAATTAATGGACGCCATCTTGGATGCCATTCTAAAATTCCAATTATAGACTATGACAATGATTAAAACAGTGCTTCTCATTAATCTGGTTAGCAAGAAACAGTTTTCTCTTAAAATGTTCACCAGGTAATAATTAAAAAAAAAATTAAGCAATATATGGTCAGGCACGGCAGCCATCTTGAAAAATGACAGCCATCTTGGATTTTCGCGTGGCCAGCGGTATTTCTGAGAAGAATGGACCTTGAAGGGTACATGTACCAAATTTCATGCTTGCATCACCATTTGAACGATTCTCCGGAAATTTGCAGTTATCTGCTCCACTATTACCACATCTGGAGGGATGGGACCTAGGGCCCAGTGCTTCTATTCAAGGCTTGCAGAGATCATCACAGAGAAGAAGCAACAGCGCAGGAGCCAAGTTGTAGCCTGGATGAAGTGCAGCCTATATTTCTCATTGCTCAGATCAGCACTACTATGCCTGCGGGGAACAAGACTGTCTGCAGCACAACCAGCAACAGTAGCAGACGTGGACTACGAGGCAGCGGTGGCAGAGGGTTGCATAGGGAGACGACTGGATTGAAGTTGTATGGTGTAGAATAGTAGTATAGTAGAATAGTAGGAATAGAGCAATATCTGATGGTTGTAAAGTATAATGTATGTACAATATTAAATAAAAAATCAAAGAAAAAAGTAGTAGTAGTAGTAGTAGTAGTAGTAATAGTTTTTTTGTTTCTTTTTGTTTTATTTAATTTTATTTAGTAGTAATAGTAGTAGTAGTAGTAGTAGTAGTAGTAATAGTAGTAGTAGTAGTAGTAATAGTAGTAGTAGTAGTAGTAGTAGTAGTAGTAGTAATAGTAGTAGTAGTAATAGTAGTAGAAATATCAAGAGATATCCACATTTATCTGAAACAAGGGAAACCAACACTACACATACAAATAGTATTGTTGCTGCCTCAAAGGGATCAGGATTTGGGGCTACTGGCTTCAGTCTTTTCATCATGTTATTTTGTTTATGTTGGTCCCGTTCTTATATATCTAGATAGATAGGTAGATAGATAGATAGAGAAAGAGAGAAAGAGCGAGAATAAACAATATATGCTCAGTTTATTTATCTATACTTCCCTTGCATTCACAACTATTTTGTCAATCGTGCTACTTTAAGATGATAATACTTATATTATATTATATTAGTAATACTTATATTTATGTGTTGACAATAATTCACGGTGTTTGTTTTAATCCAGCTGATGGTAAATTTAATCATGTAGCACCTGATTGATCGACATTTACCCCTTTTTGAGTACCAGCGACGTGTGTTATATTTTATTCTAGCTATTTTTAGACGATATTTTGCATCTAAGGAGATGTCTGTTATCGTTAACAGGGTTGGTTGAGATAATGTGCTGCCTTATTATTGCTAGAGGTCCTTCCTAAACTGAATGTAAATCGTCCAATAGTTTCCAGAATAGGATGAAAATGACGTCCCTGATACTGAATGGGTTAATGGATAAATATGAAAGTACTCTCTTTCTGCAACATATTATTGCTATTTTTGTTTCATACTTAACGAAACATTTCGCTAGAAAATATTCGGAACACCTAAATAATAACGAGAGGGACATGGCACTTAACATCAGCTAGAAAGAAAAAACACGATAGTATACGTATGTTATACTACTGAAAATCGGCAAGCATATATACTAGTTCACAACGGAGAAAAATCACCAGCACAAACAAATAGGAGGATTAAATTAGCAACAATGTCGTTGTACTATAAGCGACAGTATATTTTTCTATTTTACCATTTTTCCTTGTCATACTTTTTGTTTTCAATTACCATTGTCTCCTCCAGCTCAGGGTTTTGTTTTGTTTTCATTTTGTCCTCGCCGCTTTCATATCATTGTGTTCTTCTTTTCCCACTACATTTTTTCTCACTCCTGCTCTTCAGTGTTGTGTGTCAGTTTTATTTTGGTGTGAGAGGTAATATTAGTTGTGTGTGTGTGTATGTGAGAGAGAGAGAGCGTGTGTGTGTGTGTGTGTGAGAATGTTAACGCGTGTGTGTGAGTGTGAGTCGTAATATTAGTTGTGTGTGTGTGTGTGCTTGTGGTGTGTGTTTATGTATGTGTGTCTAAGCAGTGTGTGTGCAGTGCGTATGTGAATGTATGTGTTTGTATGAATATGTGTGTGTGGCATTGTTAGCTCAGTGTGTGTGATGGGTACACAGCGGTTTGCCTCACATTTGCGCCCACATTTATACTGTTAGAAAGTGTTAGTGCAATATATATATATATATATATATATATATATATATATATATATATATATTTTTATATATTTATATATATACAGTATATATATATAAATATATATATATATATATATATATATATATATATATATATATATATATATATATATATATATATATATATATATATATATATATATTTATATATATACAGTATATATATATAAATATATATATATATATATATATATATATATATATATATATATATATATATATATATATATATATATATATTTACAATATATGTATATGGTGGGTAGATATGCCTTTATGTATAAAAGCTTGCATACAATCACACATCTTTCAACGCTTGCATCCACAAACGTTCATGCTCTCTCTCTCTCTCTCTCTCTCTCTCTCTCTCTCTCTCTCTCTCTCTCTCTCTCTCCCGAGTTTCTTTCTATTGGTTAATGTTTTCTTCTGTTGTTATTCCCTTTCAAACTGGTATTATCATTCATTATTTGTCTTTCCTTCCTTGTACTTATTGTCCCCTCCTTACATTCCCTTACTTCCTTCCTTCCTTCCTTCCTTCCACCCTACTTCCTTCCTTCCTTCTATTGTACATCCTTGCTTTTCCTATCCTTTCTCTTCCTTCCTTTCTTCCTACTGTATTCACCTTATCCTACTTTCTCGTCCTTCCTTCCTTCTATCCTTTTTCCTTCTATCACTCTTCCTTCGTTCCTTCTGTCCTATTTTCTCTTTCTTCCTTCCTTTTATCCTGCTGTCTCCTGTTCCCTTCCTTCCTTCCTTCTATCCTAATTGTTCTTCTTTCTTTACAACGTTCCTTCCTTCATTCCCTCCTTCTTTCTATCCTATTTCCTTCTTTCACACTATTAAACTTTCTCTCATCCTTCCTTCTTTCCAGTATTGTCTTTAAATCTGTATACCCTTCCTCCTATCTTTGCTGCCTCGTCATATCCCTTTAGTAAGTCACTATTATAATGGTAATATAGGTAATGCTAATAATGGTGGAGAGAGAGAGAGAGAGAGAGAGAGAGAGAGAGAGAGAGAGAGAGAGAGAGAGAGAGAGAGAGAGAGAGAGAGAGAGAGACAGAGAGAGAGAGAGAGAGAGAGAGAGAAGCAGCCAGACAGAGAGACATACAGAGAAAAACAGACAAAGACTAACACCCAGACCAACAGACAAACAGCCAGACACACTCACATTCATACATACACACAACACAGTGCAGCGTCGCCGAGTAGCTTTAAGAAATGCAAGACAAATCCCCTGGTTTTGGTAAAGCCTGTTTCTTTGTTGTGGGCAAGGAAAAAGGTGGGTGGGAGGAAAAGTTGGAAGAGGGAGAGAGAGAGAGAGAGAGATCAGATTATATATATATATATATATATATATATATATATATATATATATATATATATATATATATATATATATATATATATATATATATATATATATATATATATATATATATATATGTTAGTAAAGCCAGGTAATACATTTTCTTTAATACATACGAGGTTGAAAGAAATGGCAATTTCTGCGTTGGAAATTTTATTATTCAAAGTTTTCAGGTCTCTGATGAGTTTTCGCTGGGTGGCAGGAAGTAGATGAAGGAGATGAGCAAAATTCATGGTGGTACAGGGTTACATAAATGTACATGATGATACAGGATATACGACGCGTTTCACTGGACAACCAGCATTATCAAGTAAGGAAGGAATGATATAAAAGGTAAACAGGAAGGGTATATATAGAGGGTGGAGGATCAGAGGAGGCGGAAAACAGGGGGCAAAAGTCTGCTATTGGTGGAAGCGTAAATTAGGAGAGAGAAATGGGTTAACCGCTTCACGCATGCGCACTGGATGCGGGATGGTGGTCAGTAGGTGGGGTCGAAGCTGATTGGCTGCGTGTCGAGGGGCGTGGCCTAAGTTGTGTGGCGCCTGCAGAAGACGAAGCTGAAGGAGGTAGCGCGGGGGGCTGCGTCAAGGGCACCGGGGGGCGAGGAGGGGTGTTAGGTCCTGTAGGGTAGTGCCTTTTGGCAGAAGGAAGGATCTGAAGGTCCAGAGTTTGGTTGTTGATGTTGGGATGTAAGGCTTGGATATATAAAGCTTCGAGTATAGGTAATCTCCTTGGGTCACTTTCTTTATCGAGTATGGTGGTGTGTTTCTCTAACTCGTTGCGTGTGAGGTGAGGGTGGTTAGGGGTGAGATAGTGGTCTTTGATGGCTCCAGCCTGAAGGTGAAGAGTTAACCGACGTGAAAGACGAGTCTGCGTCATACCAATATAGGAATGAGGTCCACAGTCCTCATAATTACAGGTATGTTGGTAAATGACGTGATCGTCGGTCATCGGGCTCTTTATCTTGGTGGAGGCTGGTTTGTTGCGGAGAACGAGGTTGGAGGTCTTGGGGGATTTGTAATAAATTATTAATTTGATTTTGTTTTCCGGGTTGGTTGGGTGGACATGCTTGGAGATTATTTCTTTTAAGACGGCCTCGTCATTTTTGTGTTCAGAGGACATGTAATTGCGGTAGAAGATCTTAATTTCATTGGGGGGGTCAATGTTGGGAGGGCTTTGGGTGTACCATTTTTCAAGATGGTGGTTGATGGTGCTGGAGATGTCGGAGTTGGAGTATCCGTTATTTACTAAAACTTGGGATAGTCTTTCTAGTTCCTGGTGGGTGTCGGCCCAGGTAGAGCAGTGCGTGAGGGCTCTCCTAACATAGGCGGAGATGGAGGATAGAAGATAACGGCGGGGGCATTCACTATCGCCGTTGAGGCATTGTCCTGTGTTAGTAGGTTTAATGTAGACGGTGGTTTTGAACCCATGGTCGTTCAGAGCTACGAGGATGTCGAGGAAGGGGAGTTGTCCATTGTTAGATTTTTCACCATCAACCACCATCTTGAAAAAAAAAAAAAAATGGTACACCCAAAGCCCTCCCAACATTGACCCCCCCAATGAAATTAAGATCTTCTACCGCAATTACATGTCCTCTGAACACAAAAATGACGAGGCCGTCTTAAAAGAAATAATCTCCAAGCATGTCCACCCAACCAACTCGGAAAACAAAATCAAATTAATAATTTATTACAAATCCCCCAAGACCATCAACCTCGTTCTCCGCAACAAACCAGCCTCCACCAAGATAAAGAGCCCGATGACCGACGATTACGTCATTTACCAACATACCTGTAATTATGAGGACTGTGGACCTCATTCCTATATTGGTATGACGCAGACTCGTCTTTCACGTCGGTTAACTCTTCACCTTCAGGCTGGAGCCATCAAAGACCACTATCTCACCCCTAACCACCCTCACCTCACACGCAACGAGTTAGAGAAACACACCACCATACTCGATAAAGAAAGTGACCCAAGGAGATTACCTATACTCGAAGCTTTATATATCCAAGCCTTACATCCCAACATCAACAACCAAACTCTGGACCTTCAGATCCTTCCTTCTGCCAAAAGGCACTACCCTACAGGACCTAACACCCCTCCTCGCCCCCCGGTGCCCTTGACGCAGCCCCCCGCGCTACCTCCTTCAGCTTCGTCTTCTGCAGGCGCCACACAACTTAGGCCACGCCCCTCGACACGCAGCCAATCAGCTTCGACCCCACCTACTGACCACCATCCCGCATCCAGTGCGCATGCGTGAAGCGGTTAACCCATTTCTCTCTCCTAATTTACGCTTCCACCAATAGCAGACTTTTGCCCCCTGTTTTCCGCCTCTTCTGATCCTCCACCCTCTATATATACCCTTCCTGTTTACCTTTTATATCATTCCTTCCTTACTTGATAATGCTGGTTGTCCAGTGAAACGCGTCGTATATCCTGTATCATCATGTACATTTATGTAACCCTGTACCACCATGAATTTTGCTCATCTCCTTCATCTACTTCCTGCCACCCAGCGAAAACTCATCAGAGACCTGGAAACTTTGAATAATAAAATTTCCAACGCAGAAATTGCCATTTCTTTCAACCTCGTATGTATTAAAGAAAAAAAAAAAAAAAAAAAAAAAAAAAATATATATATATATATATATATATATATATATATATATATATATAATCTGATCTCTCTCTCTCTCTCTCTTCCAACTGTATTTAATTAATTGTAATTGTAAAAGGTACAGGTAAATTATAGTGTAAATTCAATGAACGTTGGGGTCATCAATATGCCATTATCTTCTTTACTATTGAATGGTATAACACCATTTTACGTGACTCTATTCCTTTGGTCATTATACAGGCCTCATTATATTTTGAAATCAATACTTTTAGTGTGTATGTTTGTCTGTCTATCTGTTCATACAATATGTCGTAAATGAATGATGGACTTGGATGAAACTTGGTCAGTCCCTTCATTTTCTATCCGAAATTATCCCATTAAAGGGGGATGATTGGAATTTCTGGCCCTCCTTCTCCCTCATGTTTAGCCCAATTAGTGTTCAGATGTAAAGACGTTCGGCCCATTTGTTTGGCAATTTTAAAACCATTCACTCCATGTTGTTTTCAATATTAAGACCTTTTATGCCATTTATTTATTTTTTCTTCTGGCGAGCGATAGCGTACCTGCAAATTAGGAGGAACCAAGGCCGGGAAATTTTTCTACCGAAAAAAGGTACAAATTTATCTTGAAGGGGGATCCTGGGGCTGTTTATATTAATCTTGATGGAGGTCTAGGGAGGAAACTAAACAAATATGAATAAATCAATAAATAAATAAATAAATACATATACCAACAAATAAACCCTACCCCCATAGTTTGATATAACCAACAGTTGACAAGCCCTCCCCCCATTCCAGCTTTCTTGTACCCCCCAAAACATATACTGCACAAATCCTGGCTGCATGTGTAGTATTTGTTTCCAGCTGATGGCAAATTGCTATGTTACTATAGGTAGCGCCAACGAACTTGACAATAATCTTGAATCCTTAACTTCTTATAACTCAAAATGAATGAAAGCAACGGGCTGAAATTCCTCTCGTTTGGGAAGAGCACAATATGTAATAGGTATGGATATTTACAGCTAGTTTGCTCTAGTCCCTTTTGAGTTACGAAGAGGTCAGGGATCGAGATTATTGTCAAGTTCGTTGGCGCTACCTTTATCTTGGTTACATAGCTTTTATGAAATTTAGTAGCGAAATGTGTTGTTGAATATGACAACTTGGCATGATTAGGACGCAGAGACAAGGTAGACTCTTATTTGTCCATTAACTAATTTTGTACCAGCGACAAATCAATAGTGAGAGGGGTGGAAATTAGTTCTTGAGAAGTGGTGTGTAGTTACATGAAGGAATAGACAGACGAATGATGAAGTACGAGAGCGGTGCGGTGAGGATGTGGATGGGATGGAAAGTGTGAAAAGGGGAAGCTTGAGATGGTTCGGCCATGTGAAACATATGGGAAGCGAGAACATGACTAAGAGAGTGTACGAGAGTGAGGTGGAAGGACAGAGAGGGAGATCAGACCGAGAGTGAGGTGGCAGGATGGAGTTAAGAGGTATATGCTTGAAAGGGTGTTGGATGGGAGGGGCGTCAGCTGACTGGGGACAGAGATGCATGTGGCGATTCATTAGTGCCAACCCTTCGGGGATCATGTCGTCTGGCAGTAGATAGATGAATATAATTAAAATTCCTGTCTTCATTTTAAACTAATGAAGAATACTGTACAACAGAAGAAGACAAAACGAAGAAGACAAAGAAGGAGGAGGAGGAGAAGTAGGAGAAGAAGTATATATGGAAGAAGAAGAAGAAGAAGAAATAGAAGAACACGACGAAGAAGAATGATTACACAGCTCAGAACAGTAAAAATGCAGCTCGCTTCCTTTTTAATTATGGCAATCGTTTTGGGTATTTGCCAAGCAGTTCTCCGCGCAGCTCCGACTGTAATGGTACTTAATATACTAATTCTTGGAATAGTTATTTATTTTGTATTTTGTTTACAGAATGAACATGGCAGTGCGTATTCAGATGACATGGGAGGTTGTTACATTTTAGGCGGTGACACACACACGAGCTCTGTTTCCGTCAATGTTTACGGTCAACAGTAGTCTGACATTGAACAAACTAAAATAATGAGTGTTATCAGAAATCATCCTGCACTCCTCTTCTTCTTATTGTTTTCCCTGTGTGTGTTCTATTTTATTTTATTTTATTTATTATCTATTGGACATCATCATCATTCTTCTTTTATTTTACTTATGCTTCTTTGTTTATTTTAATTTGTCTTTTTCACTACTCAATCAATCAAAAATAGTTAGGGGGAATTTGTGATAGGGCAGGGAGAAAGTTGGATGGAAAGGACTTTTAGTCAGAGAAAAAGGTTTCCAGTCTTGCCTGGAACTTCTGTTATCATCATCCATATATATATATACTGTATATATATATATATATATATATATACCGGTATATATATATATACATATATATATGTATATATAAATATATATATATATCATTTGGGACCTTAAGGAAATATTTCCATTTATTTTTCCTTAGAATTGACATTTGAAGGCATTCGCTCCATTAGTTTGGCAATGTTAAGACCTTCGTTCCAGTAATTTGGTGATATTTAAAGATTGTGCCCCATTTCTGTTAAGTTTAGGACCTATTGTGTCATTAATGCGTCGATTTCTTTCCCCTGGCGAGCGAACCCGAGCCTGTATTATATAAGGAACCGCCGGGAAAGTAGTCTACCGAAAATTGGACACATGTATTTTGTTTAAACTTGGTGGCGGTCTAGGGAGCAAATTAAACACAAATCCCTTAACCCCTTGCTGATTTTGACGCGTTTTTACATTATATTCTGGCTACTATTAAACTATTTTACTTTGAACAGGAAGGGTATTTGGAAGGCAGTGGCTGAATTGGGATGGTCTGTATTTTGTAAATCCTCACAGGTCTGTCCTAAGCTGCATAAAATCGTTGAATGATGGCCCGAATAAACTGTTAAAAAGCGTCATGATCCTCAAGAGGCTAAAGACATATGCTGATGAGAGAGAGAGAGAGAGAGAGAGAGAGAGAGAGAGAGAGAGAGAGAGAGAGAGAGAGAGAGATAATATACTCAAGGGTATAAATAGGATATAGAACAAGTATGCCTACATACAATCATTGGATTTATTGATAGTAATTTTCCTTTCTATCCTTATACTAGATGGGTTTATTACAGCTAATGTACCATTAAGGAGGGATGGGTGTATTTATTTGATCATTTATGTATCTTTTTACTCATAGTTTCCTCCGTAGACCTCCATCAAGATTATATAAACACAGGCCCAATACCCTCCTTCATGATAAATGTATAAATTTTTCAATAGAAAAATATACCAGCCGAAGGCCGGTTCCTCTTAAATTATAGGTTTGCTTTCGCTCGCCAGGAAAAAATCGACACGTAAATGACACGGAAAGTCTTAACATTAACAAAGAAATGGGACAATAGGTCTTAAAATCGCCAAACTAATGAGCTGAAAGTCTTAAAATCTGAAAACTAATGAAGCTAAACATGAGGAAGAAGGGGGACCAGAGAAAACAGCCCATCTCTCCTTAAAAGGGTAAATTATTATGGGCACTTTACGTACCCTTTTCATACCCATACTACCCAACCCAATAATACAATACTACAACTACTATTATACTTGTATACTTTATATATATATATATATATATATGCGAATATGCTTCCACACTAAAGGTGTGTAGAAAAGGGTAGGTTCACTGCACAAAGTTTTAAAAATGTTAGTGCTAAAACTAAATTGCATCTAAAATATATTGCATGCACAAAATAAGGGTTTAAAAAGTATGTCGAGTATCTTATTAGAAGGCTCGGACTGTTGTGTACATATTAAAATGATGTTTATGTAAAAGTGTTAAAATGCATTTCTCTACTTTCGTAGATCTTCAGTTATTATACAAATTTGCAAGAGTGGCTGGCTCCAGAGTCAGGTATTTGTTTTGTACTCTTCTGTGGATTTCCAGTCACTGGTTTAGACAATAAAATGTTTGTCTTAAGTTATGATAGTTAAAAATATACTTCGTTCTTGTTCCAATATTGTTTTTCGTTCAGAGTCTATTTATAGTTCTTTATTCAAATGAGGCTTGAATTTATTTATGAAGTGACTTTCTTTACTCTTTCTCAAAGCAACGTCATCTTTCTTTACTTTGTAAAAGGGCATTATATTAAAATTAGGATATTTATCTTTAGCACATTTTGATATGTGAGTACTAACATATAGCCCTGTATTATGTCTAATGTGGTCCCTGTGCAGGTTTGTTCTAAGTCTAAGATTCGAAGTCTCGCCAATGTAGATAGAATTACAGCCATTACAACGAATCACGTAGATACAATTGAGCGTGGAACAATTCATATTATGATTAATTTCAAATGTGTAATTAGTATCTACACATTTGAATTGATTCCCTTCTATTATTTGTGTACATAATTAGCATCTTGGGTTACCACATTTCGTCACCCCTTGATTTTGTACCGTATTGAATCTGGCCTTGGTTAGCAAATTCTTAAGGTTACTGGGTTGTTTCTTCGACTTTATTAATGACACATCTTTAAATATAATATGCTTAGTTTCTTAAGAAGTTTTTAATAGGGCAACTGCGGATTTTGCTCCATTGAAATTATCATCGAAGTTGTATGTACTTATGTATGGTATTATATCATTGGATGTATTGTCAGTTGCTTTATCACTGGTGCGTAGTACGCTGATGGAGATCTGCTTTGCGCGACTTATTCCATTATTTATTATGCCTTTAGGATAATTACGAGCCAATAACAAGTCTTTTAATTCACTTAATCTTCTATCTCTCAGAGTAGGTTCTGAAACAATTGTGCAAATTCTGCGTGCTAAGTTGAATGGAATGTTGTTTTGTACGTGTCTCGGGTGGTTCGAGTTATATTCCAGATATTGTTTTGTGTCAGTAGCTTTATAGTGGACATCTGTTATCACTGCATTTGTTTGCTTCATAATTTTAACATCCAAGAAAGTTACCGTATCTCCTATTTTATCACAGGTGAAATTAATTTTGGGATCAAGCTCATTCATCAAGTCTATTAGCGTGTATACATCACCATCTCTTTCATCCCATACCATGAAGACATCATCTAAATATCTCATATAGTTGTTCTTTATTTTATTGGCAGTGGATTCGTCAAACAAGGAGAGTATTTTATAAAGATAAATCTCCTAATTTTAATATAATGCCCTTTTACAAAGTAAAGAAAGATGACGTTGCTTTGAGAAAGAGTAAAGAAAGTCACTTCATAAATAAATTCAAGCCTCATTTGAATAAAGAACTATAAATAGACTCTGAACGAAAAACAATATTGGAACAAGAACGAAGTATATTTTTAACTATCATAACCTAAGACAAACATTTTATTGTCTAAACCAGTGACTGGAAATCCACAGAAGAGTACAGAACAAATACCTGACTCTGGAGCCAGCCACTCTTGCAAATTTTTATAATAACTGAAGATCTACGAAAGTAGATAAATGCATTTTAACACTTTTACATAAACATTATTTTAATATGTACACAACAGTCCGAGCCTTCTAATAAGATACTCGGACATACTTTTTAAACCCTTATTTTGTGCATGCTATATATTTTGCAATTTAATTTTAGCACTAACATTTTTTAAACTTTGTGCAGTGAACCTACCCTTTTCTACACACCTTTAGTGTGGAAGCATAATTATTCGCATATATGTTTACCACAAGAATCAATATTTTTCATGTTTTATATATTTGGTATCGGCAACTAGACTGATGGTAGGTGCTAGACTGATGGTATGGGCCTGAGTAGATAGATAGATAGATAGGAGACGTTTGATCTTAAGCGCCAGACCAGAGTTCCCGCGAAGAGCTGCTGGAGTGATGCTCGTGTGACTCAACCTGCAAGTGCGGAAACCCACTTAACGTGACAAGACCTGCCGTAGTAACCCCTTCCTCTAGCCGTCCATGGCCCAAGCCTCCGAGTAGCCGGATTACAGGACTGCGCCATATATATATATGCCTTCTGCGTGTCATAAGAAGCGACCAAAAAGGTTGGGTCGGTGGGCTTGCGACCCCCACCCATGAAAAATATGTAGCCAACAAAAAACGAGCGAACAGCCTCGGATGCGGACGGACCCTGTGTTGATTAACCTCGACCAACTATGGACAATCTTACGGACAAGCTTAGAATAGCAACGTGGAATGTGAGAGGCATGAATGATGCCACAAAAGAGAGAGAGGTCTTGGAAGTGTTAGTGAATGCCAGGCTGGATGTATGTGGAATGACGGAGACCAAATTGAGGGGTACAGATGTGAGAGAGTGGAAGTGTGGAATGGGTGTGTGTGCTTGAGTGAGTGAGGGAGTAGAGAGAGAAGGTGCGTGTTTGTTTGTAAGTAACAAATGGAAGGAGCGTGTAAGAGACTATGGGTCTGTGGGTTCAAGGATTGTGTTGGTGAGAATGAAAGTAGGAATGCAAACGTGGGTGATTGTGTGTGTGTATGCTCCGACAGATTATAAACTTGTAAGAGAGAAAGAGGATTCTGGGTGAATGTGGAGGCGTGCCTGGATAAGTTTGACACGAACAAAAGAATATTTCTGATTGGGGATATGAATGGGAAGGGATGGGTGATAGGAAAGTTGATGGAGTGGTGGGAGGGTGGGAGGTACCGTCAGAGGTGAATGGGAATGGTAGTGCACTTGTGGACGTATGTGTGGGGAGGAGGTTTTGGATAGCCAACACCTTCTTCCGACACAGAATGATACACAGGTACACATGGAAAGTGGTGTGGAAGATGAAGGATAAGGATAAGACAGTGGTGGAACGAAAGACACTGATTGATTATATACTGTATATGTGGATGAACGAATGAAGAAATCTGTGCTGGATGCTAGGGTGTAGAGGGGTATTGGAGTGGGTCTGTCTGACCATTATGTAGTAGTAGCTAAAATTATGATACAAAAGAAGTGGGTGAGGAGAGCTGGAGGGATGCGAGAGGAAGGTGGAATTGCGAAGAGGGTGGAGAGGCTACAGGAGGAGGAAATCAGGGAAGAGTACAGGAGAGCAGTAGGAAGATGACTAGGTGGGTTCAACCTGGAAGATATGGAGGAAATGGAGATGAGCAAGGTGTTTAAGGAAGAGATCTGTGCAGCATGTGACGAGGTGTGTGGAGTAAGGAGAAGAGGGAGGCGAGTGAATGGTACAATATGGTGGACAGAAGAGGTAAACATAGCTGTGGAAGACAAGAAGAAAGCGTATAGAGAGTGGTTGGGTAGTAGAAGGAATGAAGACTTGGAGAGTCAGAAACGAGAAAGGTACTTGGAGAGAAAGAGAGTGGTGAAGAGAGTAGTGAAGGAAAGTAAGAGAAGAGTAGATGAGGAATTTGGAAGGAATCTTAGTGTAAAATGGAGGGAGTGTAAGAAACGGTTCTGGAAAGAAGTCAAGAAAGTTAGGGAAGGTAGCAAGGGAAGCAGTAAGGGTGTGAAAGATAAGATTGGGAGAATGCTAGCCGAGATGCAAGAGAGAGTCGAAAGATGGAGGGAGTACTTCAACGAGTTGCTAAATATAAGGAATGAAGCGCCAGCAAACATAGTTGGATGGGGTATGGGAGAGAGAAGAAGAGAAGTAGTGGAGGAGGAGGTGGGGATCAGGAGGTCAGAAGTGTGGGAAGCCATGAAAAGAGTGAAGTTGGGGAAAGCACCAGGAACAGATGGAGTGTGTGGGGAAATGTTGAGGTATGGTGGTGAGATAGTGATTGAATGGGTATAGAAAATGTGCAAACTAGCAAGGGAGAAGGGGAGTGCACCTGATGACTGGAAGGCAGGCATAATAGTCCCCCTATATAAGGGTAAAGGGGAAAGAGGAGTGTGTGGTAACCACCGAGGAATATGTCTTCTTAGCGTAGTAGGGAAGGGTAGTGATTGAGAGAGTGAGAGTGAGAACGGAGAAATGGATAGGTGAAGAGCAGGGAGGTTTTAGGAAGGGAAGAGGATGTGTAGATCAGATTTTTACCCTGAATTGTGTTGTGGAGCAATATCTGGAGAAGCAACAAAAGGTGTATGTTGCCTTTATGGACGTGGAGAAGGCCTATGACAGAGTGGACAGAGAAAGTGTGTGACAAGTACTTAGAATATATGGAGTAGATGGCAAGTTGCTGATAGCAGTGAAGAGCATGTATGAGGGTGCAAAGGCGGCAGTATGTGTGGAGAATGAGCAGAGCGAGTTCTTTGACCTGAATGTTGGGTTGAAACAGGGGTGTGTGATGTCCCCGTGGTTGTTTAATGTATATATGGATGGAGTCATGAAAGAAATACAAGGAAGAGAAGTGGATGTTGGTGTATCACTGATAAGGGAGGGAAATTAATGGAAGCTACCTGTACTGCTGTTTGCTGATGATACAGTTCTGATGAGCGATAATGAATGGGAGTTGCAGGGTCTGGTAAATGTGTTTGGAACAGTGTGCGAAAAATGGAATCTGAAGGTAAATGCGGGGAAGAGCAAGGTTATGGTCTTCGAAATGGGTGAAGCCACAGACTGTGAGGTGAAGTTGAACGGTCAGACTATGGAGATTGTCAGGTCATTTAAGTATCTGGGCAGTGTGCTGAGTAAAGATGGGACTATGGATGAAGAAGTGCGGGAGAGGGTGCAACAGGGGAAGAGGGTAGTAGGAACGCTAAAAGCAGTATCAAGAAAATAGGGTGGTCAGTATGGAAGTGAAGAAATCCTTGCATGACAGCGTGGTAATCCCTACACTGACTTACGGAAGCGAAGCATGGACGTTTGAGAAGAGACTCAGACCAAGAGTGAGAGGGGTGGAAATGAGTTACTTGAGAAGTGCGTGCGGAGTTTCATGGAGGGATAGACAGACGAATGAGGAAGTAAGAAGGAGGTGTGGTGTGAAGGTAGATGTGCTGGAAAGTGTGAATAGGAGCACCATGAGATGGTTTGGCCATATGGAACGTATGGGACGCGAGAGAATGACTAATAGTAGAGCAGATAATTGCAAATATTGCCAAAATATTTCAAATGATGATACAAGCATGAAAATTGGCACAAATATTCTACATAGGTGACTCTTTAAATCTACCCAATTGGCCATTTGAAAATCCAAGATGGCGGGCATTTTTTCGAGATGGCCGCCAAAATATTCCAGAAAAACGTACATTTGCAGGTAATACCTATGGTTGGAGATTAAATGGTTTACCCTTTTACTTATTTTGGTATTTATACATGCTTTATACACACTAATGCCAATTAGGATAATTCTGCAATGTTTTAAAACATATTTGACTATTTTAATGGCTTTCGGTATACAGTTTGATGTGATATTGGTGTCGATGATTAATTTTCATCTTCGTCTTCTTATGTTAGAATAGAGTGGGTGTCAGCACACTACCAGGGCACGCTGGTGACATCACTGCCGTGAGACTCGGCATGGTGTCCAGTTTCCGCTAATGATACTTAGCATAGCATCAGAGCATCGTAGCGTAGCATGATAAATAATAGCATTTTTGCTCAGTATCTTAGTGTCCCAAATTCTGCTTAACAGGCCCCCAAATCTTAAGCAGACGCACCTGAATTGACAGGACATGCCAGCGCGGGACAGCTGAACCAAGGATAAAGGGGGATTTTAAAAAGTTATCCGGATGGTCTACAGATCGCACGGGACTTGAAGGAGGCTGGATGAACGATCGGGCCAGGTGTAGGGCCATAGAACACCTTATAGGAGACGTCACTTCCAAGGGTTTTACAACACTGGTGCAAATGTTGACTGTCACCTACAGTATGTCAAACAGTTTAAGTGTCGCCTCCTATAAGGTGCTCTATGGTAGGACTATATTGCACGAACCTGGTCGTATCCCATACACAAAAGTGTGCATTCATAAGTGCGGGGTGGTAATAGGATAAACCCTCGGCCCCAATCAAAACTATCATGGATTCACAAACCTGTAAATGGAAGACAAACAGGACCAAGTGTTATCTGTGTCAGTTGGACAAACATGAAATCCTGAAATTACCCCAAGACAATCCAACTAAAAAGGACGAAGATGGCTACAGCAAACTAGCCACAAATATTCCCCTGTTTCAACCACTTAATGCCCTACCAATCAATTTTGACCCAACAAGGCTTGATGAAGGTGTTGGTATTGAGAATACATTGGGAAAGAATCACGCCAAATACCATGAGAGCTGCAGGTAGTTATTCAACAACACAAAGCTGCAGAGAGCTCAGAAGAGAGCTTCAGGTTCAGGTGGTAGAGAAGAAAGCTCCTGTAGCAAAGTACCACATAGATCACAACAGCCAGCAACACTAGAATGCTTCCTATGTGAGAAACAAGATTCAGTGACAAATCTCTGGGAATCCATGACAATGAAACTGAACCAGAGATTCAATGAGTGTGCCCAGACTCTTGGTGACACCAGGCTTTTGGCCAAACTGAGCGTTGGAGATGCTGTAGCTCAAGAGCTGAAATATCATCCTGGCTGCTTAGTAGCTCTGTACAATCGAGAATGAGCCCACCTGAACTCTCAGGAAACACAGCAAAATGTTGAAGGATTAGGCAAGCAGAAAATATACACGATTTTGTTTTCTGAATTGGTCACATACGTCAATGAAATGAGGAATGCTAGCAAGGAGGGTAGTGCTCCAGTCATCTTCAAGCTTGTAGACTTGGTGTCTCTGTACAGTCAGCGACTAGAGCAGCTTGGGGTGGAATCCCCTGATGTGAAAAGAACGAGACTAAAGGAGCAATTGCTGCTACGCATCCCAGAACTTGGAGCCCATCGTAAAGGGCGAGATGTACTTCTTGCATTTCGGAAAGATGTAGGAGCCATTCTGGCATCCAAATACAGTGAGGTCATTCACATAGTCAAAGCCGCTGAAATTATACGGAAGGAAATGCTTCAGCATACAACAACATTTGCCAATGCATTCCATGATAATGTCATTGATGATGCTGTTCCACCATCACTGCTTCAGTTTGTCTGTATGGTCGAGCATGGCGCTGACATAAAATCTCAGCTACATAACGGAGCCAGCACGTCTGACCTTGCCATGGCACAACTCCTACAATACAACTGTTCTGGCAGATACAAGGAAGGGACGTCAACCCATAGACACTCTAAGAAGCGGGAGATTCCCTTGGCAGTGTACATTGGACTGTCTGTCTACTCGAAGATGAGGAAGAGACAGCTTATTGGGCTGCTACATGACAATGGAATGTGCATCTCTTATGATAGAGTTCTTGAGATCACTTCTCAACTGGGAGAAGCTGTGGTAGATCAGTACGTTGAAGGAGTCGTATGCCCCCAATCCTGATGAAGTGTCTATTCACACTTGCAGCTGTTGATAATATCGACCACAACTCCACTGCCACTACAGCCAGTACATCCTTCCATGGCACGGGTTATTCGCTTTTCCAGAATCCCAGTGCAGAGAATCCAGGAGTGAAGCACGAACCTCCTCAGCCTCGAGTAGGATCTAAGGTGAACAAAGTTCCTGAGCTTCCAGAAGCATACACCATTGTGAAACCAGCATATATCAGCAAGAAGCCCAATCCTCCTGTAAAACAATTCCACCGACACAGGCAGCCCTTAACCCTTGTCTAGCGGGGTGTTTTGGGCTCATTTGGGAATATTCAGGCCCTCCTGAATGATCAATCAAGTATCTTCATGAAAATAAATGTATTCAGCAAAAAACTAGGCGCTAAAAGCTTCAAAATGAGACCAGAACGAGCTACGTAGCACTCGTGGTTCTCTTGCAGTGGTGCCACGAACATGGGAGTTTAGCGTATAGCGGTATATTTTTCCCAGCTATGCTCACTACTGGCTACACTGCCGGCCTCTCGAGAACACAGGGAACATGAGTTAATGGGCGGCGGTAAGCCCTGGGAGTCAGCTGTCTGGCCCGCTGCGCTCCCGGCCATTTGCACTCGATTTTAACCCTTTAAAAGCCTTAATAATGCTCCTAACTTGCTGCAAAATGGTGCACGACTTAAGTCGAGCGCTGCCAATAAGGGGTTAAAGAACATGTCAAGCGTGCAGCCTATCAGGCAGGAATTGTCTGGGCTCAAGCAACTAACCCTCAGCCAGACATCAGGTCCCCTGCTGACTATGGATGGGTAAAAGATGGAGACACATGGAGAAATTGTTGAAAAATCCCTCACAACAATTGCAGCAAGTTGCCAGGAGTTGATGAAGTGTTCGTGCAAGAAGGATTGCACAAGGAGATGCAAATGCTTCAGATCAGAACTTGCCTGCACAGCACTCTGTACATGTGGGTGCCAGTAACAAGCCTTAATTAACAGGATAAAGACATTCGTGTCAACTTGTAGTGACTATTCAAAGTTAAAGACATTCTCCTGTATTTTGGACACTACTTGTGGCAAGAAAGTGACAACGTGGTTCAAAATTGTAATGTAACATGTAACCTTTGACCTTGACCTTGAGCATGATTTTTGTGCACCACCTACATGTAGGGAACATTGTGAGCAAATTTGATCAAAATCGGGTCAATAGTCAAGGAGGAGTGATTAATCGGTCAACTCAGAACTAAACATGGTCACAATACGCGACTTTTAACCTCGACCTTGACCAAACATTTTGTGCATAACCATATAAGAAATTTTGTGAGCAAGTTTGAGCAAAATCGAGCCAATATTCTAGGTTTTATAGGCAGAAGGCTGTATTTTCTTGGATATTTTGGTGGTCATCTTGAAAAATGGCCGTCATCTTGGATTTTCAAATGGCCAATCAGGCAGATTTGAAGAGTTACCTATAGAGAGTATTCGTGTCAACTTTCATGCTTGTATCACTATTTGAAATATTTTTTTCACTTAGGCCTATCTGCTCTACTATAAGGTGTACGAGAGCGAGGTGGAAGGACAGAGAGGGAGAGTTAGACCGAAAGAGAGGTGGAAGGATGGAGTGAGGAAGTATATGGATGAAGGCGGTGCTGGTTGAGAGGAGGGGCGTCGACGGTTCATTCGTGGCCACCCCTTCGGGGATCACGGCGTCAGGCAATATATATATATATATATAATTATATATATACAGTATAGGCCTATTGTTATGTAATGTGAGCTAAAATAGTAAAATCAATATAATAAGTACAATAGTGATATGGTTAATATGCGTGTTTAGAGAGAGTCACTTGATTCGTACGCGTGTGTGGAGATTGCATCATCATGTGATCGTTTCTCGTATGGTGACGGTGCCGGTGTATCTGGTATGGTCGCGAGGCTTGGAGAAGTTTCTGGTTACTATGAGGCCTATATAAGACCGCACCTCCTCTCATTTGTGACTCCAGATCAACTTGTGTGCTCACGTCTGTCTCTCTGTACATGGCCTAGTTTACTATTATACCTAGTGTTGTGACATATTGCTCTGGCTAAAATCAAGATTAAAGCAGCCTGTATCCTTACCTGTGTCCTGGTGTTGAGTATTATTTGAGTGTCACAAATTATATTTTTTATTCTCAGTGATATTTTGTGTACTAGTTATAAGTCAATAACTACTGTAATCTAGTGATCAGTTAATAATGAATTATCATTGAGTTTTCTGTAAATTAATATAATTTCATGTTCGCCTTTTGATTAATTTAATTATAAGTGTAAAGCATTAAATTACTTTGTGATAAGTTTTCAAGATTGTGAATTTGATCAGTTTAATTTAGTTATACCTCATTATTGTACTTTCAAAAGGAATATTTTCTCGAGTGATATTTTAGAGCTTATTTCACATTTAAATAATTGTATTAGTTACCTGAATTGCGTTTATTAACGTATTGTGCTTTTCCCTTAGTTATTAAACATATATTAATAGTTTCCAGCGATCTTGAGAAAATATTAATTTGTATTATTTAACTATTAAAACATTTAATTGACTCAGTAAATGCATATACTGTATATACCTGATTATATTTCACTTTCATATTTTTGGTGAATTATTCATTTACTGTTAAATCAAATCTTAGTATATTTTATATTCTGATCTCGTCCTGAAAAGAACTTCTAATTTTATTTGTATATTATAATACTTAATTTAATTAAACTATTATACATTAATATATACATTAGTTTCCTCGAACCTAGATATTTTAGAGTTGAAGTTGGCATTACTTTTAAATTTAAATTTAGCATATTATTTGTCTTTTCACCTCGTCCTACAACATGACAATATATATATATTTATATAATGTATATATATATATACCGTATATATATATATATATATATATTCTTTTATTGGAAAGATCATATTACCACTCGTGCTAAACCAGCTTCCCAAAAGTTAGGTGTGCTCATCCATCTCCGTGGGTTCTTTACCCCCACACAGCTTTTTGCTCTGTATCGGGGCACAGCGCACCCCTGTATTGAGTATTGTTCGCATGTGTGGGGAGGCTCCACCCATACAGCACTTCTCGAATGAGTAGAATCAAAAGCATTTTGCCTCATCAACTCATCTTTCCTTACTAGTTCCCAACAATCTCCCTCTACATGCCGCAATGTTGCATCTCTTTCACTCTTCTATCTCTATTACAACAATCAGTGTTCTTTAGAGCTTGATGACTGTACACCCCTTCCCTTGTGGCGAATGCGAGACACCTGTCTTGCAACACAGGCCCACTTTTATTCTGTTCAGATCTCCAGCCCAAGAATTGGCAAATGTTCAGTCTTTCTTCTACTCAACAAGTGAACTCTGGAACTCTCTCCCTCAATCAATCTTTCCTTCATTCTATGACTTAAACTTCTTTAAACTTTGTGTGTCCAAGCATTTTGACACCAACATCACTCTTTTGGCTCTGGGGGAGACACTCGTTACAGGCACACTGCCTGTTGTATCTTTTATACACATAGACAAATATTTAATTATATATATATATATATATATATTACCGAGGTAATTCTATCGGGCATGGAAGGTACATTCCATTTTGTTTCTCTCAACCTAATCCAAAAAAATCTTGGTTTACTCACGCTTGTTCTAATGCTCTCCGCAACAATGAGGAAGCAATCAAACAGTATCGATGCCTTTACATTCAAGAATCTAATTTTTCCTATGTTTCTGCCCGGAATCAAGCCAAATCTGTTTTTCGACTTGCCAAGCACTCTTTCATTAATAATAAATGCACTGAACTATCCAACTCTAGCTCTTTCCAAGCTTTCTGGCATCTAGCCAAAAACCTTTCCAAAAATTTGTCTTCCTCGTCTTTCTCTCCCCTTTTCTACTCTGATGGCTCAACCATCACTTCTTCCTCAGACAAAGCTGAACTCTTTGCTCAAACCTTTGCTAGAAACTCCACCTTAGATGATTCCGGTGCCATTCCTCCCTCTCCACCCCCCTCTCCCCTACTTATGCCTAATATCCTAATCTCTTCTAAAGATGTACTTTCTACCCTCTCTGGGCTTAATACTAAGAAGGCGTACGGTCCGGACGGTGTTCCTCCTGTTGTACTCAAATACTGACTCCCTGCTAGGCAAACTCTTTCGTCTCTGTCTCTCCTATAACGTCTTCCCTTCATGCTGGAAGTTTGCTCTCATTCAACCTGTCCCAAAGAAGGGTGACTGTTCTCAACCCTCCAACTGCCGTCCAATTGCTTTCATCTCTTGTATTTCTAAAGTTTTTTAAACTATTCTTGCTTCCAAATACCTTAAGCATATCTCTTCTCATAATCTATACTCAGATCGCCAGTATGGCTTCCTTAACCCTTGTGTAACGAGGTGTTTTGGGATATTTTGGGCATATTCAGGCCCTCCTGAATGATCAATCAAGTATCTGCATGAAAAGAAATGTATTCAGCAAAAAACTAGGCGCTAAAAGCTTCAAAATGAGACCAGAACGAGCTACGTAGCACTCGTGGTTCTCATGCAGTGGTGCCACCAACATGGGAGTTTAGCGTATAGCGGTATATTTTTCCCAGCTATGCTCACTACTGGCTACACTGCCGGCCTCTCGAGAACACAGGGAGCGTGAGTCAGTGGGTGGCGGTAAGCCCTGGGTGTCAGACGTGTGGCCTGCTGCGCTCCCGGCCATTTGCACTCGATTTTAACCCTTTAAAAGCCTTAATAATGCTCCTAATTTGCTTCAAATTGGTGCACGACTTAAGTCGAGCGCCGCTCTTTAAGGGTTAAGGGTCTCTCTACAGATGATCTTCTTTCATGTCTTACTAACACTTGGTCATCCTCCTTTCGGGACTTCGGTGAGACCTTTTCTATTGCGCTAGACATATCGAAGGCCTTCGATAGAGTCTGGCACAAATCTTAAATTTCTAAACTACCCTCCTTCGGTTTCTATCCCTCAATCTGTGCATTGGTCTCTAATTTCCTTTCCGGCCGTTCCATAGCTGCGGATGTGGACGGCCATCGCTCACTTCCTCATCCTATCAACTCCGGTGTTCCTCAGGGCTGTGTCCTATCTCCAATTCTTTTTCTAATTTTCTTAATGCTCTTCTCAACTGTACCTCCAGTCCCATCCATTCATACACAGATGACTCTACCTTACACTACTCAATTAGTTTTACAGAAAGCCCCAGCCAGCAATCCTTCAAAGACAAACGTAATGAAGCCATACAACACTTATCTTCCGATCTAACTACTATTTCCAATAGGGGCAGAGAAAACCTTGTTGCCTTTAACCCTCTCACCACGGAAGGGCTCTTGATAGCCCATAAAAAAGCATATAACAGATTCCCGGAAGGCCTCTTGAACGCCCAGTGGTTGAAAGCCTGTGAGCTTCGTGTGCGAGGCGTCGGTCCGACGCATGTAAACAACAGCCGGCTGGACCGACGCCCCGCATCTCCGGCCACAAGAAGGGGAGCGTCGCTTGTTCGTGTGTGCCTGTATGTTGTTGTTAAGTATCGAAAAGTGGTGTAAAGTGGCTGTTTTGGCCATAAAGTTATCTCCAATGAAATCATCATCACAGCTCAACCAGTTGACTTAGAGAGCTCTACTTAATGCCATTCTACAGGTAAATAACACATCTACGCTTGGGGATGCGCGGGAATGCGGGAAGCAGTCTGATTAACGAATATACGGTAGCCTAGCCGAGACGTTTTTCGGCCAAAACACCCGGGTTTCGAGGAATATATATATAATACATAGCCGGGGCTGGAGGGTTAATGCTTCTAAAACCCAATTTCTCCATTTATCTTCCCGTCCGGAACTCCCAGTGGACTATCCCTTATTCTTTAACAATACAAAAATCAATCTCTCATCTTCTCTCAATATTCTTGGTGTCTCATTTTCTTCTGCTCTCACTTGGAAGGACCACATTACCAGTCTTGCTAAAGCAGCCTCCCATAAGCTGGGTGTGCTCAACTGCCTCAAGGGGTTCTTTACCCCTGCACAGCTTCTTGCTCTGTACAGGGGCACATTACATCCTTGTATTGAGTATTGTTCACATGTGTGGGGAGGATCCTCTCACACCGCACTCCTTGACAAAGTACAAAGGAAGGCCTTACGTATCATTAATTCCCGCCCACTCACCAACTCTCTGCACACTCTCTCTCTTCGCCACAATGTTGCATCTCTCTCGCTATTCTATCGCTACTACAATAATCAGTGCTTCTCAGAGCTCTCCCAGTGTATACCACCTCCTCTATGCAGGGCACGTGGTACCCATCTTGCAACACAATCCAACCCCTACTCTGTGCAACTCTCCAACCCAAGTGTGAAACTTTGCTCTCAGATTTTCTTCTATTCAACAGCTGAGCTCTGGAACTCTCCCAGAATTAGTTTTTCCCTCCTCCTATGACTTAAATTGTTTCAAACTCCGTGTGTCCAAGCAGTTTGGCTTGAACGTCCCTTGATTTTGGCCCTGTCACTCTTTCAACTATGGGGGGAGCACTCGCTACAGGCAGTTCTGCCTTTTGTCTCCCTCACTCACATAGAACAAATTGTATACATTGTATATACTGTATTATCTACTTTTAAACTTATACAATATCTCTCTCTCTCTCTCTCTCTCTCTCTCTCTCTCTCTCTCTCTCTACTATACTAACAAAAGTGTCATTAAAGTGCTCGGCAAACACGCTATTAAAAGCAAAATTTGGTCGTTCTTGTCTTATTTCTTTAATGAAGTAACGGGGGAAACGGAAACAGAAATATAAGTACTCATTCTTAGGTGTGTGTGTGTGTGTGTGTGTCTAAGGTATGTATGGGAGTACTTGTTTCTTGCATAATTATGAATGAGCATGTGTGTGTGTGTGTGTGTGTGTGTGTGTGTGTGTGTCTAAGGTATGTATAGGAGTACTTGTTTCTTGCATAATTATGAATGAACATGTGTGTGTGTGTGTGTGTGTGTGTGTCTAAGGTATGTATGGGAGTACTTGTTTCTTGTATATGAATGAGTGTATGTGTGTGTGTGTGTGTGTGTGTGTGTGCTTCTGAGGTAAGTGCGGGAGTATTTGTTATTGTATATGTATGTGTGAGTTTGTGTACATCTGTTTGTATGTGTTTGTGCCTCTTAGGTATGTGTAGGAGTTTTTGTTTATTGTATATATATATATATATGTGAATGTATGTGTTTGTGTGTGTATGTGTGTTTGTGAATGTGTTTGTATGTGTGTGTTTGTATGTGCGTGTGTACATTATGTGTATGAACCCTGAAACACCAAAACGAACCTCAAAAATGCATACACTAAGTAAAGCTGCCTGTAAAGAGTGTCCCGCTCCCCGCCTCCTAAAAATATAAAATAATAATTATTAAATAGGAGTGACAAACAGCCAAATTCAAGGTACGCTAGCGTAAAATTGTGGGGACACACGGGGCTTGAAACAGATTAAGTCATAGGTTGAGGGAAAAATGTAATAATATATTAAACAATTATAGTGCACTGTAATAAGTAGGGAGGACTAATACAGGTATATAGGAAAACTTGGTATATTGATAGTGATTTATCAATTTATCCATATATTGTTGTTGTTGGATCCTTAAGATTCCATTTTATGGGAATCCCGCAGTGTCCAGGTATTCCACCAAACTCCCACGGGTGGGTCCAGAGATCTCTGAGTGAAGTGATTTTGAAGTTATGTCTGTGCTTAGCATGTGCTTGGCAGTGGAGTATTTAATGTTCTGTGTTGTTAGAGGGATATTGACAAGGGTCTTGAATTGGATCTATTTGTATTTGTAATCTTGTAATGACAGGTGGTGGCAAGACCTGAGGCGTGCAAAGCGTGACTTGGGTTTCTCTGGGAAGCACGTTTTCCGATCGGTTAATCTTGGGAGGTGGAGAGTTTAGGATTGTGTTGCGTGGTTTGTTCTTGATGGTTTGTTAGGTAAGGTGCGTGTGTATGTGCTTGTGTATGTTGGTGTTTGGAGGTGTGGGTGGGAGGGATGTTGATGTATAATTAATTGAAATAATGGCCAGGTGTTTGTTTCATGTCTCGAGGTGGGGGTGAGTGATGTATTAGGGAGTGGCATGGGTGAAGTGGGTCGTGGACTCATGAGTAGGACTGTCTTCCTATCATGTCTAAATGGGTCTGCAGGAGGAGGATCTGTGTTTCTGCATGTATGTGATCTTGTTATGATTCTTAGGGTTATATTCTAAGTTATTTGTAGTTTCTTGATGTTTGTGGTTGAGGTGCGGGGTGACCAGGATTGGGAAGCATAGTCCATAGTTGTGCGGATGTACTGTTTGTAAAATATGGACAGTGTTTCATTTTGTTAGCCAAAGTCCTTGTTTGTGAAGGTTCTAAGGACATCTAGTTTTCGTAGGGCTCTGGTGTTTGTGTTTTATATGTGTGGGGTAAATGTCGTGTTGTGTCATAAGCTATGCCAAGAAATTTAGGGATTCAGTTGAGGGGAAGTGGTTCGTTGAGAATTGTGACATGTGGGTGTTAGTGTGAAAGTGTCTGAGGTAAGCAAAGTGATTGGAGGATTTTGGGGTGACACTGCCATGCGGTTTTGTAAGAGCTATTGTTCCAGTTGACGGAGGTAATGTTGGAGATAGCTTGTTGCTTGTTCGATTTTAGGTTGTTGTGATGTGATGGTGAGGTCATCTGCATATGAGAGGATGTGTCTTTAATGTTTTCTTATTATGCCTAATTGATAAGGGTGCATTAATATGATCCCATTATCTATCTTCTTCAACCCCACATTTGTTAGAATGGGGTTATGATGCAGTTCTCCACCTCATGTGTTACACGTTCATGGCTTGTACAGTCGCGGCCGTTAATTCTGAAACATTTGAAGCCCGCTAACACCATCCTTATCACAATATATATGCAGTTGGCTCCCTAGGCCCCCTCCCAGCTAAAAAAAAAACTTCTCATGCGATCCTCCCTCCAAACTAAATTGGTACAGTTTTCGGTAAACAAATATCCCGGCCAAATACTGGTTTCTCGAGGCTAACTATTGTGACGCTTCTGCATAGTAGCCACGTGCAGGCATGCGCACGCGTCGGCTCGCCAGCCATTTAGAAACCGGCTGGTGGCAGCCGGTCGCAGGCTTTTCCTTAGTATATATCCTACGACAACGTAACTAATGTCTGGGATATTCTTATGTTGTTTCACAGCTTGAAGCTGCCCTTATTCTTAACCAACGCATCTTAGTATATTTTATTCTCGATAGTTGATTGTTTCATTATAATATATAAGATGTAAGTCAAGTGAGAGCGGAGAGAGAGACCGGCTTGGGACGTTGCTTCGCTTGCTTAGCTTGGGACGAGCCTGAAGCGCTGCCACATGCATTTGATTGCAACGTTAGGCTTAGTTTCGACTCACGCAAGGGGTAGAGGATTTTGACCCGGCAACTGTGTTGAGTGTTGCCGAGCCTGGGATGTATTCTGCATGCCTAGGGCGGGGTCCAGACAGATTCAAGACTCAGAGCTCACCTCACTGTCGTGCCCTTCGGACCCCCTTAATATATATCCCTCTCAACCCCACTTAGAAACTTTCTCTCTTACTTTGTATACCTTCCTTCCACTACTTCACCAATCTATTTAATTATCCCATCCCCTTGATAGACCTTATATCTATTATTGTATTAACGACGAGCTCTCAGATAACTAGATAGGATTTTGGGCCTTATGCAGAGACGTAATTGTTAATGAGACCTAGGAAGCTTTTTTGTTGTCTCATATTTGGTGGTTTCATGCTTGCTAGTGTGTTCTTGTGTCAGGTTAGCAGTGGCTAGACCGGAGGGGAGGCTTTTTGCGATCCTTTAAGTAAAGTCTGCTGGTGCGAGTCCTGTGGACCCGCACGACTTTACTAGGATACCCGTGGGAGTCTGGGGGCATTTTCTTGTCTGTGTCCCTGTGTGCCTAGTGTTGTGTTGTGTGAGGGCCCTTGCCTAGTCCACTCAGCACTGCGCTAGCATGTCTTGCTTTTGTTTTAGGGTCGCCAAGAGAGAGTCAGATACTTGCGATCTGAGTCTCTCAAGAGAGCACCCTTTCAATTAGAGTAATTTGGCGCACAGACCTGGGAACGTCCCTAGGCTAGAGCAGGTGGCTCAGCCCGGGTATCCGAAGCCTATATCCTTCCGGCTAGACCTCTGCCACCTGGCAGATTAACAGCTAGGGGTTTATTATCTCTGCATGCTTGTTATTGTGCCACAGTTTACCGTTTTTGTGAGCATTGTGAGTCAGGTGTGGCTTAGAGACCCTGTCCGAGCAGGCTTGCCTGACTAAGAGTGAGAAGCACACCTGTATGTGGTTATGTTGTGAGTTGCTACCTTTATTTAATTATACCTATGCCATTATACACTGTATGGCCTATCACTAGTATTTATTCCTGCTTATGAGTTAAGAGTTCTCTAAATCCGTAACATACTTTCTTTGCTAAGCATCAGATCCTACAGTAGCCGCATGCAGTTTAGAAACCCGCATCTTGTCTACCTGTACGATGTTTTGAGGACTGTTTGCTTTCACCTTCTTTCACGCAGGGGTGATTAGTTGTATTAATTAACGTAACGTTAAATGTACTTTCTTCTAGTTTGTTATTAAATTGTTTCTGCAATTTAATTCCGTTATCTATCTTTTCCTTGAAGCTTTAAGTCAACTTAATTGTGTGAACTTTTATATAGCCTGCTTGACTATCAGCAGTCTATAGTGCGTGCACCCTGTAACCGAGTCATAGGATACCTCGTTGTCCAGGCAGGACTCCTGACGGTTTTGGGTGGTTTGTTGCCTGGGTTTATAGATAAGGGTTGGATATAGCGTTTTCCGTTGTTGCTTGTTGCCGCATACCTAGTCCAATAGAAAGAGCCCAGTGTTTATATATCCCAGGACATAACAAATGGCGACCTTGCATAGGATTTACTGAACAGAGGAATATAGTGGTCATTTGTTTTGAGATTCCTTATGATTAGAGGAATACAGTGGACGTAGATTTTTTTTTTTTTGAGCAACCAATATAACACATTAAAAGACTTTAAATATATATTTTTTTTTCTTTCTATATTCCAACTTACTTCCTCTCGTGCATAGGCTGAGAGCCTTAACATTCACCGCTTTACAGTGAACAGTGAAGCCTGTGAGGTCTTGTTCCAGTCTAGGGAGTGAGACATGTGAAGCACGTAGAGTACAACGAGCACCTGCCATCTTGCCTTCACATGAGGCAAGGTGCTCACTCATGGCCCGAAACGACCCCATCTCTGAAGCCACCTCGTTCCCGTGCTTCACTGTCTCACCCCCTACACTCGGAGTCTCACACTTACACACACACAACGCCACCTGTTGAGCAGATAACTCACCAGGCATTGCACCCCTATAGCATATTTTGAATATGGGAATATTCATACAGTGCTATTTAATCAGGGAACAATGAGGGTATTTTATTGACGTTTCGGTGGGCTTGTGGTAATGCACTGATGCTAGGTACAGCACAAATTCCATCCCAATAATATCTTCCCATTGATACATCAGGATTTGAACCCGGGACCTTTGGATTACCAGGCCAGTGGCAAGACCACTCCACCACACCTCCCCTGCAGTATATACATACTTGCATAGGAGATAAGGCACATTCTATAACCGTGATAATTACTGCAGTACACAAACATGTCTAATACATCAGAACACATTGATGGGTCAGGTCACGATACGGGCTCGGAGGGAGAAAGACCTGTGTAGTGGCTAGTCGATAGCGAGGAGGGTGCTAGAAGATTTTTAGAGGTGCCCCTTACCGCTGCCAGGCTGTTGAAGCTGAATAAGTATGGCTTAAAGGGTGTGGTAGGTCTTCAGGGTCACCAGGGTTTAAGTGGCATGAGGAAATATCAGCTGAGGACTTTGATATTGGGTTTAGAAGGGAGAGACCTGGGTGGAGAGGCGACTGGGGGCCCCGGTCCCCAGCCCCCCCTCCACTCTACCCCCATGTCAAACGTCAGGGTGCCTGAATTTAGTACATACCCCCAAGTTGATGGTCAATGGCAGCGTGGAATTCAATCACAGGGACCCTCTCCATTAAATGCACCTTCCCCTCCTCAAGGGTTGACTCCAGATTTGTTGTTTCGGCCAAGGTTGAGGCCGCTAGAGCTCAGGTTGAGGCCGCCGAAAGACAGGTTAGTGTGCAGGCTGAGGTTGCTAGAGCTCAGGATGAGGTTGCTATACGAAAGGCTGAACTGCAGGCAGAGTCTACTAGGTATCGGGCTGACAGGGAGCTGGAGATCTCTCGAGTGGAGGTAACAGGGCGAAATATTGGGGGAGGTAACAGACATCGGGACCAATCATTGTCGCACCTGCTTAAACTAGTTCCTGTGTTCGATGAATTATGTGTGGCTGAGGTTTTTATGCGATTTGAGAAGAAGTGTCAGGAACACCAGTGGCCTCAGGAAAAGTGGGCAGCATTAGTTTCATCAAGACTCCTAGGAAAGGGGCAAAAAGCGTATGATGCACTACCTTTAGAGTCCTGTGTAGTTTATGATGAGCTAAAGAAGGCTGTGCTACGGGCCTATGAGTTACAACCAGAAACTTACCGCTTGAGGTTTCGGGGTGTTACTAAGGGCAAGGATAGTACCTTCCTAGAACACGCCCGGGACTTGTCTGATGCACTACGACATTGGCTGCGTTCTGAGAGGGCAGCTACTTTTGAGGAGTTGAGTGAGCTGGTTCTCTTGGAGCAGTTCTTTAAGTGCACAGGCGGGGACTTAACATTAAATATAAAGGAAAAAAATCCTAGAACTCTCCAGGAGGCAGCAGAAATGGCTGACCTCCGACTGTCATTAATTCGAGGGTGCGGAGCAGCAGCTAGGAGTGAGTCGGGTGCAAAGGATCGTACCCCTCCCCCTCCCAAGAATTTTGATACACATAAATACACAAAACCATCTAGCACTGACAATAAAACTGAACATAAACCAAATACCGTCCCGTATAAGAAGTCTAATGGTACCTCCCACTCCCAAGGGAAACCAAAGAGTACAGAGTGCTTTGCATGTCACAAGGTGGGTCACTTTGCAAATGCTTGTCCGAACAAGCCACCAAACAAGGTTGTGTCATTGGTCCGCAGCATAGGGGTGTCGCCTATATCTTCTGAGTTTGCCAAGGGTAGTTCGTCAGAGGTTGGGACACAGCCTGTGTTCAAGAGTCCGGAAGGCTCGAACCCTGTCCGCGACATCTTTGGGGGTCATAGAGGGCATGGTTTTGTGAGGTGGGCTGGCGAAAGGCGAGGAGTTAAGCTATTGCGTGATACGGGGGCTTCTCAGACCTTGTTAAAGAACTTTACTGGTAGACCGATTAACGCTGCTCGGGTGGTGGTAGTTCAGGGGATCAATGCTACGAAGTCCTACCCGCTGGTGCGGATGGAGCTGGAGGTGGGTGGTGTGGCGAAGGAGCTGGATGTAGGAACTGTAGAGAACTTGCCTGTTGGGGGCGTCGACCTCCTCCTCGGCAACGACTTTGCGGTGCCTGCTTCTAAGGTTTCACCCTTGGTCGTTGCCGAAAAGGCGGCCGACGTTAGTAGGGAGGAACAGGAGTGGGTTGAGAAGTGTAGCGTACAAACCATGGTGTGTGTTGTGACGCGTTCTCAGACATCCGGAGCCTTGCAGCCACCACCTCAGTCTATCATACCGCGGAGGAAAGGTCACAAGAAAACGGGAAGTGTTGGTCAATTGGAGAGTTTTGAGCCGGCAGTGTTTCTTGGTGACTCATTATTGGCACCTATGTTAGAGTCTGGAGAGGCCCCGGGGCCTGTCACCGCTAGTGCAGGTGCAGGGCAGGAAGAGACTCTGCGACAGCATCGTTATGCGCAGCATGAGGAAAGGATGGCTCAGCGGGACATTGGAGGTGGAAATAAATTATTTAAGATGAACTTGGATAATCTCGCACCTGCTGATATATGTTCCTTGCAGCTGGAAGATCCTGAAGTCAGGGCGTGTGGTAATGGTGCTGTCGAACTGGAGAGCGATGGGGATGCGCAGCCTGGTGATTTTTTCTTGTCCTAGGGGATCTTGTATCGGAGACATCAGGATCCCAAGAAAAAGTGGGATGGCAGGTCAGGATTAGTGGACCAGTTAGTAGTACCGAGGGTGTGCCGTGAGAGCTTATTGAGATTAGCTCATGATGTGCCTTTGGCAGGGCACCTGGGGGCACGTAAGATGGAGGCAGCTCTGAGCAAGCTTTTCTGGTGGCCTGGGTTAAAGGCGAGTGTCGTGTCATGGGTGTCACAGTGTCACACTTGTCAAGTTGTTGGGAAACCCAATCAGGTCATCCCGAGAGCCCCGTTACAACCCCTCCCTGTCATTGGGCCGCCCTTCAGCAAAGTAGTTATCGATATGGTTGGCCCATTGCCCCCCACTAGTGCCGGCAATAAATTTTTACAAACTGTAATGGATGTAGCAACACGGTATCCAGATGCTTACCCCATGCGCAACGGGATGGCTAAGAATGTTGTCAAAAACCTACTTGTCTATTTCTCTCGTTATGGCTACCCTCAGGAGATCCAGTCTGATCAGGGATCCAATTTTACTTCTGCTCTGTTTAAGCAGACCATGCAGCAACATGGGATAGTGTCTGTGGTGTCATCTGCCTACCATCCCGAGAGTCAGGGAGTTTTGGAAAGGTGGCACTCGACTCTCAAGAGTATGTTGCGGTGTTATTGCATGGAAAATGAGAAGGACTGGGATCTAGATCTCCCATACGTTTTATTTGCTGCGAGAGAAGTACCTGGGGAGAGCTTGGGATTTAGCCCGAACGAGTTGGTTTTTGGACACAGGGTCCGGGGGCCCCTCCACATAGTCAAGGAGATCTGGGAGGGAGTCACAAAGCCATGCTCGCTTCTAAAGTATGTTGTTGAAAGCCGTGAGAGAATGCTAAAGAGCCTGGGGGTAGCAGGTCGGAACCTTAAGAGTTCACAAGCTCAGATGAAGGACAGATACGACCAGAAGGTGAAGCTGAGGGAGTTTGAAGTAGATCAGGAGGTACTGATACTACTGCCTCTGGTGGGACACCCCTTGTCTGCCAAGTATTCTGGTCCGTATCGGGTTGTAAGGAAGGTTTCTGATCTAGACTATTTAGTAGCTACTCCTGATCATAAGAAAAAGAACCAACTTTGCCATGTAAATCTGATGAAAGAGTATGTGAGGCGCCCCTCCGAGCCTCTCACTGTCCCGGTGTTGATCTGCAGCGATCGTGGTGGAGAAGGAGGAAGGGACAGTCAAGCTGCGGGGGAGGATAATTGGGATTGTCATGTTTCCGCGGATCAGTGGGCGGGGAATTCTAGACAAGTGGCTCACGAGTTGATATTGCATCTGCCTGAGCAACAGCGTGTAGCTGTGCAGCACTTGTTTGATTCAAACCCAGCTGTTTTCGCGGAGCATCCTGGCCTCACTACTCAAGCGGTGCACGATGTCGATGTTGGGGACCACCCGCCCTTTAAATCAGTGCCATACCGTGTTCCCCTTATTAAATTACCAGCACTTAGGGAAGAGCTGGATTATATGCTGAAACGTGGGCTGATTTCTGAGGGTGCAGTAAGGTGGACTTCCCCAGTCACACTGCAGCCCAAACCAGATGGCAAGGTGCGGTTTTGTATAGATTTCCGCAGGTTGAATGGTTTAACCCCCACAAATGCCTACCCTCTCCCTCGCGTGGACGACAGTGTGGATAAGATAGGAAAAGCCAAGTTCCTCACTAAGATAGACCTTGTTAAGGGTTATTGGCAAGTGCCCTTGTCTGAGCGAGCGCGAGAGGTGTGTGGGTTTGTGGTGGACAGTGCCACATATCGTTGCCATGTTATGCCATACGGGCTGAAAAATGCCCCTACAACGTTTCAGAAATTAATGAACGACATTGTAGCCGACATTCCCAACTGTACGGTGTACCTAGATGATGTCCTAATATACAACAATGATTTTAACAGTCACTGTGCTCACATCGGACAGCTTTTTAATAAACTGAATGAAGCAGGTTTGGTGGTAAACCTGGGTAAGTGCGATTTTGTCAAAGCCACAGTTTTGTACCTGGGGTTCGAGGTGGGGATGGGTCAGGTGTGCCCTCCACAGACAAAGATCAAAGCCATCGATCAGTTTCCCCAGCCTACGACTAAGAAACAAATCATGCGGTTTCTAGGTATGATAGGCTATTATCGTCGCTTCATCAAAGGCTATTCGACTGTACTTGCACCTTTAACTGACTTATTATCTAAGGACAAGAAGTTCCGGTGGTCTCCTGAGTGTGCAGAGGCGTTTTCCTTGGTGAAACACCTGTTATGTACCCACCCCATACTCAGGGCCCCGGACTTCAGCAGACCTTTTCAGCTGGCGACTGATGCCAGTGGCGTAGGGGCTGGGGCTGTCTTGTTACAGAACCTGCCTGACCTTTGCTGAGTGAGGATCTGTCCCTAGTGACTCCCAGTGAATTATCTTTGCCCATAGTGTGGTGATAGTATTAACGCTTTCTTAAAATGGCTGGTGTTGACGAGATTGCTACCTCCTCTCATATTCTCCAGCTTTGTCTTGCTTTGCAAGAAAGGCTGTAAAATGTGGAGAGAGAGGTGCAGTGTCTCAAAGACGAGAATTTGGCCTTAACACCTTAAGAGCGGCCTATGCGGTTTATTTATATGTACCGCCCAGCGGGGTGTTTTTAGCCAAAATAGGGCTGTTTACGTGATCATTTTCATGCCTAAATAAGACCCAGAATGTAAAACAAGTACGTATCCCTGAAAGGGCATAAACAGAGCTTTCGAATGACACCATAACGATCCTTTTATGATGGCTAGTTTTCTTGCAATAACCGTGCAACGCGAGTGCAAAAAGCATGTAATTCGGTACTTTCCCCATATAATTCAGTATGTAGCGAGTGAGAGAGGGAGGAGGGAGCTGAGATTCGTGTCAGTAGGTTCGCTGCGGTGGTCTGGAGCAGTCATACGCTCGCTAGTCTCCTGCCACCACTTGTCTCTCTCTCTCAGCAACATTACGTGCTGAAATTGCCACTCGACCTATGTCGAGCGCCGCCACATAGTCCAGCTTTATTAAATACGACTTATGTGGTGAGCCGCTTTTTAAGGGTTAAAGCTGACTTTGGCTGACAAGAAAAGTGAGGATAGTGCAACTGCTGTTAGGGATCGTGATGCTCCCTGGACAGTTGTTCCAACAAGTGCAACAACCTGCAAATTTCTACGGCGGCCAGTTGCCCTCAGCAACAAGTTCATCACCTTGGATGACCAATGTGATGGTGAGGCTGCGAGTGCTTCCTTCGGCGAGGAAACCAGGAGAAAGGTAAGTAAGTTGCCTCCAACAGGGAATGCTGTGACTGCTGCCCCCCCAGGAGTACCTTCAACTGCTGCCCCAGGAGTTCCTGCCACTGCTGCAGCTGCTACCAAGTCATCGACAAGGAGAGGCAAGTCATTCTCAATTGTTGGGGACTCCATGGTCAGACACTTAGCTAGGTCCACCTGTACTGATATTAGGAAGCTTGTCTGTCTGCCTGGTGCCGGGGTTGGGAAGGTGTTAGAGGAAATTGATTACATCATGAAAGATATTGGAGATAGCCCCATTATCTGTCTCAGTACAGGGAGCAATGATGTTGGTAAAGGTAGGACGGAAGTACTGCTTCGGCAGTACAGGGAGGTGTTAGATAAAGTTAGGAGGAAGGGAGGCATACCTGTAGTACACAGTATCTTGCCACGGAGAGGGGTCAGCAAGGAATGGTCATCTAGGGCAATTGGTATCAATTGTCGGCTGGAAAAATACTGTAATGCAAATGCAATACCATTCCTTGATAACTGGACCCGTTTCTATGGTAAAAATCAGTTGTACGCACAGGACGGGGTTCATCTTTCTCGGCTAGGGGTGGCAAATTTAGCTAGGTCAATAGATAGGATTGTCAAGGGGTTTCGCTGAAAATAAAGCCTGAGAATATGAGTAAGAATAATTGTCTAGATAGGGTAAATTGCCGTACTGGTACATCAGATAGGAATAGAAAATATCAGTCACAGGATTTTAATTGTACTGCTAGTAGAAATATTGAAGGTGTAACAGAAGATGGGAATTCAGTTAGAAATAAAGGTAAATCCGATACCAGTAAAATAAATTCATTGCGATTATATTATACAAACTGTAGGAGTTTATGTAACAAAATGGATGAACTTAGAGCACTTGTTAGCAACGAAAATATAGACATTATAGCACTGACTGAAACATGGATTAATACAGAATCAAGATTTGTTTTAGCAGAATTCCATATACCAGGATATAGTTTGTTTAAACGCGACCGAACAAGTAGGAGGGGCGGCGGAATAGCAGTGTTTGTCAGGAGTTCTTTAAAAAGCTGTATTAAATCAGGTATTAGACTAAATACTGATAACGAAAGTGTTTGGGTTGAGGTTAGCGAAGGTAGTGAGACCATAATTATTGGAGTTATTTATAGACCACCAAATATGAGTAGAAACGAAGGTACAGCTTTATGGCAGGAAGTGAAAATAGCATCAAGGTTTAGCAATGTGTGTATTATGGGGGATTTTAATTTTCCGAATATTGATTGGCAGCATCAAATCGGCGACTCAGATTCAAAAGAGTTTATTGAGGCGGTACAGGATAGTTTTGTATTTCAATTCATAGACTAGCCTACTAGAGGTAATAATATCCTCGATTTAGTTCTCAGTAATAATGAACAAATGATAAATAATGTAGAGATAGGAGACCAACTAGGAAATAGTGATCATAAATCAATTTATTTTAACATACAATGGACAGGAAAGGCTAAAGAGAATACGACACTTATCCCAGATTTCAGAAAAGCCAATTATGGTGGATTAAGACGAGCCTTAAGAGTCGATCCTATGGTTAAACTATTAAGTGGACCCAGGTGCGCTAATGAACATACTCTCTCTCAGATACCTGTCTTAACTCAGGATCATTTGACAGTTACATATAATCATTTTATTTCTTCACTCCACAATGCGCAAAATAAATATATCCCCAAAAGAAAATTTAGATCAACACAGAACCAACCCAAATGGATGAATAATAGACTATTAGACCTTCTAGGAAAAAAGAGAGGAATATATCGAAAAATTAAGAAAGGCGAAATTCACCTACTTGCTTACTATCAGAATCTATCAAGAGAGGTTCAAAAATGTATAAGGACAGACATAAGAAATTATGAAATCAGGATAGCCAATGACTCAAAAAATAACCCTAAGGCTTTTTACCAGCTATATAAATCTAAAGTTAGAGATAAAATAGGCCCCCTTAAACCTTCGATAGGAGAAATGACAGAAAATGATTTAGAAATGTGCAGTACATTAAATAGTCAGTTTCTATTCGTTTTCACTAATGACAATTTGGCACAGATTCCAGAAGTCCGTAAGGTATATAGCGATAGTATAGAAAATAGGTTAAGTACGGTTACTATAAGTAGAAATTATGTGCTTAAGGAAATTGACAGACTGAAACCTCAGAAATCGCCTGGTCCCGATAAGGTATATGCCAGAGTATTAAAAGAATGCAGAGATGAGTTAAGTTACCCATTAACATTTCTTTTTAACAATTCATTAGAAACAGGTATAGTTCCAGAAGCTTGGAAGCTTGCAAATGTAGTTCCGATTTTCAAAAAAGGTGATAAATCAATAGCATCCAATTACCGTCCCATTAGTCTCACTTCAATCATAGGAAAGCTACTAGAGTCAATTATTGCTAGGAAAATGAGAAACCACTTAGAAACATTTAACTTAATCAATTCTTCTCAGCATGGATTCACTCAGGGACGTTCTTGCCTTACTAATTTGCTTAGTTTTTTCTCAGAGGTATATGAAGCAGTAGATAATGACAAGGCATACGATATTATATATTTAAATTTCAGTAAAGCTTTCGACAGAGTCCCTCATGAGAGATTGATGAGAAAGGTTGAGGCACATGGAATAGGTGGGGCGTTGTTGGGATGGATTAGGTCATGGCTAATTGGTAGGAAACAGAGAGTCAGCATAAATGGTACCAAGTCAGAGTGGGGAGCAGTCAAAAGTGGTGTCCCCCAGGGATCGGTATTAGGTCCCCTGTTGTTTCTTATATACATAAATGACCTAGATTTAGGTATAACTAGTAGGATAAGTAAATTCGCAGACGATACTAAAATGGGGAGATCAATTGATTCAGATAGCGATATAGAGTGCCTCCAAAGGGATCTAGATACCTTACATGAATGGTCAGTAAATTGGCAGATGAAGTTTAACATTGACAAATGCAAGGTATTAAAGATAGGGAAGATGCAAACAAATGCTAAATATAAACTAGCTAATTTAGAATTAGAAAATTCAGACTGCGAGAAAGATCTAGGTGTGTTTGTTAGCAATGATTTGTAGCCTAGAAAACAGTGTATAGGCGGTCGTAATAATGCAAACAGGATTCTCGGGTTCATCTCTAGGAGTGTGAGTAACAGAACTGCTGATGTTATCTTAAAACTTTACTTGTCATTAGTGAGACCCCATATGGATTATGCTGTCCAATTTTGGTGTCCTTATTACAGAATGGACATAGATTCATTGGAGAGAGTACAGCGTAGAATGACAAAAATGATCCATAATATTAGAAATCTTCCGTATGAAGAAAGGTTGAAGAAATTAGGTTTACATTCGTTAGAAAGACGCAGAGTTAGAGGGGATATGATAGAGGTGTTCAAGTGGGTTAGTGGGATTAACAAAGGGGACATGACAAATGTACTAAAGCTCAGTGATAGCGAAAGAACTCGTACCAATGGTTTCAAATTAGATAAATTTCGTTTCAGAACAGATATAGGCAAATATTGGTTTGGTAACAGAGTTGTAGATGGGTGGAATGGACTACCAAGTGCTATAGTGGGATCTAAAACTGTAGGGAGCTTTAAGATAAAATTGGATAAGCATATGGACGAGAAGGGTTGGGTGTGAAGGGGGATCAGCCGGGTTGGGCCAATCAGCACTCTGCAGACCCCCATAATCCTGCGTTAATCTCTAACCATTTTGGTAAGATGATCCTCAGGGTATTAGAGTGTTGAGCCTATAATTGGGCTTTGTAATTGATTTGGGGTTGTGTGGGACAGGGATCTGCCTTGCTTAGGCCAATCGGCTTTCTGCAGACTCCCATTTTCTTATGTTCTTATGTATCGAACATCCAGTGAGTTTTTACAGTAAAAAATTCAATAGTGCACAAAGGAATTACTCTGTAATTGAAAAAGAACTCCTGGCGATAGTGCTGGTGCTCAGGCACTTCGATGTATATGTTCCTGCTTTCGGACCAGTCGTAGTGGTTTATACCGATCATCACCCTCTGAAATTCTTGAATCAGTTTCATAACCGGAATATGAGGCTGACCAGGTGGTCACTCATGCTTCAGGAGTATAATCTGGACATACGCCATATTGCCGGTTTTGATAACGTGATAGCGGATTGTCTATCAAGGGTGGATGATGTTGGTTAGACTGCCACAGGATTGAGGGTTGAGTGTGGAGGAAAATAGGCTGTCACTGTAGTTCAGCCGAAAAAAAAAAAATTAAAAAAGCAAATACCTTATACAAACTCTTTATATTTTATAACGTGTAGAATTTTGTATAAGATGTTGTAGCAGTATCTAAGTTGAATGTTTTCGCTTATTGTCGCTAAGTTAGTTGAACTTGCTCGGTGGAGCGCAACAGTCTTTATTTTTTTTATATATAGTGCCTTGTGTCCCAACAGTGTGTGGTACTATGAGAAGCTTTCTGTTAGATATGAAGAACTTAGTCAAGGGTCTTATATCTTGGGGGAGGTGTGACGCTTCTGCATAGTAGCCACGTGCGGGCATGCACGCGCGTCGGCTGCCCAGCTGTTTAGAAACCGGCTGGTGGCAGCCAGTCGGCAGGCTTTTCCTTAGTATATATCCTACGACAACGTAACTAATGTCTGGGATAGTCTTATTTTGTTTCACAGCTTGAAGCTGCCCTTATTCTTAACCAACGCATCTTAGTATATTTTATTCTCGATAGTTGATTGTTTCATTATAATATATAAGATGTAATTCTAGTGAGAGCGGAGAGAGAGACCGGCTTGGGACGTTGCTTCGCTTGCTTAGCTTGGGACGAGCCTGAAGCGCTGCCACATGCATTTGATTGCAACGTTAGGCTTAGTTTCGACTCACGCACGGGGTAGAGGATTTTGACCCGGCAACTGTGTTGAGTGTTGCCGAGCCTGGGATGTATTCTGCATGCCTAGGGCGGGGTCCAGACAGATTCAAGACTCAGAGCTCACCTCACTGTCGTACCTTTTGGACCCCCTTGATATCTATCCCTCTCAACCCCACTTAGAAACTTTCTCTCTTACTTTGTATACCTTCCTTCCACTACTTCACCAATCTATTTAATTATCCCATCCCCTTGATAGACCTTATATCTATTATTGTATTAACGACGAGCTCTCAGATAACTAGATAGGATTTTGGGCCTTATGCAGAGACGTAATTGTTAATGAGACCTAGGAAGCTTTTTTGTTGTCTCATATTTGGTGGTTTCATGCTTGCTAGTGTGTTCTTGTGTCAGGTTAGCAGGGGCTAGACCGGAGGGGAGGCTTTTTGCGATCCTTTAAGTAAAGTCTGCTGGTGTGAGTCCTGTGGACCCGCACGACTTTACTAGGATACCCGTGGGAGTCTGGGGGCATTTTCTTGTCTGTGTCCCTGTGTGTCTAGTGTTGTGTTGTGTGAGGGCCCTTGCCTAGTCCACTCAGCACTGCGCTAGCACGTCTTGCTTTTGTTTTAGGGTCGCCAGGAGAGAGTCAGATACTTGCGATCTGAGTCTCTCAAGAGGGCACCCTTTCAATTAGAGTAATTTGGCGCACAGACCTGGGAACGTCCCTAGGCTAGAGAAGGTGGCTCAGCCCGGGTATCCGAAGCCTATATCCTTCCGGCTAGACCTCTGCCACCTGGCAGATTAACAGCTAGGGGTTTATTATCTCTGCATGCTTGTTATTATGCCACAGTTTACCGTTTTTGTGAGCATTGTGAGTCAGGGTGTGGCTTAGAGACTCTGTCCGAGCAGGCTTGCCTGACTAAGAGTGAGAAGCACACCTGTATGTGGTTATGTTGTGAGTTGCTACCTTTATTTAATTATACCTATGCCATTATACACTGTATGGCCTATCACTAGTATTTATTCCTGCTTATGAGTTAAGAGTTCTCTAAATCCGTACGTACTTTCTTTGCTAAGCATCAGATCCTACAGTAGCCGCATGCAGTTTAGAAACCCGCATCTTGTCTACCTGTACGATGTTTTGAGGACTGTTTGCTTTCACCTTCTTTCACGCAGGGGTGATTAGTTGTATTAATTAACGTAACGTTAAATGTACTTTCTTCTAGTTTGTTATTAAATTGTTTCTGCAATTTAATTCCGTTATCTATCTTTTCCTTGAAGCTTTAAGTCAACTTAATTGTGTGATCTTTTATATAGCCTGCTTGACTATCAGCAGTCTATAGTGCGTGCACCCTGTAACCGAGTCATAGGATACCTCGTTGTCCAGGCAGGACTCTTGACGGTTTAGGGTGGTTTGTTGCCTGGGTTTATAGATAAGGGTTGGATCTAGCGTTTTCCGTTGTTGCTTGTTGCCGCATACCTAGTCCAATAGAAAGAGCCCAGTGTTTATATATCCCAGGACGTAACACTATCGCCCACCAGGAAAAAATCGACACCTAAGTTGGGCGAAACAAATTATAATCGACAAAATAATGGGACAAGCCGTTTTATAATCGCCACACTAATTGGGGGAAACACGGGAGTCCAGGTAGACCACCCAGGTATTAGAAACCGTTAAGACTATTAGGGTGAAAAGCTGCTCAAATGCTGTCTGCCAGATGTTGAACAAAGAAATGCTGTCTGCCAGATGTTGAACTAAGGCAAGCACACACACACACACACACACACACGAGTGGGTAATGGAAAGCAAACCCGGCCTTCTAGAGCTGGTAGGAGCTTCAGGGGGAGGTAGTCGCTTGTTCTGGATCCCTCTTCCCCATCATGTTTATCATAATAGTTTTGAAATTTTAAGACGTTCGTACAATTAGTTTGGCTATGTTAAGACCTTTTGCCCCATTTCTTTGTCCATATAAAGACCTTTCGTGTCATCTAGGCGTCGATGTTTCCCTGGCGAGCTATAGTGAGTCTGTAATTATAGAATTAACAGGCCTTAGGCCGTAGCATATGGCTACCGAATAATATACACATTTATCTTGAAAGTTTTTTTTTATTCAAGCTTGATGGAGGTCTAGTGAGGAAACTAAACAAATATATATGAATTATTAAATACATAGACCAAAAAGCAAGCACTTCCCCCTTTACCCTATCTGGTGCAAGGGGGTTCTTTTGGGACCTCCCCTACTATCTCCATTAGTTTGGAGATATTGATAGCTATGAGTAGGATTCAAACCTATGCAGGCAGGAGGTGTGTCACCAATACCACTATGGAGGTTAAACTCCAGTTGAGGTTGAGGAGGAACACAGGTTGAAGTACCAGATTCATCCTTTTAACCTCCGTAGTAGTATTGGCGACAGACCTCTACCTGCATAGGTTCGAATCCTAGCCCTAGCTATTATATTTGTAATCAAATATATATACTGTATATATATATATATATATATATATATATATATATATATATATATTTATATATATATATATATATATATATATATATATATATATATATATATATATATATATATAAGAGAAAACGAGAGAGAAATTTTATGCTGTTTTGCTGCAGTTCAAAGTTAAAGCAGTAGTATTTATTGCTAAATGCTTAACTGTCATACTCATTTCTTAAATTGGGAAAAACTAAATGCATACGTGTGAGTGTGTGTGTGCGTCTGTGTGTGACCATCAACAAAATTAGTTAATTTTCTCCTCTATTTTCGCAGCATTCATTTTGTCCTGTCAATTTTTGTTTTTTGGAGGGGGGTGATTATGTATTCGGTTCTGTTTCTAGCTTCATTTATTTTTCCTTCATCTGTTTTTCTTCTATGTCTTAACATCTCATCCTCTTTCATTAATCTTCCAATGCTTCAGATGTTTTTGTTTATTCCTTATCATATAATATTCATGCGTTTCCTTCTTTATCTTCGTCTGTTTTATCTAGTAATTTATCACCTCATTATCTGTTTTGTATTCTTTACCTCATCTGTTTATGTTTTTATTGTCTATCATCTCATATTCTTTTCGTTTACTTATTTATATTAATCTGTTTTTTTCTTCTATTCTTGACCATATCGTTTATAGTATGTTCTCCTTTGAACGATTTGTATATTTGTATTTCACTTTAGTCTGAACTTTCTGTTGTATTTATTATCAGTATAACTCTTTTGATTACCATATTATTCTTTAATTCAATGTTTCAGTCTCTCTCTCTCTCTCTCTCACTCACTTCCCTCTTACCTCCTAATAATAAGTAACTTCATATTTATACAACCACGAAAATTTAGGCCACCAAAAGCTAAATATTTTCCCCCTCACTTAGCTCAATGAGGAGGTTGGTGAAATTAGGAGAAGGGTGGGAGCAGAAAAGGAGGAGAAGGAGAAGAATGGGTTGGAGAATAGGAGAAGGAGGACGCGGAAGGGAAGACAGAGGAGAAGAAAGAGTAAGAGAATAGAAGAGGAGATGAAGGAGGAGAAGAAGAAGAAAGATGAATTGAAGAGAAGAAAAAGGAAAAGGGGGTGGAGGAGATAAAAGATAGGGAGAAGAGAAGAGAGAGGAGGAGGAAAAGGAAAAGAAAGGGTGGAAGACTAGAAGAGAGAAGAAAAGGAGGACAGAGAGGAGAAGGAGGTGGAGAAGAAAGATTGGGAGAAGAGAAGAATGAGGAGAAGGAGGAGGAAACAAAAGATGGAAGAAGAGAAGAAGAAGGAGGTGATGAAAGGGTGGCAGAAGAGAAGAACAAGAAGGAGGAGGACAAAATGAAAGGGGGGGGGGGAATAGAAAGACAGGAGTAGTAGAGGAATACAGAGGACTTACAATTTGCAAGAGACCTATAGGTCCTTACGGAGCAGTTTGGATATAAGAACATAATAACATAAGAAAATGGGAGTCTGCAGGAAGCCGATTGGCCCATACAAGTCTGATCCCCCACACACCATTATATCTACACTGCTAAGCTACTAACTAGGTAGAGAAAAGGATAGTAAAGCAGAAGGCTTCTCCCCACCCACCACTCCCTCCAACGTATAAAAGTGGAAACAGTTGAGTAAAAACACCACGCAACATGGAAAACGTAAATTGATAATGGATAGGATAGGATGAAAGGAGATTAATTAGTAGTTTATATTATATTCTACATCTTAGATCCTGGAAAAACAAAACATAGTTTCGTCCAGAAATTTTAATTGTGTAGCGTTTTGTGATATTTCTTCATTACCAGTTATAGTAATTCTGAAAGGAATAATGTTCATTGAGGGTTAGTGGCCAAGTATTTATCTAGATGGTTCTTGAAAGCCTCAACTACATCACAGTTCACAATGTTTGTAGGTGGCCTGTTCCAAATGTATACACCATGGTTGAAGAAGTGTTTTTCTTTAATAGAATGAAAGAGATTTACTATAATCGTATAACCATTGTTTCCAAAGAAGTTTGATCGGTCGATAGTGAAGTAATCACTTAAGTATAGGTTACCAAATCCCTTAATTCAATATTTTGAATACCTTTATTAGATCATCTCTCTATATGCACTTGGCTAGGCTAAACAAGATTAGTTCATTTGGACGTTCCTTGTACAGTATATTTTTTCGCAATCAAAGTATTTTGTTTTGTGACTGCGAGAGGAGAAGAAGAAGAAGGGTGGGGGAGGAGATGAAAGAGGAAGAGATGGTTAAGAAGAAGAAGAAGAAATTATAAGGATGATAATATTAATGAGAAATAAGAGCGATGAAGAAAGAAGGATGATAATAAGAAGGAACCAGAACAAAAAATAGAATACACAATAAAGGAAAACGTATCGAAAGAATTTCAACTATAGTCTTTTAACAATTTTGACCATTAGTCTGCTGTAGCTCAAAACAGGCTAGAACAAATGGGCTGAATACGTCCAAATCTAAGGCCTGTATGAGTCTTCCCAAATGACAGAAACATCAGCTCAGTTGTTCCAATCTGTTTTTGAGTTATAAGAAGTTAGTGGTCTAGATGTCTGACATAATTATTGTAAGCAGATTATGGTAAGAAAAAAGATAAGGAAAGGAAAATGAAGGAGTAAATAATGTACCTTATATAAATAAATAAATGCTGTAGTTAAAATGTGTTGATAGAAAAAAACAAAATGTATACTAAAAATAAGAGAGAGAGAGAGACAGAGAGTATGAGATGCTAAGAAGAAACGGAGCCAGATGATGATATGCACATTTTCGAGAAAGTGTGAGGAAACAGTGAGAAAGGTGGTGACGAAATACATGCAGAGAGAGAGAGAGAGAGGGAGAGAGAGAGAGAGAAAGGAGGGGTGGGGGGCAGGGGGTAAAATAGAATAGGAATATAAGAGTAATTTGAATCAAAATATGGGAACACGAAAAGCAAGACATTCGAGTAGCTACGATAGGAAGACAATTAAATAATGATAATATAAACATGGGAGAAGAAGGTGGAGGAGTTTAAGAAATAGATGGAGGAGGTGGAATAATACAAGAACAAATATGTAACAGGTAGAGGAGTAAAATGAAGATAAAGTATAGACTGAAGGAGTTGAAGAAGTAGGGGAGGAGGTGAAGAAGTAGGGGGAGGAGGTGAAGAATAAGGAGGTGATGTTATAGTGTGTTTCTGTTTCAAGTTGAGGTTAAATTGAATCTCTTAGCAGCTGAGTGTAATGGATACTCAATGGATATATGTGAAATAACTTTGTCCCTGCACCATATAAATACCAACTTTGTATAATTAACACCATAGTTCACTAAACAAAATCTGCATAATAGCTGAGTAATCAAGGTTAGGACATGACAGTTTGACATCAGCTCATCAGCTACAAATATATTGACTATAGTAACTAAAACATGGAGAGCAAAGAGTTTGAACTATGAGATGGTAAAAAGAATGAATCGTATGATGTAAATTAATGGAAAGATGCGAGGCACAGTGATATGATAAGTGGCGAGAGGTAGAGTGGGATATAAGAACACTAAAATGAGTAGGAATCGTTTTTGTTAATTCCATGCTAAAACTAACACATTAATTAAAACAAGTACACAAAATATGAAGGGACCAATACAGAAGAAAAATGGAAAAAAATATGGAGGAGAAGAAGAAGAAGAAAAACAACAGTTACAACTACTATTACTGCGGGTGGAGGCTAGTTCTATCCAAGGTGAAATTTGGCATCCTCTACCCAACCTTAGCCGTTTCTGTGTGTCTCTTTTACTGTACTACTTTTCCTTCTAGGTGCTGGCGAGATCACCCTATTGGGTGGCACTGCAAGGGGGGCTGCGGACGGTAGGAGCATTGGCCCGGGGGTGCAAGCCCGTCGGCTGATGATCCCCTCCTCTGCTGCCCTCTCAGAGACAGATTTCATCTCATCCTCTCCCCTTCGGGGGCCCGAGCATCTGGAGCGGCTTCGGTCAACAGAACTCGGGACTGTTCGCCAGGCAGTCTGGGGAACTACAACAACTCATACGACTATTACTACTACTACTACTACTGTAACTACTACTAAAACAAAAAAGTACAACCAAAACAACAAGACAACAAATAAAACAACTACAACAACTTCAAACACGAGACAGCAGGAACGAATAATTATATTGATAAAGAATATGAACAGAAGAATAAAGTATGCGAGTACAAACCTGTGGAGTGAGAAGAAGATGACAAGTGAAATTCTAAAAGGAATTTCTGGGTAGGCGTACGATAAAAGAGAGAACAAGAGAGAGAGAGAAAGAGAGAGAGAGAGAGAGAGAGAGAGAGAGAGAGAGAGAGAGAGAGAGAGAGAGAGAGAGAGAGTAACTAGGTAGGAAAAGAAGGAGGAAGAAGGAACAAAAAGAGAAGAGACAGGTTATAAGACATGAGAGAGAAAGAGAATAATCAGATATAAAGAGGAAAAGAAGAAGATTAAGGAGGAGGAGGAGGAGGATATAGAGAAAAGGAAGGAAGAGGAGAAGAAGGAAATAGAAGAATACAAAACGTAATGCACCGAATGAGAGTATTTCAAATATTTATGAACATTAATAATAAGTAGAAACAAGGAGGGTGAAGAAACGAGGAAGAAGAAGAAGAAGAAGAAAGGGGAAGCAAAGAAAGAGTAGGACCTGAAAAAAGGGAGTGAGAGTTTGAAAACGCAGGAGAAGAAGAAGACGATGACGACGACGACAACGAAAAAGAAGATGAAGAAAAACGAAGAAGAAAGAGGAAGTAAAGAAGGAGTTGGAACTAAACAAAAGGAGTGAGAAGCTAAAAAGGCAGGCGGCGAGGAGGATACAATACGAGACGCTAAGAAGAAGAGGAGGAGCCAGACGAGAATATGTAAATTTATGTGATATACACATTTGTGGGAAGGTGTGAGGAAACAGTGAGCAAGGTGGTGACGGGATGAGTGCTGGGAGAGTTAACCGTGTACAAGAAGAGAATAATAATAATAATAATAATACACATAATAATAATATTAATGACCAATAATACTTACCTATTCAGAATACGATGATGTCTTTGGTATTTGTTGTTCTGGCTTACGTTAACAGATTTTATATATACATCCTAGGATTGACCTCTACGTCTATGATAGTTAACCCTTTAAATCGTACATCTATCTATCTATTGCCTGACGACGTGATCCCCGGAGGGGTAGTCACGAACGAAAAGCCCCCGTACATGCCTTTTCTAAACTTAACCCTTTCAGTGTATTAGGACCCACAATTTTATATTATTTTGGCTACCATTAGAAGAATTCATTAGAGGGAGATTTGTTTGTTATTATTATTCATTTATATATATATATATATTTATATATATATGTTTATGTAGTAGTAGCTAAAATTAGGATACAAAAGAAGCGGGTGCGAAGAGCTGGAGGGAGGCGAGAGGAAGGTGGAATGTCGAGGAGGATGGAGAGGCTACAGGAGGAGAACATCAGGGAAGAGTATAGGAGAGCAGTAGAATGACGACTAGGTAGGTTAAACCTGGAAGGTATGGAGGAAGTGGAGGAGATGAGCAAAGTGTTTAAGGAAGAGATCTGTGCAGCATGTGAGGAGGTGTGTGGAGTAAGGAGAAGAGGGAGGGGAGTGAAGGGCACTCCCACTTCTGGTGGACAGAAGAGGCAAAAATAGCTGTGGAAGACAAGAAGAAAGCGAATAGAGAGTGGTTGGGTAGTACTGGGAATTAAGATTTGGAGAGACAGAAACGAGCAAGGTACGTGGAGAAAGAGAGTGGTGAAGAGAGTAGTCAAGGCAAGTAAGAGAAGAGTAGATGAGGAGTTTGGAAGGAATCTAAGTGTAAAATGGAGGGAGTTTAAGAAACTGTTCTGGAAAGAAGTCAAGAATGTTAGGGAAGGTAGCAAGGAAAACAGTAAGGGTGTCAAAGATAAGAATGAAAGAGTGCTAGCCGAGAAGCAAGAGAGAGCCAAAAGATGGAGGGAGTACTTCAACGAATTGCTAAATGTAAGGAATGAAGTGCCAGCAAACATAGTTGGATGGGGTATGGGAGGGAAAAGAAGAGAAGTAGTGGAAGAGGAGGTGGGGATCAGGAGGTCAGAAGTGTGTGAAGCCATGAAAAGAGTGAAGTTGGGAAAAGCACCAGGAATAGATAGAGTGTGTGGGGAAATGCTGAGGTATGGTGGTGAGATAGTGATCGAATGGGTTTGGAAAATGTGCAAACTAGCATGGGAGAAGGGGAGTGCACCTGATGACTGTAAGACAAGCATAATAGTCCCTCTATATAAGGGTAAAGGGGAAAGAGGAGTGTGTGGTAACCACTGAGGAATATGTCTTTTAAGCATAGTAGGGAAGGTGTACAGTAGGGTAGTGATTGAGAGAGTGAGAGTGAGAACGGAGAAATAGATAGGTGACGAGCAGGGCGGTTTTGGAAAGGGAAGAGGATGTGTAGATCAGATTTTTCCCTGAATTGTGTTGTGGAGAAATATCTGGAGAAGCAACAAAAGGTGCATGTTGCCTTTATGGACTTGAAGAAGGCCTATGACAGAGTGGATAGAGAAGGTATGTGGAAAGTACTTAGAATAGACGGAGCAGATGGCAAGTTGCTGAAAGCAGTGAGGAGCATGTATGAGGGTGCAAAGGCAGCAGTACGTGTGGAGAATTAGCAGAGCGAGTTCTTTGACCTAAATGTTGGGTTGAAGAAGGGGTGTGTGATGTCCCCGTGGTTGTTTACTGTACATATGGATGGAGTCATGACAGAAATACAAGGAAGAGCAGTGGATGTTGGTATATCACTGATAAGGTAGGGAAATGAGTGGAAGCTACCTCTACTGCTGTTTGCTGATGATACAGATGAGCGATAATGAATGGGAGCTGCGAAAAACGGAATCTGAAGGTAAATGTGAGGAAGAGCAAGGTTATGGTCTTCGAAAGGGGTGAAGCCACAGAGTGTGAGGTGAAGTTGAACGGTCAGGCTATGGAGTTTGTCAGCTCATTTAAGTATCTTAATATAGTTAACCATAATTTTTCTTTAGAACATTGCCCACAAGAGTTCAAACCAATATACTATAGAAGATACGTTGATAAAACGTGTTTACTTTTTAGACAAGTTGAAAATGTACAAGAGTTTTTAGATTATATAAATAAACAACATGCAAATATAAAGTTCACCTCAGAAGTAGAGAATCAATGTAGTATCTCGGTTTTAGATGTCATGATTAAGAAACTTATAATGGTCTGACAATGGAAGTTTATAGGAAGCCCACTACTATTGACCAAGGCCTGAGTTGGTTTAGATTTTGCCCTACGCTCTATAAAATATATTATATTAAAACTCTACTGAGCAGAGTATTTAACATTATTTTGTTCTAGCTATTTTCTTCTGCATCAAGAAATCAAAGTAATAGAAAAATACTTCCTAAATAATATTTATAGCCTTTATATATTTAAACAAATTCGATATTTATGTTTTCTTCTAGATATTCATGTTAAACTAAAGTTCAGAATGTCCCCAAATTAAATAAAGTATGCAAAGTTACCTTTTTGTGGTCAAGCGAGTTTCGATATTAGAAAACAAAATTATCCAAATTCTTCGTTCAAGATCTCCAACAGTATACTTTAGAATTATATTTACCAATGGATGCAAAATTACATTATAATTTTAGAGTTAAGGACCTGATCCCCGAAAACATTACTCCCAATACGATCTATCAATTCACATGTCCTTGCTGTCCTGTACGTCAGCTGCTCTACTCGAGCATTTCGATCAATAATCATGGAACATATTGGGAAGAGTGTTTGTACGGGTCCGGTACCTTTAAAAAATGCAATGTTCTGCAGTTAGAAATCACTCGGTAGACTGCTATCATAATTTCAGTGAAAAATACTTTAAAATTATTAGTAGATTTTCGAATAAGTTTGATACTCTCATTGGAGAAAATTGAACCTGAACTAAATACTTGTTTACAGTTGGGCAGAGTGAACCAGTTTCGGTCTGTGTCGGATGGTGGTGTGTAGGTATTTCTTAATCTTATGGGTTTTTTTTATAGCTACCTCTTGTTTTTATTCACATATACAATATATATATATATACTGTATATACTGTATATATATATATATATATATATATATATATATATATATATATATATATACACGTGTGTGTGTGTGTGTGTGTGTGTGTGTGTGTGTGTATCCCGCCCAATTTCTTTGTCAATATTAAGACCTTTCGTGTTATTTAGGTGTCGATATTTTTCCTGGCGAGCGATAGTGAGCCTGTAATTTAGGAAGAACCGGACTTCGGCCGAGACATTTTTCTACCGAAAAGTGTACAAATTAATCTACAAGGTGGATCTAATGGATGTTTTTTTTTTAAGTTTGATTAAGGTCCAGGGAGGAAACTAAAACAAAAATAATTAATAAATGAAACAAAAAAAACCGACCAAAATTTGAGTCATCTCTCCTTAAAGCGAGCGAAATCAAGACAAATTATCAGGCGATAAAGAAAGCCAGTACAGAAAGAGACACAATTAGAGAGAGGAGTAAATAAAGAAAGACGATTAAAGCGAGGAGTGAAGACAAACAGACAATTAAAGCGAAGAGTGAGCAAGAGGGTCAGAGTTTCCGAGTTATTTACCTTACTGTTCTCATTATCTGCGTCTTATTTCGTTCCGGGCAGTAAGATTTGTTATACAGCCCGGATGGAGAAGTACACTCTGGCATATAAATCACTATTCCAAACTTAGTTGAATCTTTTCATTAACCCTATGAGTACCGGCGACGTGTGTTCTATTTTATTCTAGTTATATTTAGACGATATTATGTAGCTTAGGAAGGATCTGTGGTAGCAAAAATGGTTGTTTGAGATAGTTTGAAGTCATAATATTGCTAAAGGTCCTTCCTAAGCTGAATCAAATCGTCTAATAGTTGCAAGAATATGATGAAAAGGACGTCCCTGGTACTGAATAGATTAAAGGTAGGTTTTTTGTTTACTCCCTAGACCTCCATCAACTTAAAATAAATAAATAAATATATAAATAAATACCGCCAAGACCCTTTTTCGAGGAAAATGTCTAAATGCTTTGGTAAAAAAATGTCTCGGGCAAAGGCTGGTTCCTCTTAAATTACAGGCTCACTATCGCTCGCCAGGATAATATCAACATCTACATAGCACAAAGGGTCTTAGAATCGACAGAAATGGGGCGAGAGGTCTTCAAATCGATAAATAAACTGGGCGAACATCGTAAAATATAAAACAAACTGAAGTGGCCAAACATGAGGTAGAAGGGGGTTCGAGGGTTGATATTGGGCCAGGATATATATCTTACCACCATATTATTAACACCTTCAGCACCATGTAGCCTGCTTACCTTTAGTTCTGGCTAATTTTAGATCACTTTTGGCAGTTTATGAAGGACCTATGTTACTATGAGGGTTTATTGAGATCGTAGTTTATGAAGGACCTATGTTACTATGAGGGTTTATTGAGATCGTAGTTTATGAAGGACCTATGTTACTATGAGGGTTTATTGAGATCGTAGTTTATGAAGGACCTATGTTACTATGAGGGTTTATTGAGATCGTAGTTTATGAAGGACCTATGTTACTATGAGGGTTTATTGAGATCGTAGTTTATGAAGGACCTATGTTACTATGAGGGTTTATTGAGATCGTAGTTTATGAAGGACCTATGTTACTATGAGGGTTTATTGAGATCGTAGTTTATGAAGGACCTATGTTACTATGAGGGTTTATTGAGATCGTAGTTTATGAAGGACCTATGTTACTATGAGGGTTTATTGAGATCGTAGTTTATGAAGGACCTATGTTACAAAGGAGTACAAAGGAGTACAAAGGAAATCAAGCAACAACAGATCTAGTGACCCTTCTAGGTTGCTTGTCCTCCAAAACACTGAGGATCAAGTGTCCAAACAGTGGTTTAGAGTGGGTAAGGGAACATTGGAAAGGGAACTACTGCCCTGCCACTAACGTGGCAGGACTAGGAAGTTAGTAGGGGACATATGGGTTAGTAACTGAGGGGAGGATAAAGTTATTCATTTACAAACGCAGTCAGTCGCGGGTTTGATGCGAGATATTTGTCTAGGCGGAATTTAAATGAATCAACGGTGCTGCAGTCTATAACGTCTCGGGGAAGCCCATTCCACAAGTTGACAACTCGATTGAAGAAGAAATTCTTAGATTCGTGCGAGTTAAAAGATTTACCAATAATTTTGCAACCGTTTCCCCGCGTGTAATTAGATTGGTCGATAGTGAAGTACTTACTACAGTTCATATTGTCGATGCCTTTGATGATTTTGAACACTTGAATTAAGTCGCCTCTTAATCTGCGCTGGGTTAAAGGAAATAGATTTAATTCTCTAAGACGCTCTTCGTATGGTTTGTTCTTTAGGCTAGGTATCATTTTGGTAACTCTACGTTGAACTCGTTCTAGCTTGTTTATATCTTTTTGGTAATAAGGGCACCAGGATTGAACGCAGTATTCCAGAAGAGGGCGGACTAAGGAATTGTAAAGGGTTAGGATAACTTCTTTGGATTTATGCTCAAATGACCTGCCTATAAAGCCAATTATTTGTTTGCCTTCTTAACAACTTCTGAACATTGTTGACTCGGTTTTAGGTTACTCGATATTGTTACTCCCAGATCAGTTTCTCTGTTTACATTCTTAAGCTGAGTGCCATTCATCGAATAGTTTGCTTTCTCATTTAGGTATCCGACATGTAGTACTTTACATTTATCCGCATTGAAACTCATTTGCCAAATTTGGGCCCAACATGACAATTTATCTAGATTGTGTTGCATATCGTCAACTTGTTCTTTTGAGAGTATGCTATTTGCAATTTTTGTATCGTCAGCAAATTTTGAGATTGTGCAGGTGAGACCCTCATCTATGTCGTTGATGTAAATTAGAAAGAGAATTGGTCCTAGTACCGATCCCTGGGGTACCCCGCTACTTACATTGGTCCATTTAGATGCCTTACCGTTTATGACTACCCTTTGCTTTCTGTTGCTGAGCCAATTTTCTATCCATTTCAACACACCGTCTTGTATTCCATGCGCTTTTAGTTTTAGCAGTAAACGTTTGTGGGGAACTTTGTCAAAGGCCTTTTGAAAATCAAGGTATATAATATCTACAGCTTTACTCTCATCGTAGAGGTTGAGGATATCGTGGAAGAAGTCTAAGAGGTTTGTTAAACAGGAACGTTTTTTACGAAAGCCGTGTTGAGTATCTTTAAGTATGTTATTTTCCTCTAAGTGATTTACGAGTCTGTCTCGTATGACCGTTTCTAGCATTTTACATACAACTGAGGTTAAGCTAATTGGACGATAGTTACTGGGTAGGGATTTGCTGCCTTTTTTGAATATCGGTGTTACGTTGGCTAGCTTCCACTGATCAGGCATAGTTCCAGACTGCAAGGATTTATTGAATAGTAATGTCAGTGGTTTGGAGAGCTCATTCTTAGCTTCCTTTAGAACTCTAGGCGAGATTGTATCAGGTCCTGGCGTTTTATTTACCTTGAGTTTATCTAAACAATTCAATACTTCTCTCTCTGTAACGGTGATATTGCTTAGAACATCTGAATTATCAATCTGAATCGGCGATGGTGTAGGGATATCACTGAGGTCTTCTGTTGTAAAAACTGATGCAAAGAAGGTATTGAGGGCATTACTCATTTGTACTTCGTCTTTGGTGTATTCTCCTTTTTCATCGACTAACGGTCCAACAGTTGAAGTAACTACTTTTTTCTTTCTGATATAACTATAGAATTCTTTCGGGTTTGTTTTACTTTGATTCGCAATATGTAACTCTAAGGTCTTTTTACTTTGCTTAATTAACTTTTTGGCTTTGCGTCGTAGCTCTACAAATTTCACCCGTTCTTCGTCATTTTGTGAGGATTTTAATCTATCATTAGCAAATTTTTTAGCAAGCAGGCAGTTTGAAATATCTTTATTCCACCATTTGGGCTTATTATTATGGCCTGGACGCCGTATTTACTATGAGGGTTTATTGAGATCGTAGTTTATGAAGGACCTATGTTACTATGAGGGTTTATTGAGATCGTAGTTTATGAAGACCTATGTTACTATGAGGGTTTATTGAGATCGTAGTTTATGAAGGACCTATGTTACTATGAGGGTTTATTGAGATCGTAGTTTATGAAGGACCTATGTTACTATGAGGGTTTATTGAGATTGTAGTTTATGAAGGACCTATGTTACTATGAGGGTTTATTGAGATCGTAGTTTATGAAGGACCTATGTTACTATGAGGGTTTATTGAGATCGTAGTTTATGAAGGACCTATGTTACTATGAGGGTTTATTGAGATCGTAGTTTATGAAGGACCTATGTTACTATGAGGGTTTATTGAGATCGTAGTTTATGAAGGACCTATGTTACTATGAGGGTTTATTGAGATCGTAGTTTATGAAGGACCTATGTTACTATGAGGGTTATTGAGATCGTAGTTTCCCATTTGAGTCGAATAGGTATATGACAAACTAATTAAAACGTCTAATGGTAATCAGAATATGATGAAACATACGTAATGGTGGTGAAGGGATAAACCTCACTGAAGTGGTTCCCTAAACCTTCATAAACGTAATCAGCAGAGACGAATAGTCATATTTCTGAAACCGAATGGGATTTAGTTCTCAAATTATCGTTCATTTCCTTCGATTTAGGGTTGATAGTACTCTTCCAATACAAGGGACTGGAGTTCCCAAAAAGGGACTCTAGTCCTGACGCTATTCTTGACTTACAGTATACCAGAAAGGTTGATAGCCTATGAAGTCCTATTTTAACTAACTAATTTTTTTTTTTTGAATTTTTCGATATTCTTTTCTATATTTTTCTATAATTAACTTCCCATATGTTAAAAAAATACGGCGGTTATTAAACGTATATCGGGTAGGCATAGCCAAATCGTACATGCTAGTTAGCACGCAAAATCTACAAGTTTCTTAATCATCGTACATGTTTATACTAAATATGTAAATGTAATCTACTGCTCTTTGGTGGGTAGTATATTTATAGATAACGCATACTGCGGGGCCTACCACGTAAGATCGAGCTAGTTTATCCTACTTCCTCATCTGGGTTGTAAAAGATATCCCCGCCCATGTACCATCCGTTGGGGACATGCGGTGCTTCTTTTAATTACGCAAGTTCCTGCTCTTAGTTCTCCTGATAAACCCTCATTGGCCCTCCACCAATAGAACAAACAAAATCTCCAGCTTATATTATGGTATATATTGTTTAACCCTTCGAAGGTCATGACGCATGTTGACAATTCATTATGTTTATCATTAGAGATTTTACATAACTTAGCAAGGTTCTGTGGGAAATAAAAGGGTCAAAACTATCTCAATTAACCCTCTTACTTCCATATGCCCTCTGTAATCTGAATGTAGTCGACTAATAGTACCCAGAAAACAGAACAGAAATGCACCTTCGATCTTCTAAGGGTGAGTATAACACCATATTAAGATAAGCACTTTAGTGAAAACATTGGTGTAATGAAGCTATATCAATAAAGTGTACCTCTTCTAATGGAGTTTATATATAATATGTTGTCTGTTTGCTAAGTATATGTACAGTATGTATGTATGTATGTACAGTATATGTATGTATGTATGTATGTACAGTATATACTCAGTACCAATCCCCACGTTTCATTTTTTTTTTTTTTGGGGGGGGGGGGAGGGGGGGGGGGGGGCGACTGGGACACCCTGCATATATATATATATATTGTTACATCCGTACCGACCGGATGCCATGTGACCAGACCAACCTGTTGAACGTGACTTTACAACTACACGACTCAACCCTGCTTACGTGACGAGAGAGAGAGAGAGAGTACAAAGTACAAAGGAGTACAAAGGAAATCAAGCAACAACATATCTAGTGACCCTCCTAGGCTGCTTGTCCTCCAAAACACTGAGGATCAAGTGTCCAAACAGTGGTTTAGAGTGGGTAAGGGAACATTGGAAAGGGAATTACTGCCCAGGAACGAATGTCCGTGGAAGGATTAGGAAGTTAGTAGGGGACAGATGGGTTAGTAACTGAGGGGGGGATAAAATAAAGTTATTCATTTACAAACGCAGTCAGTCCCGGGTTTGATGCGAGATATTTGTCTATGCGGAGTTTAAATTTATCAACGGTGCTGCAGTCTATAACGTCTCGGGGAAGCCCATTTCACAAGTTGGCAACTCGATTGAAGAAGAAATTCTTAGATTCGTGTGAGTTAAAAGATTTACCAATAATTTTGCGACCGTTTCCCCGCGTGTAATTAGATTGGTCGATAGTCAAGTACTTACTACAGTTCATATTGTCGTTGCCTTTGATGATTTTGAACACTTGTTTTTTGTTTGTTTTTTCTATGTGATTGAGGGAGGGAAAAGGCAGGACTGCCTATAGCGAGTGCCTCCCCCACAGTTGAAAGAGTGACAGGGCCGAAATCAAGGGACGTTCGAGCCAAAATGCCTGGACACACTGACTTTGAAGCAAATTAAGTCATAGGAAGAGGGAAAGACTAATTCTGGGAGAGAGTTCCAGAGCTCAGCTGTTAAGTAGAAGAAAGTTTGAGAGTAACGTTTCACTCTTGGGTTGGAGAATTGCACAGAGTAGGGGTGGGATTGAGTTGCAAGACGGGTACCACTTGACTTAAGTCACCTCTTAATCTGCGCTGGGTTAAAGGAAATAGATTTAATTCTCTAAGACGCTCTTCGTATGGTTTGTTCTTTAGGCTAAGTATCATTTTGGTAACTCTACGTTGAACTCGTTCTAGCTTGTTTATATCTTTTTGGTAATAAGGGCACCAGGATTGAACGCAGTATTCCAGAAGAGGGCGGACTAAGGAATTATAAAGGGTTAGGATAACTTCTTTGGATTTATGCTCAAATGACCTGCCTATAAAGCCAATTATTTTGTTTGCCTTCTTAACAACTTCTGAACATTGTTGACTCGGTTTTAGGTTACTCGATATTGTTACTCCCAGATCGGTTTCTCTGTTTACATTCTTAAGCTGAGTGCCATTCATCGAATAGTTTGCTTTCTCATTTAGGTATCCGATATGTAGTACTTTACATTTATCCGCATTGAAACTCATTTGCCAAATTTGGGCCCAACATGACAATTTATCTAGATTGTGTTGCATATCGTCAACTTGTTCTTTTGAGAGTACGCTATTTGCAATTTTGGTATCGTCAGCAAATTTTGAGATTGTACAGGTGAGACCCTCATCTATGTCGTTGATGTAAATTAGAAAGAGAATTGGTCCTAGTACCGATCCCTGGGGTACCCCACTACTTACATTGGTCCATTTAGATGCCTTACCGTTTATGACTACTCTTTGCTTTCTGTCGCTGAGCCAATTTTCTATCCATTTCAACACACCGTCTTGTATTCCATGCGCTTTTAGTTTTAGTAGTAAACGTTTGTGGGGAACTTTGTCAAAGGCCTTTTGAAAATCAAGGTATATAATATCTACAGCTTTACTCTCATCGTAGAGGTTGAGGATATCGTGGAAGAAGTCTAAGAGGTTTGTTAAACAGGAACGTTTTTTACGAAAGCCGAAAGCCGTGTTGAGTATCTTTAAGTATAATATTTTCCTCTAAGTGATTTACGAGTCTGTCTCTTATGACCGTTTCTAGCATTTTACATACAACTGAGGTTAAGCTAATTGGACGATAGATACTGGGTAGGGATTTGCTGCCTTTTTTTAATATCGGTGTTACGTTGGCTAGCATCCACTGATCAGGCATAGTTCCAGACTGCAAGGATTTATTGAATAGTAATGTCAGTGGTTTGGAGAGCTCATCCTTAGCTTCCTTTATAACTCTAGGCGAGATTGTATCAGGTCCGGGCGATTTATTTACCTTGAGTTTATCTAAACAATTCAATACTTCTCTCTCTGTAACGGTGATATTGCTTAGAACATCTGAATTATCAATCTGAATCGGCGATGGTGTAGGGATATCACTGAGGTCTTCTGTTGTAAAAACTGATGCAAAGAAGGTATTGAGGGCATTACTCATTTGTACTTCGTCTTTGGTGTATTCTCCTTTTTCATCGACTAACGGTCCAACAGTTGAAGTAACTACTTTTTTCTTTCTGATATAACTATAGAATTCTTTCGGGTTTGTTTTACTTTGATTCGCAATATGTAACTCTAAGGTCTTTTTACTTTGCTTAATTAACTTTTTGGCTTTGCGTCGTAGCTCTACAAATTTCACCCGTTCTTCGTCATTTTGTGAGGATTTTAATCTATCATTAGCAAATTTTTTAGCAAGCAGGCAGTTTGAAATATCTTTATTCCACCATTTGGGCTTATTATTATGGCCTGGACGCCGTATTTTACTATGAGGGTTTATTGAGATCGTAGTTTATGAAGGACCTATGTTACTATGAGGGTTTATTGAGATCGTAGTTTATGAAGGACCTATGTTACTATGAGGGTTTATTGAGATCGTAGTTTATGAAGGACCTATGTTACTATGAGGGTTTATTGAGATCGTAGTTTATGAAGGACCTATGTTACTATGAGGGTTTATTGAGATTGTAGTTTATGAAGGACCTATGTTACTATGAGGGTTTATTGAGATCGTAGTTTATGAAGGACCTATGTTACTATGAGGGTTTATTGAGATCGTAGTTTATGAAGGACCTATGTTACTATGAGGGTTTATTGAGATCGTAGTTTATGAAGGACCTATGTTACTATGAGGGTTTATTGAGATCGTAGTTTATGAAGGACCTATGTTACTATGAGGGTTTATTGAGATCGTAGTTTATGAAGGACCTATGTTACTATGAGGGTTTATTGAGATCGTAGTTTCCCATTTGAGTCGAATAGGTATATGACAAACTAATTAAAACGTCTAATGGTAATCAGAATATGATGAAACATACGTAATGGTGGTGAAGGGGATAAACCTCACTGAAGTGGTTCCCTAAACCTTCATAAACGTAATCAGCAGAGACGAATAGTCATATTTCTGAAACCGAATGGGATTTAGTTCTCAAATTATCGTTCATTTCCTTCGATTTAGGGTTGATAGTACTCTTCCAATACAATGGACTGGAGTTCCCAAAAAGGGACTCTAGTCCTGACGCTATTCTTGACTTACAGTATACCAGAAAGGTTGATAGCCTATGAAGTCCTATTTTAACTAACTAATTTTTTTTTTTTTTTTTTTTCTATATTCTTTTCTATATTTTTCTATAATTAACTTCCCATATGTTAAAAAATACGGCGGTTATTAAACGTATATCGGGTAGGCATAACCAAATCGTACATGCTAGTTAGCACGCAAAATCTACAAGTTTCTTAATCATCGTACATGTTTATACTAAATATGTAAATGTAATCTACTGCTCTTTGGTGGGTAGTATATTTATAGATAACGCATACTGCGGGGCCTACCACGTAAGATCGAGCTAGTTTATCCTACTTCCTCATCTGGGTTGTAAAAGATATCCCCGCCCATGTACCATCCGTTGGGGACATGCGGTGCTTCTTTTAATTACGCAAGTTCCTGCTCTTAGTTCTCCTGATAAACCCTCATTGGCCCTCCACCAATAGAACAAACAAAATCTCCAGCTTATATTATGGTATATATTTGTTTAACCCTTCGAAGGTCATGACGCATGTTGACAATTCATTATGGTTATCATTAGAGATTTTACATAACTTAGCAAGGTTCTGTGGGAAATAAAAGGGTCAAAACTATCTCAATTAACCCTCTTACTTCCATATGCCCTCTGTAATCTGAATGTAGTCGACTAATAGTACCCAGAAAACAGAACAGAAATGCACCTTCGATCTTCTAAGGGTGAGTATAACACCATATTAAGATAAGCACTTTAGTGAAAACATTGGTGTAATGAAGCTATATCAATAAAGTGTACCTCTTCTAATGGAGTTTATATATAATATGTTGTCTGTTTGCTAAGTATATGTACAGTATGTATGTATGTATGTACAGTATATGTATGTATGTATGTATGTACAGTATATACTCAGTACCAATCCCCACGTTTCATTTTTTTTTTTTTGGGGGGGGGGGGGAGGGGGGGGGGGGGCGACTGGGACACCCTGCATATATATATATATATTGTAACATCCGCACCGACCGGATGTCATGTGACCAGACCAACCTGTTGAACGTGACTTTACAACTACACGACTCAACCCTGCTTACGTGACGAGAGAGAGAGAGAGAGTACAAAGTACAAAGGAGTACAAAGGAAATCAAGCAACAACATATCTAGTGACCCTTCTAGGCTGCTTGTCCTCCAAAACACTGAGGATCAAGTGTCCAAACAGTGGTTTAGAGTGGGTAAGGGAACATTGGAAAGGGAATTACTGCCCAGGAACGAATGTCCGTGGAAGGATTAGGAAGTTAGTAGGGGACAGATGGGTTAGTAACTGAGGGGGGGATAAAATAAAGTTATTCATTTACAAACGCAGTCAGTCCCGGGTTTGATGCGAGATATTTGTCTATGCGGAGTTTAAATTTATCAACGGTGCTGCAGTCTATAACGTCTCGGGGAAGCCCATTTCACAAGTTGGCAACTCGATTGAAGAAGAAATTCTTAGATTCGTGTGAGTTAAAAGATTTACCAATAATTTTGCGACCGTTTCCCCGCGTGTAATTAGATTGGTCGATAGTCAAGTACTTACTACAGTTCATATTGTCGTTGCCTTTGATGATTTTGAACACTTGTTTTTTGTTTGTTTTTTCTATGTGATTGAGGGAGGGAAAAGGCAGAACTGCCTATAGCGAGTGCCTCCCCCACAGTTGAAAGAGTGACAGGGCCAAAATCAAGGGACGTTCGAGCCAAAATGCCTGGACACACTGACTTTGAAGCAAATTAAGTCATAGGAAGAGGGAAAGACTAATTCTGGGAGAGAGTTCCAGAGCTCAGCTGTTAAGTAGAAGAAAGTTTGAGAGTAACGTTTCACTCTTGGGTTGGAGAGTTGCACAGAGTAGGGGTGGGATTGAGCTGCAAGACGGGTACCACTTGAATTAAGTCACCTCTTAATCTGCGCTGGGTTAAAGGAAATAGATTTAATTCTCTAAGACGCTCTTCGTATGGTTTGTTCTTTAGGCTAAGTATCATTTTGGTAACTCTACGTTGAACTCGTTCTAGCTTGTTTATATCTTTTTGGTAATAAGGGCACCAGGATTGAACGCAGTATTCCAGAAGAGGGCGGACTAAGGAATTATAAAGGGTTAGGATAACTTCTTTGGATTTATGCTCAAATGACCTGCCTATAAAGCCAATTATTTTGTTTGCCTTCTTAACAACTTCTGAACATTGTTGACTCGGTTTTAGGTTACTCGATATTGTTACTCCCAGATCGGTTTCTCTGTTTACATTCTTAAGCTGAGTGCCATTCATCGAATAGTTTGCTTTCTCATTTAGGTATCCGATATGTAGTACTTTACATTTATCCGCATTGAAACTCATTTGCCAAATTTGGGCCCAACATGACAATTTATCTAGATTGTGTTGCATATCGTCAACTTGTTCTTTTGAGAGTACGCTATTTGCAATTTTGGTATCGTCAGCAAATTTTGAGATTGTACAGGTGAGACCCTCATCTATGTCGTTGATGTAAATTAGAAAGAGAATTGGTCCTAGTACCGATCCCTGGGGTACCCCACTACTTACATTGGTCCATTTAGATGCCTTACCGTTTATGACTACTCTTTGCTTTCTGTCGCTGAGCCAATTTTCTATCCATTTCAACACACCGTCTTGTATTCCATGCGCTTTTAGTTTTAGTAGTAAACATTTGTGGGGAACTTTGTCAAAGGCCTTTTGAAAATCAAGGTATATAATATCTACAGCTTTACTCTCATCGTAGAGGTTGAGGATATCGTGGAAGAAGTCTAAGAGGTTTGTTAAACAGGAACGTTTTTTACGAAAGCCGAAAGCCGTGTTGAGTATCTTTAAGTATAATATTTTCCTCTAAGTGATTTACGAGTCTGTCTCTTATGACCGTTTCTAGCATTTTACATACAACTGAGGTTAAGCTAATTGGACGATAGATACTGGGTAGGGATTTGCTGCCTTTTTTTAATATCGGTGTTACGTTGGCTAGCATCCACTGATCAGGCATAGTTCCAGACTGCAAGGATTTATTGAATAGTAATGTCAGTGGTTTGGAGAGCTCATCCTTAGCTTCCTTTATAACTCTAGGCGAGATTGTATCAGGTCCGGGCGATTTATTTACCTTGAGTTTATCTAAACAATTCAATACTTCTCTCTCTGTAACGGTGATATTGCTTAAAACATCTGAATTATCAATCTGAATCGGCGATGGTGTAGGGATATCACTGAGGTCTTCTGTTGTAAAAACTGATGCAAAGAAGGTATTGAGGGCATTACTCATTTGTACTTCGTCTTTGGTGTATTCTCCATTTTTATCGACTAACGGTCCAACAGTTGAAGTAACTACTTTTTTCTTTCTGATATAACTATAGAATTCTTTCGGGTTTGTTTTACTTTGATTCGCAATATGTAACTCTAAGGTCTTTTTATTTTGCTTAATTAACTTGTTGGCGTTGCGTCGTAGCTCTACAAATTTCACCCGTTCTTCGTCATTTTGTGAGGATTTTAATCTATTATTAGCAAATTTTTTAGCAAGCAGGCAGTTTGAAATATCTTTATTCCACCATTTGGGCTTATTATTATGGCCTGGACACCGTATTTTCGATGGTCTGCAGTCTTGCACTGCTTTTAGGTAAGTGGTTTCGAATAACTTCCAAGATGTATTTATGTCGTTATTGTTAATTAAAAAGCTCCAGTCAGTTTCTTTAAACATAGCTCTAAGTTTATGGAAGTTTGCTTTCTTGAAATTAGGGATTTTTTCGATGCTATTATTTGGTTCGTTATTAGTAAACTTTAAAGTGAAAGTTATCGTACGATGGTCGCTGTTACTGAATTCATCACCAACATTCAAATTCTCTATTAATTCTTCTTTTGTTGCAAGTACAATGTCAAGAACGTTATTACCACGGGTCGGCATTTGAACAAATTGATAAAGCGAACTCTCTTGCAAGTTCGTATACAAGTCATGTCCGAAGTGTGAAGTAAGAGTATCGCCCCACTTGGTCACAGGTAAATTAAAGTCGCCAAAAATTACGGTTTCTTGTGAGTTACTTACCTTTGCAATTTGTTCGTAAATTTCTCGGTCAGTTTGCATTGATTGAGCTGGAGGTCTGTATATTAACGCAAGTATTATTTTTGTACCTTTATTATTCTTTATTAGCACAAAAGATGTGTCGACGTTCACAATTTGAGGTTTTGACAAGAGGGTAGGGTTAAGACTTTCTTTGATATAAAGTAAAACGCCACCTCCATTTCGATTTATTCGGCTTTTCTCAAACATTACATAACCGGGAAGTGAATACTCCGCTAAAAAGTCTCTATCTTCTGTATTGAGCCAAGATTCTGTTATGCCAATCACATCATAATTTTCTGTAAACGCTAGCTCCTCTAAATCTGAAAATGTATTGCGTATGCTACGAGCGTTTGCATAGAAACCTTTAAATTTGTTATTTTAGAACTCACGGAACACTCTTTAACCCTTAATTAGCGGCGAGCAACATAAGTCGAGTTAAATAAAGCTGGACTATGTGGCGGCGCTCGACATAGGTCAAGTGGCAATTTCAGCACGTAATGTGGCTGAGAGAGAGAGACAAGTGGTGGCAGGAGACTAGCGAGCGTATGACTGCTCCAGACCACCGCGGCGAACCTACTGACACAAATCTCAGCTCCCTCCTCCCTCTCTCACTCGCTACATACTCAATTATGTACCGAAACTACCGAATTACCTGCTTTTTGCACTCGCGTTGCACGGTTATTGCAAGAAAACTATCCATCATACAAGGATCGTTATGGTGTCATTCGAAAGCTCTGTTTATGCCCTTTCAGGGATAGGTACTTGTTTTACGTTCTGGGTCTTATTTAGGCATGAAAATGATCACGTAAACAGCCCTATTTTGGCTAAAAACACCCCGCTGTGCGGTACATATAAATAAACCGCATAGGCCGCTCGTAAGGTGTTAATAATATTTTTGGTTCTTGTCGGATCTACATTTATGTTCATGAGAGAGAGAGAGAGAGAGAGAGAGAGAGAGAGAGAGAGAGAGAGAGAGAGAGAGAGAGAGAGAAGGAGAGGGAGCCCGGCTACATCCTGCATTCTTGGCATTCCTCGCTTTCCCGCCAAATCTGCGTGTGAAGGGTGGGGCGATGTGACGTGAACAGCCCCCCTTCCCCCCATCGATCTCTTGTCCAAGGCAGAGTTAATAGTACCTAGCCTCATATCTTGAGCTAAGGGTCTCGGACATGACAAAACCTGAAATAGCATAGATCATAAAGTCAGAATTATTTGGGATTCACGAGGGCGGTGAGCATAACGGAGCCGAGGGCGGTGAGCCAAACGGAGCTGCTGGTGGAGGACTCGGTAATGGGATACAGATGCGGTTTGGTGAGAATTTGCCAGAGGGATTTACCCCTGATCAATATTTTGAATTGGCTAGATTAAATGCTGCCCAGGCAGACTCTCAGCTGCAGGCAGATCATGAATACCACATGGTCCAATTAACTGATCAAACTGAGTCCAAACATAATGTGCTTACTCCCCCTCCGGGATTAACCATGACTAGTGTAATTCCGCCGTTCACCAAGGACAATGTTCAGGACTTTTTTGTTTTGTTCGAGGAGGTTGCTACAGGCATGGGGTGGACAAGAGATCGGTGGCTATTTATGTTGCAAACGGTGTTGACAGGACAAGGTCGGGAAACTTACATATCAGTAGAGTCTGAGGTTCGGCAAGACTATGACCGTCTCAAAGCAGCCATTCTTAAAACCTACAAACTGCTGCCTGAAGCATATAGACAGACTTTCAGAAAGACTCATACAAAATTTGAGGAAACTCATACCATGTTTGCCAGGACCATGAACAAAGCTTTAAATAACTGGCAAACAAGTAAGAATGTCACTGAGTTTAAGGGTCTGAAAGAGTTAATCTTGCTTGAGAACTTCCTATGGAAGGTAGATTCATCAGTAGCCTATCATTTGAGAGGGAAAAAGGTAGAAACTCTTGCCGAAGCTGCAGACATGGCTGATACGTATGTACTAAACAACAAATTCCGTGGGAAAAAAACCCTATGATAATAATAAGTTCTCCAATCACAAATCTGATAAATTTAGTTACTCGCAAAAGCCTGTAACGTCTCTCCATGCAAGCCAAACTAAAAATGCTCCCCCAACTAAGAATGTGACTCCTGGTAATGGTAACAGAGGTGGGGCCCAAACCAATAATAATAATGCTTACAAGGGGAATGTATCCCAGAAAGTGTGTACCTATTGTGGCAAGAAAGGTCACTTAGCTTATCAATGTTGGGCTAAGGAGAGGGCAGAGGGATCGCGACAGACAGTAGCCGCAGTAACTGGCTGCCCAAATAACCAAAACCACCCAAATGTGCCTTTGAAGCAGGACTCCCGACCGCAGGAGTACCTAGCTAACGTAAATCAGACAGGAAATGGTGTAGTAGTGTGTGTGGTACAACTCGCAAGGGTTAAGCCTGTTTTAGTATCCCCATCAGTTCAGGATAGCTACCGTCCCTTTATTTCATCTGGATGTGTGAAAATAAATGGTTGTGTACATGAGGTAAATATCTTGAGAGATACTGGTTCTACTATCACCCTCATGGTGAATCCTTATTCTGAATGCCCAACTGGCGAATCAGTAATAATGAGAGGTGCTGGAGGTCAATTTTCTGCTAACTTGGTGAATGGTGAGATTGAGTGTGATTTGCTGAAGGGTGAAGCCTGTATAGCTTTGTGTAGGCCTCAGGATATCTCTGGAATGATGTGGCTGGTGAGAGGGTCCGACCAGACCCCATTTTGTCACTTTCCCCTGTTGACGAGCCACTGACCGGTGAGCTCGAGAAGGAGATGCCAAAGGTTTTCCCAGTGTGTGCTGTCACTCGATCTATGGCCCAAGTAGCAGCTCCCTCAGATATCATTGTACCAACTGTGAAGGTAGATAAAAGGGATGAAAAAGTAGTGAATGATGCTCTAACTGTGCCTGATGCGGAGACTGAAGTAGATCTGTTTGAAACTGTTATGGCTAACCTTAGGCCAAATGATCATGACACCCCTCCTAATTGTCCTAGTGGCCTGGTAGAGTTGCAGTGAGATGACAGTGAGTGTAAGGAGCTAGCTGCCAGTGCGGTGAGTGAAGAGAAGAGTGAGAAGGAGAAGGGTGAATGTTTTTATATGAAGAAAGGAGTTTTGTGGCGTAGGTGGAGACCGCCACATAGACCTATTGATGACGGGGCATGGGACGTACATCAGGTAGTAGTTCCTAAACCTTGCCGTAGAGATATACTAGAAATGGCCTATAGTATACCCTTAGCAGGGCACCTAGGTGTGAGGAAAACCTTAGATCGCATTAGAGCCCACTTTCACTGGCCAGGAATGCGTGCAGATGTAGTGGAGTTCTGTAGAGTGTGTCACACCTGCCAAGTGACAGGAAAACCTAATCAAAAGGTGCCTGCACACCCTCTGTTGCCCTTACCAGTGTTCGAGAACCCTTTCACTTGGGTGGTAGTGGATATCGTTGGCCCATTGCCAAAGACATCCCATGGACATGTATATTTGTTAACTATAATGGACATGGCAACTCGATACCCAGAAGCTATACCGTTAAGAAATACTTCAGCCCAAGCAGTTATTAAGGAACTGCTCAAATTCTTCACCAGAATGGGTTTCCCCCATGAGGTGCAGAGTGATCAAGGTACTAATTTCACTTCCAATATATTTCAGCAGTCCCTGAAGGAATTGGGTATCGACCATGTGAAGTCCAGCTCCTACCACCCAGAGAGTCAAGGGGTCCTCGAACGATACCATCAAACTCTAAAATCTATGTTAAGAAAATATTGTGAGGAAACTGGAGGTGATTGGGACAAGGGGGTACCTTTTCTGTTTTTTTGCCACCCGTGAGGTTCCAACTGAATCTCTGGGCTTCTCACCCAATGAACTAGTTTTCGGTCACCAGGTACGTGGCCCTTTGCAGCTATTGCAAGACAGCCTAGTTGGTCAGGAAGGGAACCAAAATCTCCTCAGGTATGTGTCAGAGTTCAAAACCCGGCTGAGATCCTTGTGCGAGTTTGCAGCACAAAATCTAAGAGTGGCTAAAGACACCATGAAAGTATGGTACGATAAAAGAGCCTGTGTGAGGGAGTTTCAGCCCATTGATGAGGTCTTGCTTCTCATTCCCCTTTTCGGCCAACCTTTATCAGGAAAATGTAGAGGACCATATAAAGTAGTAAAAAGGGTGAGTGTTACTGACTACTTAGTGGCTACCCCAGACAGGAGGAAGCCTAAGCAAGTATTTCACATAAATATGTTAAAACCCTATCATAGGTCCCCTGACTCCTCTCCTCCAGATTCTCCTGCTGTGGCAGTAATAAGGACCTGTGGACATCCTGGTGCGGGTGATGTTTGTAGTCCTTACCCACAGATCCCGCAGCAGACTGTCCCAGATCCTGAAGGTATCGATTTTGACTTGTCTTGTTGTCTATCCAACTTTAAAAATAATTCAGTAGCATGGGGGGAATTACCAACTAAATGATGTCATCTTCCCTCAGAGAAAGCTAACGAACTAATCAATGTTTTATCACAGTCTCCCAGTGTGTTCCGTGATAATCCAGGGCTCACCTCATTGGCCGTGCATGACATAGATGTCAGGGATGCAGCACCCATCAAATTATCCCCATACCGTGTCTCACCACAGCGCAGGAGTATTCTGCAAGTTGAATTAGATTTCATGTTGTCCTATGCCATAATTACTAGAGCCTTAAGCCAGTGGAGTAGTCCGGTCACACTTGTGCCTAAGCCAGATCGGAGTCATAGATTTTGTATGGACTACAGACAAGTCAATGCCGTAACAAAGAATGATACTTATCCACTGCCACGGATTGATGATTGTATTGACCAGATTGGCACAACCAGTTATATAAGTAAAATTTACCTTATGAAAGGATATTGGCAAGTACCTCTTACACCCCGAGCAAGGGAGATTTCATGTTTTGTGGTAAACAATCAAGCCTTCTGCTGTGAAGTAATGCCTTATGGCCTGAAAAACGCTCCAGCTACCTTTCAGCGCCTAATGAATCAGGTGGCTGAAGGGGTACCTGGGTGTGTGGTGTACATTGACGATATCCTTCTTTTTTCCCATACATGGGAAAAACATCTCAAACAAATCAGATTGCTTTTTGCTAACCATGCTGAAGCAAATCTTGTAGTGAACTTTATAAAGTGTACTTTCATTAAGAGTACTGCCCAATATCTTGGATATATAGTAGGACAGGGTCAGGTTGCACCTCCTCATGCTAAAGTAGAGTCAATTTCTAATTTCCCAACGCCTACCAATAAGAAAGAAATCCAAAGATACTTAGGAATGATTGGATACTACAGGAGGTTTATTTTAAATTTCTCATGGTTAACAGCACCTTTAACAGATCTTCTCCGAAAGGATGTGAAGTTTGAGTGGTCCTCTGATTGTGAGGAGGCTTTCAGTGCTACTAAATACATTCTATCTAACTATCCTGTTCTCCGTGCCCCTCATTTCACGAGATCTTTCTCCCTAGCTGTTGATGCAAGTAATACTGGGGTCGGAGCAGTGTTACTCCAGGAGGATGACTGTAATGTATTGCATCCTGTTTGCTATTTTTGTAAAAAGTTAAATTCTGCTCAACGTAATTACTCTGTAATGGAAAAGGAGCTGTTAGCGTTGATTTTGTCCCTCCAATACTTTAGTGTTTATGTTCAATCTGCCCCTGGTTCCATTACTGTATATACTGACCATCACCCATTAAAGTTTTTGCACAAGTTCCAAAACAAGAACCAAAGACTGACCCGGTGGAGCTTGTTGCTACAGGAGTACGCCTTAGATGTCAAACATATTAACACCTTACGAGCGGCCTATGCGGTTTATTTATATATACCGCCCAGCGGGGTATTTTTAGCCAAAATAGGGCTGTTTACGTGATCATTTTCATGCCTAAATAAGACCCAGAACGTAAAACAAGTACGTATCCCTGAAAGGGCATAAACAGAGCTTTCGAATGACACCATAACGATCCTTTTATGATGGCTAGTTTTCTTGCAATAACCGTGCAACGCGAGTGCAAAAAGCATGTAATTCGGTACTTTCCCCATATAATTCAGTATGTAGCGAGTGAGAGAGGGAGGAGGGAGCTGAGATTCGTGTCAGTAGGTTCGCCGCGGTGGTCTGGAGCAGTCATACGCTCGCTAGTCTCCTGCCACCACTTGTCTCTCTCTCTCAGCAACATTACGTGCTGAAATTGCCACTCGACCTATGTCGAGCGCCGCCACATAGTCCAGCTTTATTAAATACGACTTAAGTTGCGCGCCGACTTTTAGGGGTTAAGGGAGTCCAGAATGTATTGGCAGATTGTTTGTCAAGAGTCTGAAAATTGTTCATATACATTCCTCCTCTTGAACTCTTTTCTAGCGGAGGAGGTGTAACATCCGTATCGACCGGATGTCATGTGACGAGACCAACCTGTTGAACGTGACTATACAACTACACGACTCAACCCTGCTTACGTGACGAGAGAGAGAGAGAGAGAGGGAGCCCGGCTACATCCAGCATTCTTGGCATTCCTCGCTTTCCCGCCAAATCTGCGTGTGAAGGGTGGGGCAATGTGACGTGAACATCCCCCCTACCCTCATTTGACCACCACACCTGCTTCTCACCTGTGAATGGCTGACACCTGCAGCCTGTAAATAATTGGTTCCGGCACCTGTTTCCTGACTTCTGATTGGATTAGTCGGGGAAATGATATATAAGCCGGAGATTTGATAGTTAAAACTAGTACTTTCTTAGCTGGGGGAAACGAGCAGTGCGTTGGGGAGACGAGACAGACTTCACAGGCTTGTATAATAGGGGTTATTACATGTTAAGCAGCGTCCGGGAGCGACCTCTTACTCGTTAGTTAGGGATTATTCCTGACTGTTAATTAACCAGAGGTATGTCTGAAACATACACTCATTTGATTTAAGATTTTGTGATTGGAGAATCATATATGTTTAATTAGAGAGATATATATTTTGAATTACTGTTTATTTTGGTGATTAGAATTAATGTTTGATTCAGAGATGATTCGTGATTGAATATTGACTACTTTACCTGTTAACAATTAACTAACTTGATGTAAAGCTATTGTCATTCATAATTAATGATTAACCCTTCTTTAGCGGCCTATGCGGTTTATTTATATGTACCGCCCAGCGGGGTGTTTTTAGCCAAAATAGGGCTGTTTACGTGATCATTTTCATGCCTAAATAAGACCCAGAACGTAAAACAAGTATCTATCCCTGAAAGGGCATAAACAGAGCTTTCGAATGACACCATAACGATCCTTGTATGATGGATAGTTTTCTTGCAATAACCGTGCAACGCGAGTGCAAAAAGCATGTAATTCGGTACTTTCCCCATATAATTCAGTATGTAGCGAGTGAGAGAGGGAGGAGGGAGCTGAGATTCGTGTCAGTAGGTTCGCCGCGGTGGTCTGGAGCAGTCATATGCTCGCTAGTCTCCTGCCACCACTTGTCTCTCTCTCTCAGCAACATTACGTGCTGAAATTGCCACTCGACCTATGTCGAGCGCCGCCACATAGTCCAGCTTTATTAAAAACGACTTATGTGGTGAGCCGCTTTTTAAGGGTTAAGGCTTGTATAAGTTAAATACTTACCTGACTTTATGTAAAGCTATTGTTCGGAATAGGCATTGTAAAAGTCCTATAAATTATATTGTCTACTTAAGCCTACTAAACTTTAATTTGTACTTTAGTGAAATCAGAACGTATGCAAAACGATCTTGAAATCTATCATAACTTTCATTGATTATTATTTTGATTAACCCGGGAACTGCGGGGAGACTCTTAAGAGTTCCCCCGGCGGACTGCGGGGAGACTCTTAAGAGTCAGAGAAAAAAAAATTAACTTTTGACATCGAAAAAAAAAAATTAAAAAAATATTTGTTTTTGCCCCTGGGCCATGCAAAATCTCAGTCCTCTACCTCCCCTCCTTCCCCACTTTCCTCCTCTCCTTCAGTTATCACCTATTTTCCCTGTTATTCCCTTATTCTGAGGTATATTTTTGTGCTAACATTAGAAATCCGGTTGCAGGGTGTGGTCATCACTGATAGCAAGCGAATGCAAGAGAGAGAGAGAGAGTATCGATCGACTGTGTCTCAGTGGCCTTGGGGGAAATTGGCGGGAAAGCAGCTTGCCTCACCCATACATTATACAACTCGCGGGCTATATCTCCGATTTTGACCATCCAAACGCTGTTTTCACTCGTTTTATTGTTGTTTCAGGTTAATACCTTTATAATCAACCCATATATGGATAAGTATTAATGCTATTAATGGTACAATGAATATTTTAGTGACGGAAACACCTCAAATACATGCGCACAGGGAGAGGTGTCTAATTACCCCTATGCGCATTTCAGAGGTTAATTGTAAAATACGTTAATTACGTTTATAAATATAATTCCATTTTATGTGACTTTGTAATATTTCTTTACCCTTTTTATTTAGTCAAATGTCTTTCAGTAATAAGAATAAATAAGATAAAATACTAAAGGGAGAATAATAATAAACTAAGAATAACGAGATAACATAGAATTTTTGTTTTAAAGGGTTAACAAACTTAAATAAATTATAAAAAGATCTTAATACCTTGCTGATAATCCAGATTAATTGAGATATTCTAGTGACTTAAAACCCTTGCTTACATATTGAACTTTTAGTATTCGTAATAAATAGCCTATTTCATATTAAACATTCAATGTAACTTTAAATAGTTTACTGATTAAATATAATTGAAGTGTATCAGAGTATAAAGGATAACTGTCCCAGCGGGAAAGCAAGTAACAACAAAACTGACTTTAATATTTTACGTTCTTTTGGCCTTCAGCTGTTTGCTACACTTTCATATTAACTGTTCTGTCTTTATTTATTTAGTTAACCACTTATAAATCAAGATACGTAACAATATATATATATATATATATATATATATATATATATATATATATATATACAGTACATATAAACAGTGTAATATACTGTACATATTTTTATTTTATTTTTTTATTTTTTGCTACTAACGCACATTTCTAAGCTATACTGTATTTATTCACGCATTCATTGAGTTTTACAGAGAGGAATTGGGAGGCCATTTGAAGTAGTGCCAAAGACATTTAACTATACCCTGTTCCAAATAAATGGACCAAAACTCTTGAACATTAACCTCTACAACTCACAAACGACTGGAGTAATCGAAATAGGATATAGGTATGTAGATTTACAACCCATGTGGGCCACGCCGACTCTCCTCTCATGAATGAACCGGTCGGCAATACTTCGTCTTTTTCACCACCCAAATACTATTCCCACTTGTTTTATTGCTGTTACATGTTAATATCTTCATATTAAACTTAAACTAGGCGCATATGAATAATTAATAGGCCTAACGATATATATTTATTGGATAATGACAATCCTAGTCGGAATGAGCCTCAATATGTTCGCCTGGCGGGCACTTTCAAATACCATAGCTTCCCCGTTTAAAGGTTAATATTCTTGGTGTCTCTTTTTCTTCCTATCTCTCTTGGAAAGATCATATCACCACTCTAGCTAAAACAGCTTCCCAGAAGTTGGGTGTGCTCAACCACCTCCAGAGGTTCTTTACCCCTGCACAGCTTCTTGCTCTATACAGGGGCACAGTGCATCAATGTATTGAGTATTGTTCACATGTGTGGGGAGGATCCACTCACACAGCACATTTAGACTAAGTAGGAAAGAAAGCCTTCCGTATCATTAACTCCCGTCCACTCACCAATTATCTGCAGTCTCTCTTTGCCACATTGTTGCATCTCTCTCATTAGTCTACCGCTATTACAATAATCAATGTTCCTCAGAGCTCTCTCAGTGTATACCACCCCTTCTTCGTAGAGTACTTTGACGTTAACCACTCTGTTAGAACCGCATGACTTGTCCTACAGTGACTCGCTAGGATCGCCAGGGCAGTGGATGTGGCTACAGTTGATGGATTATTGTGTGCTTTATTTCATATGAAAGCTCGTGTCATGGGCAGTCCAGAAAGGCTCTTTGTTTTCGCCCATGTCAAGGCTTTATATATTTAATTGCAAAGTATATGTTTTATCATTAACCCGGGAGCTGCAGGGAGACTCATAAGAGTTCCCCCGGCGCAATGTGGGGAGACTCTTATGAGTGAGTGAAAAAAAAAATCAACTTTTGACATCGAAAAAAAAAAAAAAAAAAAAAAAAAAAAAAAAAAAATTGTTGGCCCCTGGGCCATGCAAAATCCCAGTCCTCTACCTCCTCTCCTTCCCCACTTTCCTCCTCTCCTTCAGTTATCACCTATTTTCCCTGTTATTCCCTTATTCTGAGGTATATTTTCGTGCTAACATTAGCGAGTTGCAAGCAGGGTGTTGTCATCACTGATGGCAAGCGAGTGCAAGAGAGAGAGAGAGAGAGTATCGATCGACTGTGTCTCAGTGGCCTTGGGGGAAATTGGCGGGAAAGCAGATTGCCTCACCCATACATTATACAACTCGCGGGCTATATCTCCGATTTTGGCCATCCAAACGCTGTTTTCACTCGTTTTATTGTTGTTTCAGGTTAATACCTTTATAATCAACCCATAATAGGTGCATATGGATAAGTATTAATGCTATTAATGGCACAATGAATATTTTAGTGACGGAAACACGTCAAATACGTCAGCACAGGGGGACGTTTCCAATTACCCCCATGCGCACTTCAGAGGTTAAGTAGTAATGATGGGAATTGAGAGAGAGAGAGAGAGAGTGGAACAGAGTGAGAGGAGGCGCGTAGTGTTTTGCTATACTCGATGACGTCATAGCTGGCTGGCCTCGTGGGGATTCGTTGAGGGAGTTTTTTACCATGCTTTGTGACGTCATGTTTGGTTGGCTTCTTTAGTATTGGTTGGAGGACTTGTTACCGCTTTTTTCCCACGCGGCTCGAGCTAGTGCGAGTATATATACAGTTCCTCGCCACTCTCTCCCTCAGATCTGGTTTCTAGAACGCATTCATCTTTATCCCTTGCTACCTGTCCCCTGCACCGCCCCTGAGAACCTTTTCCTCTGCCTATCTCTCTCATTTTCCATATCTTTCACCACCTTTTATTAACATTATATCCCCTCTGGTTAACTCTGCAAAATCAGCTTAATGCTGGCCAGTTGTATTGTGCGTTAAGGTCTGATATAACCTATGTATGTTAGTTGTTAAGATAAGTGGATCACGAAGCATTAGTTGACATTCATATTGTTTAGTACTGCTTCCTTTAATTATTAGTGTTCTGCTGGATTAGATAATGCTAGACTAGGAGTCTGATATTATAAGGTATTGTTTCCTATGAGTGCTGGCTTTAGTTAAAAGCTGCACGACATACCTGAGAACTGGAGTTGATTGAGTAAATTCTAGTCTGTGTGCCATTGAGAGTAGAGCATGCACGAATGAGGGCTTTTTGCCTATACCATTCTGCACTGTTCTAGTCTCGATTGTTTGTCTTTGAGGTACGCCAGGAGAACGCTTAATACTTCGGTATTAATGTTTCTCAAGAGAGCTACCCTTCCCTATAACGTAATATTTGACGCACAGATTTGAGATTTGCACTAGGCTATGCGGCATGCCATGCGCACCAGTATCTCGTATCATTGACTCTAGCTAGACTTTATCAGTCAAAGTAGACATTAAGTATATTAACCTAATTACTCTTTTTTATGCATACCCATTTATGATTACACAAGCATTTCGCAGCCTAGTTTGATGTATGGAGACACAAACGACTTAGGCTCTTTTTGTTGATAGGAATACTGCATTGTCGTGGCGATTATTATTGTTGTAGTGTTTAGGATATTCTTGGCTCCGACGGCATTATATATTCTGCCTTTTTGTGTGCATAGCCTGCACGAGCATTGTTCCGCTGCCTGCCTTTTTGGGTTCCATTTCCGATACGAGCATCTTTATAGCATCTAACATTTAAAGAAGATTCCTTGTTAGTGTTGAAGGACTTTAGTGCACTTTGTTTCATGCAGGAGTGCCTGACATTTATTGATTAAAGTAACGTAAGCTGTAACTTCTCTTACCACCTTACTTTGCATACCATAACCAAGCACCTTCGGTTATAGGTAGTAATAGGCTGTTTTCATATAACATTAAGCCTAGAGTAGACGCACATTTATTGAGAGTTTGATAGCCTATTATTGTATATAGAACTCTGTAGAGTATTTGTGTTCTTTGTTCACTGGGAATATACATCAGAGGTTGGAGCTAGCGCTTTCCGGTGTAACATTTATGCCATTACTAGTCCAATGAATAAGAGCCCTGATATATTTGAACCCCAGTCGTAACAAATGGCGACCTTACCTAGGATATGGTGAACCTACATTTATTAGCAGGGAACATTTGTTGTTTTGGAGAATATTTTGCGGGGATCAGCAAGAATAATTTTTTTTTGCAACATAGTATAGCCCTTAAGTATTTCCGATAATTTTTGTGTGTATATTGAGGTATAAGAGTTTGGGGTGCTTCTTTTCTGAATATTGAGGTGGAAATTTTTTTGAGAGCATCATGGCTTATACCGGATCAGAGGAGAATGGAGACACAGTACGTCATGTCGAAACGGAGGAACAGCAGCATGATGAAATGGTTAATCAGGTGAACTGTGAGGAGGATGCTAGGATATTTTTGCAATGGCCTGTTACTGCCGAGCGGTTGGAGGGTATGGATCGGTACGGTCTTCAATGCCTGGCCACAGCTATCGGTCATGCGGTTACTAGCAGCATGACCAGGGATAACTTGATAACGTGTGTACTGGGCAGGGTGACTGGTGAGCGAGATGGGTTGAGTGCTCAGAGCCCTTCGGCCATGCTTCCCCTACACTCGACTCCCAGCCATCCCAGTAGTTTGCCGACCCCGGGTACGCTTCCGCAGTTGGGTGGTGACTGGCAGGGTTGGTTGCCCCTGGGGGGACCACCGGTAATTTCAAACATTGTAGCACCTTCATCTCCTCAAGGGTTAACTCCAGAATTATTGTTTCAGCTCGAATTAGCTAAGATCGAAGAGAGAAAGGCTATCAGGGTATCTGAGGTTCAACAGCAACAAAGGGCATGTGAGCTTCAGCTTCAGCAGCAATTAGAATTAGAATTAGCCAAGATAGAAGAGAGAAAAACTATCAGTCAGCAGTCTCAGCACATAGAGCTAGCAAAAATCCAAGCTGATTTAGAGTCGACTAGGTACTGTGCCGACATGGACGTAGAGAAGTCGCGAGTAGAGGCAACGGGACAGCGACTTGGGGCTGGTAACCGTGTTCATGAGCAGTCTCTCTCGCACTTATTGAAACTGGTTCCGGTGTTTGATGAGAGTGGTGTAACAGAATTTTTCGCACGCTTTGAGAAGAAGTGCCAGGAACACCAGTGGCCAGAGAATAAATGGGCAGCACTTGTATCCTCAAGATTAATAGGCAAGGGTCTTAAAGCCTACGATGCGTTACCTTTGGAGTCATGTATTGTGTATGAGGATCTCAAGGAGGCTGTCCTGAGGGCTTACGAACTGCAACCAGAAACGTACCGTTTGAAGTTCCGGGGTGTAACTAAGGGAAGAGATAGCACCTTTTTGGAACACGCCCGGGACTTGTCCGATGCTATGAGGAACTGGCTCCGATCTGAGAAGGTAACAACGTTTGATGGAGTTAAGCAGTTGATGATGTTGGAGCAGTTCTTTAAGAGCACGGGCGGTGATCTAACTTTGAACTTGAAGGAGAAAAACCCAAGAACTCTAGTCGAAGCAGCAGAAATGGCTGATCGACGGCTGTCGTTGATTCGGGGTTGCGGGTCCTCACAGAAGTACGATGTAAGTGCTAAGGACCGTTATCCTCCCCCTCCCCGGAACAATGACACATTTAAACAGAAGAGCCATGAAACTAAAACTGAATCCAAACCTTACACCACACCGTATGTGAAAAGTCAGGGGCCTTTTACATCACAGTATAAGCCGAAACCGAAATTTATGTGTTTTAGTTGCCACCAGGAGGGTCATAAGGCAAATGAGTGCCCTAGTCGACCTCCTCCGGCAGCCGTGTCTTTTGCTCACGGCATTGGAGGGTTCAAGAGGACATCAGAGTTTGTTAGAGGCATTTCTTCCGAGGTAAATACACTGCCAGTGCAGAAGCATCCGGAAGGCTTATTCCCTGTCCGTGATGCCTTTAGTGACCACAGGGGACTCGGTTGTGTGGAGTGGGGGGGTAGAAGACATGAGGTGAGAATTTTGCGTGACACTGGGGCATCGCAAACACTGTTGAGAAATTTCACTGGTAAACCTGTCAATACGGCGCGGGTGGTTGTGGTTCAGGGAGTTAATGCGACAAGGTCATACCCGCTTGTAAGAATGAAGATAGAAGTTGATGGTGTGACTCGTGACCTGGATGTAGGAATTGTGGAGAAGTTACCTGTTGGGGGCATCGACCTCCTTCTCGGCAACGACTTTGCAGGACCTACTTCTGAGGCTCCACCCTTGGTCGTGGCCGAGAAGCCGGCCGACCTGAGTAGGGAGGAGCAGGAGTGGGTTGAGAAGTGTCCGGTGCAGCCTATGGCGTGTGTTGTCACCGGAGATCCTGCATCCAGGGAGTCACATTCAGGTCAACAATCTTTAGATCAGCGGAGGAAGGGTACCGAGAAGGGGTTGAAAGTTGATGCGGTTGAGAGTTTAGTGTCAACGGACCTTCTCGGGGACTCATTATTAGGACCACATTTCGAGTCTGGAGAAGACCCAGTAACTGTTCCTGAAGGGGCAGAGGATGGGCTTAAAAAGACGAAAGAGTTGAAGGAGGACAGTGATGCACAGTCGGGAGATGTAGCAACAAGGTACCCTGACGCGTACCCTATGAGAAATGGGTCGGCGAAGACGGTGGTCCGAAACTTGCTAGTGTATTTTTCCCGGTATGGTTACCTGCAGGGGATTCAGTCAGTCCAGGGACCCAACTTCACTTCTAGCCTCTTTGTTCAAGCAATGCCGCAGCATGGGATTGTTGGGGTTGTGTCATCTGCGTATCATCCGGAGAGCCAGGGTGTGTTAGAGCGATGGCACTCAGCCTTGAAATCTGTGCTTCGTTGTTGTTGCTTTGAGAGTGGGAAGGATTGGGATCTTGGCCAGCCATGTGTTTTGTTTGCTGTGCGGGAGGTACCTGGGGAAAGTTTGGGATTCAGCCCTAATGAGCTCGTCTTTGGACACCGTGTCAGAGGGCCTCTCCATATGGTTGAAGAAGTATGGGCGGGCGCAGAAAAACCTTGTTCTATGCTCAAGTGTGTCCTCAACAGTCGAGAATGGATGTTGCGCAGTCTGGAGTTGGCTGGCCGTAATTTGACTAGCTCTCAGGCCCTCAGGAAGGACAGGTACGACCTCAAGGTTGAACTCAGGGAGTTGCACGTGGGTCAGGTGTTGATTCTACTGCCCCTTGTAGGTCACCCCTTATCCGCGAAGTACGCTGGTCCTTATAGGGTGGTGGAGGAGCTATCAGACCTGGATTACTTGGTAGCCACTCCAGACAGACGGAAGTGCAATCAGTTATGTCATGTTAATCCCATGAAGTAGTATGGGAGGCACCCCCCTGAGCCTCTCACTGTGCCTGTGATGACGTTTAGCAGTCAAGGTGGAGAAGGAGAACGGGACAGTCAAGCTCAGGTGGAGGATAACTGGAAGGATAAGAAGTTCAAATGGGCGCCTGAGTGTGAGAAGGTGTTTAGGGAAGTAAAACACCTGTTGTGCACTCACCCGATCCTCAGGGCCCCTGACTTTAGCCTACCTTTCCAACTAGCAACGGAGGCTAGTGGTGTGGGGGCTGGTGCCGTCCTTGTGGAAAAGGACGATGATGGGCTAGAGCATCCTGTTAGTTTCTGCTCGGAGAAGTACAATTCGGCCCAGGGGAGCTGCTCTGTTGTCGAGGAGGAGCTGCTGGCGGTTGTACTTGCTCTGAGGCATTTCGAGGTCTGTGTTCCAGCCTATGGTCCGGTCATTGTAGTTTACCCAGATCATCACCCTCTCAAGTTCTTGGACCAGTTTCACAATCAGAATATGAGGCTGGCGAGGTGGTCACTAAGGTTATTGGTATATACGCCTGGACATACGCCATATTGCCGGTCACGTGGTTGCAGATGGTCGTTCAAGGGTATATGATCCTGGGTAGATTGACACACGGGTAGCCTCCTGCTTTAGTTTGAATAGTATTTTGCGCTTGGTGCTTGTTGGCTCGCGGTTGTAGCCCAGCGTATTGGGTCGTAAAGCAGGAGTTGAGCGTTTGGTATAGAAGAAAAAACTAGGCTTGCCCCTATAGTGCAGCCAAAATAAACAAATTATAAACATAACAAATCAAATAAAAACTCTTTCTTTGATAGTTGAATTTTTTTAGTATGTTATAGCAGTAATTCTGAGTTGCACTCCTCTCAGAATGCTGGGCTAGAGAAGCTCGCTCTTGAGGAGCATAACTACATATAATTTAACCTATGGTGTTGGGGAGGGTTATAATTTTGAAAAATGTTTTGTTGAAGAACTGTGCCAGATATTGTACTGCCGCTGGGTGATGGGAAGTGGAGATATAGCATGGGTTCTAACCATCAGATTTTTGTGAGCCTTGGGGCCTCTGAGAAAAATCTTGGGGGGGTGTGACGTTAACCACTCCGTTAGAACCGCATGGCTTGTCCTACAGTGACTCACTAGGATCGCCAGGGCAGTGGATGGGGCTACAGTTTATGTATTAGAGTGTGCTTTATTTCATATGAAAGCTCGTGTCATGGGCAGTCCAGAAAGGCTCTTTGTTTTCACCCATGTCAAGGCTTTATATATTTAATTGTAAAGTATATGTTTTATCATTAACTAGTAATGATGGGATCTGGGAGAGAGAGAGAGAGTAGAACAGAGTGAGAGGGAGCGCGCAGTGTTTTTGTCCCGCTCGATGACGTCACGGCTGTATGCCTCGTGGGGGTTGGTGGCGAGAGGTCCTTACCATGCTGCTAGCTCCCTTGCTAGTGGCTAGAGGACTTGTAACCGCTTTTTTCCCACGCGGCTCGAGCTAGTGCGAGTATATATACAGTTCCTCGCCACTCTCTCCCTCAGATCTGGTTTCTAGAACGCATTCATCTTTATCCCTTGCTACCTGTCCCCTGCTCCGCCCCTGAGAACCTTTTCCTCTGCCTATCTCTCTCATTTTCCATATCTTTCACCACCTTTTATTAACAATATATCCGCTCTGGTTAACTCTGCAAAATCAGCTTCATGCTGGCCAGTTGTATTGTGCGTTAAGGTCTGATATAACCTATGTATGTTAGTTGTTAAGATAAGTGGATCACGAAGCATTGGTTGACATTCATATTGTTTAGTACTGCTTCCTTTAATTATTAGTGTTCTGCTGGATTAGATAATGCTAGACTAGGAGTCTGATATTATAAGGTATTGTTTCCTATGAGTGCTGGCTTTAGTTAAAAGCTGCACGACATACCTGAGAACTGGAGTTGATTGAGTAAATTCTAGTCTGTGTGCCATTGAGAGTAGAGCATGCACGAATGAGGGCTTTTTGCCTATACCATTCTGCACTGTTCTAGTCTCGATTGTTTATCTTTGAGGTACGCCAGGAGAACGCTTAATACTTCGGTATTAATGTTTCTCAAGAGAGCTACCCTTCCCTATAACGTAATATTTGACGCACAGACTTGAGATTTGCACTAGGCTATGCGGCATGCCATGCGCACCAGTATCTCGTATCATTGACTCTAGCTAGACTTTATCAGTCAAAGTAGACATTAAGTATATTAACCTAATTACTCTTTTTTATGCATACCCATTTATGATTACACAAGCATTTCGCAGCCTAGTTTGATGTATGGAGACACAAACGACTTAGGCTCTTTTTGTTGATAGGAATACTGCATTGTCGTGGCGATTATTATTGTTGTAGTGTTTAGGATATTCTTGGCTCCGACGGCATTATATATTCTGCCTTTTTGTATGCATAGCCTGCACGAGCATTGACAGGAGAACGGGACAGTCAAGCTAAGGTGGAGGATAACTGGGATCATCATGTCTCTACGAACCAGTGGGCGGGGAACACGAACCAGGCGGCTCAGGAAGCGTTGCAACACTTACCTGAGCATCAGCGTGTGGCTGTGGAGCGCCTGTTCGGTTCATACCCCTCTGTTTTCGCGGAGCACCCAGGCCTCACTACCCTAGAGGTGCACGACGTGGACGTAGGAGACCACCCCCATTTCAAGTCAGTTCCCTATAGGGTGCCCCCTATTAAACTGCCGGCCCTCCGGGCGGAGTTGGAGTATATGTTATCAAGGGGGCTGATTGAGAAGGGGGTGGTGAAGTGGACATCTCCCGTCACGCTGCAACCAAAACCGGATGGTAAGGTGCGATTCTGCGTAGACTACAGATGGTTAAACGGTTTGACGCCCACCAACCCATACCCTCTTCCTCGGGTCGACGACTGTGTGGACAAGATAGGCAATGCAAAGTACCTAACCAAGGTGGACTTGGCTAAGGGATACTGGCAGGTGCCCTTGTCCGAACGAGCGAAAGAGGTATGTGGTTTTGTGGTGGATGGTGCTACCTACCGCTGTAACGTGATGCCTTATGGCCTAAAGAACGCACCCGCTACCTTTCAGAGTTTGATGAATGATATAACGGCAGACATTCCTAATTGCACAGTATACCTCGACGATGTTATTATCTATGACAACAGCTTTACGAGTCATTGTGAGCACGTAGAACTCCTGTTCGAGAGGCTTAGTGAGGCTGGCTTGGTGGTCAACCTGGCAAAGTGTGATTTCGTGCGGGCGTCCGTGCAGTATCTTGGGTTCATGGTGGGGTTGGGTCAGGTGAGCCCCCCACAGAACAAGATAGCTGCGATTGATCACTTTCCCCGGCCGGCTACCAAGAAGCAGATCATGAGGTTCTTAGGTATGATCGGATACTACAGACGCTTCATTAAGGGGTACTCTACCGTGCTAGCACCTCTGACAGATCTTTTAGCGAAGGATAAGAAATTCAAATGGGCGCCTGAGTGTGAGAAGGCGTTTAGCGTAGTAAAACACCTGTTGTGCACTCACCCGATCCTCAGGGCCCCTGACTTTAGCCTACCTTTCCAACTAGCAACGGATGCTAGTGGTGTGGGGGCTGGTGCCGTCCTTATGCAAAAGGACGATGATGGGCTGGAACATCCTGTTAGTTTCTACTCGAAGAAGTTCAATTCAGCCCAAAAGAACTACTCTGTTGTCGAGAAAGAGCTGCTGGCAATTGTACTTGCTCTGAGGCATTTCGAGGTCTATGTTCCAGCCTATGGTCCAGTCTTTGTAATTTACACAGATCATCACCCTCTCAAGTTTTTGAACCAGTTTCACAATCGGAATATGAGGCTGACCAGGTGGTCGCTAATGTTACAGGAATATAACCTGGACATACGCCATATTGCCGGTTGTGACAACGTGATTGCAGATTGTCTTTCGAGGGTAGATGATCCTGGGTAGATTGACACACGGGTAGCTTCCTGCTTTAGTTTGAATAGTATTTTGCGTGGGTGCTTGTTGGCTCGCGGTTGTAGCCCAGCGTATTGGGTCGTAAAGCAGGAGTTGAGCGTTTGATATAGAAGAAAAAACTAGGCTTGCCCCTATAGTGCAGCCGAAATAAATAAATTAAAAACATAAAAATCAAATAAAAACTCTTTCTTTGATAGTTGAATTTTTTCAGTATGTTATAGCAGTAATTCTGAGTTGCACTCCTCTCAGAATGCTGGGCTAGAGAAGCTCGCTCTTGAGGAGCATAACAACATATGATTTAACCTATTGTTTTGGGGAAGGTTATAATTTTGTAAAATGTTTTGTTGAGAACTGTGCCATATATTTTACTGCCGCTGGGTGATGGGAAGTAGAGATATAGCATGGGTTCTAACAATCAGATTTTTGTGAGCCTTGGGCCTCTGAGAAAAATCTTGGGGGGGGTGTGACATTAACCACTCTGTTAGAACCGCATGGCTTGTCCTACAGTGACTCGCTAGGATCGCCAGGGCAGTGGATGTGGTTACAGTTGATGTATTATTGTGTGCTTTATTTCATATGAAAGCTCGTGTTATGGGCAGTCCAGAAAGGCTCTTTGTTTTCGCCCATGTCAAGGCTTTACATATTTAATTGCAAAGTATATGTTTTATCATTAAGTAGTAATGATGGGAATTGAGAGAGAGAGAGAGAGAGAGAGTAGAACAGAGTGAGAGGAGGCGTGTAGTGTTTTGTTATACTCGATGACGTCATAGCTGGCTGGCCTCGTGGGGATTCGTTGAGGGAGTTTTTTTACCATGCTTTGTGACGTCATGTTTGGCTGGCTTCTTTAGTATTGGTTGGAGGGCTTGTTACCGCTTTTTCCCCACGCGGGTCGACTTAGTGCTAGTATATATACAACCCTCTCGCCACTTTCTCCCTCAGATCTGGTTTCTAGAACGCATCCCTCTTATCCCTTTGATACCTCCCTGCACCTGAGAACCTTTTCCTCTGCCTATCTCTCTCATTTTCCATACCTTTCACCACCTTTTATTCATATTTTATCCCCTCTGGTTAATCTGTATAATCAGCTTCATGCTGGCCAGTTGTATTGTGCGTTAAGGTCTGATATAACCCATGTATGTTTAGTTGTTAAGATAAGTTGATCACGAAGCATTGGTTGGCATTCATATTGTTCAGTACCGCTTCCTATAATTATTAGTGTTCTGCTGGATTAGATAATGCTAGACTAGGAGTCTGATACTATACGGTATTGTTTCCGATGGGTGCTGGCTTTAGTTAAAAGCTGCACGACATACCTGAGAACTGGAGTTGATTGGGTAAATTCTAGTCTGTGTGCCATTGAGAGTAGAGCATGCACGAATGAGGGCTTTTTGCCTATACCATTCTGCACTGTTCTAGGCTCGGTTGTTTATCTTTGAGGTACGCCAGGAGAACGCTTAATACTTCGGTATTAAGGTTTCTCAAGAGAGCTATCCTTCCCTATAACGTAATATTTGATGCACAGACTTGAGATTTGCACTAGGATATGCGGCATGCCATGCTTACCAGTATCTTGTATCATGGACTCTAGCTAGACTTTATCAGTCACAGTAGACATTAAGTATATTAACCCAATTGCTCTTTTATGCATACCCGTTTATGATTACACAAGCATTTCGCAGCCTAGTTTGATGTATTGAGACACAAATGACTTAGGCTCTTTTTGTTGATAGGAATACTGCATTGTCGTGGCGATTATTATTATTGTTGTGGCGTTTAGGATATTCTTGGCTCCGACTGCATTATATCTCCTGCCTTTTTGTGTGCATAGCCTGCACGAGCATTGTTCCGCTGCCTGCCTTTTTGGGTCCCATTTCCGATTCGAGCATCTTGATAGCATCTAACATTTAAAGAAGATTCCTTGTTGGTGTTGAAGGACTTTAGTGCACTTTCTTTCATGCAGGGTGCCTGACATTTATTGATTAAAGTAACGTAAGCTGTAACTTCTCTTACCACCTTACTTTGCATACCATAACCAAGCACCTTCGGTTATAGGTAGTAATAGGCTGTTTTCACATAACATTAAGCCTAGAGTAGACGCACATTTATTGAAAGTTTAATAACCTATTATTGCATATAGAACTCTGGAGAGTATTTGTGTTCTTTGTTCACTGGGAATATACATCAGAGGTTGGATCTAGCGCTTTCCGTTGTAAAATTTATGCCATTACTAGTCCTATGAATAAGAGCCCTGATATATTTGAACCTCAGTCGTAACAGTACATAGCACCCGTCTTGCAAATCAATCCCACACCTACTCTGTGCAATTCTTCAACCCAAGAGTGAAACGTTATTCTCTGTCTATCTTCTATTCAACAGCTAAGCTCTGGAACTCTCTCCCAGAATCAATCTTTCCCTCTTCCTATGACTTAAATTGCTTCAAACTCCGTGTGTCCTGGCATTTTGGCTCGAACGTCCCTTGATTTTGGCCCTGTCACTCTTTCAACTCTGGAGGAGGCACTTGCTACAGGCAGTTCTGTCTTTTGTGTTCCACACTCACATAGACAACAAAATACAGTAGGCGAGAGGAAGACAGGGTGTCAAACCGGAACAATTTATTTTTGAAAGCTTGAACGAAGGTGAACGATGAATATGAACACGAAACTGCATTGCTATGGCCATTATGTCACTTCCTGAGATATAATTTTGAAAGTAAGCTACAATTTGTCTTTACATTTACAATCATCTAGAGTTCTAGACTAAAAGGAAAGGATTCGGCTTTCGTTTGCCAAACTAGAGGAAGGTACGGAAGTGGAGTGTTGAAATAAAGACGGGGAGACAGGTACAGTCAAAATATATAGTTCACGGAAGAACATCTGGCTCATAAACTGACTAATTTTAAGGGGAGATGGGCCATTTTTCTGGTCCCCCATCTTCCTCGTGTTTAGCCCTATTAGTTTTCAAATTGTATGACGTTCGGCTCATTAATTTGTCGATTTTAAAACCTTTCTCCCCATTTATTTGTCAATATTAAGACCTTTCGTGCAACTTAGGTGTCGATTTTGTTTTCCCTGGCGAACGATAGTGATCATGTCATTTTGGAAGAACCGGCCTTCGGCCGGGAAATCTAGAAAGGGTATCTAATGGATGTTTTTGTTAAGCTTAATAGAGTTCTAGGGAGGAAACTAATACAATAATAAAAAGATACACACATAATTCAATAAATACGCCCATTCCCCCTTAAGTTATTATTAATTTTACATTGATAATCTTCCTAGTGTTTATATAATTATTTATTTTATTTTATTATGTTTATATTTTTTGCTCCTTAGACCTCCACCCCCAAGACCCCTCTATGAGATAAATGTGTACATTTGTCGGCAGACAAAATTACCGGCCGAATGCCAGTTCCTCTTAAATGTCAGGCTTGCAATCACCTGCCAGCAAAAAATTGGACACCTAAATGGCACGAAAGGTTTTAAATTTGACATCAAAACCGGACACAATGTCTTAAAATCGCCAAACTAATAGGGCAAATGTCTTAACATTGTAAAATGTATGACACGAATTATGAGGGAGAATGGGGTCCAGAAAATATATGTTATAGGCATAACAATAATTTTTAAGAGTGAGCATTGACTTGAGAGAAAACAGGCTCGATCCGTGTGCTTCATAGCAATGTTTATCATACTTCATCGCTGTGTCATAATTGTTCATTAATCCTTTCTGTACCTCCGACGTCTGTTTAATGCTTTTAGCTACGTTTACACGATGCTATGAAGTTTATAAAGGGTATATGGTAGATAAAAGAATGAAGCGAGATAGTCTGTAGCCTTTTATTTGGTAGACATCCTTCCTAAGCTGAATAAAATCGTCTGATAGCTGCCAGAAGTTAATGGTAAGGAAGTGACCGGTACATAATGGGTTAAGATATTGACCATTGATCCCGTCTGCCAATTATACGCAAATAGCATATATTAACTTCTTCCGAGTTTCAGGCTATAAGGAAGTTGAAATTCTTTAAGAGGAGATGGTCTATTTTGCTAGTCCCTCTGCTTCCTCATGTTTAGCCCCATTAGTTTTCATATTATAAGACGTTCGGCCCATTAGTTTGGCGATTTTATGACCTTTCGCCCCATTTTCTGTTGTCAATATTAAGAATTTTCGTGTCATTTAGGTGTCGATTTTTTCCTGGCGACCGATAGCGAGCCTGTAATTTAAGAGGAACCGGCCTTCGGCCGTGAAATCTTTCTATCAAAAAATATACACATTTATCTTGAAGGCAGGTCTTAGGGGTGTTTTTTAAGCTTAGGAAACTAAAAACATAATATACAGATAGCCTACATATATACATGAGCAAATAAATGCGCCCATCCTCCCTTATGTGGGTATTTATAAGAATTACGAGCTATAATATTTATGGTTGTATTGCATATATGAATACATCAAACCAAATTCATCATACTTTTTATCCATTCTTAACCTGCATTACTAATGTATTTCTGCTCATTGTATATCGATCAGGGATACCAAATACAATCCGCTAGATAGTAAATATATAGCAAAAACCGCTAGAATAATGCCTCAATATCTAAAATATCACTCTAAAATGGCTAACATTTCCAGACTATCTCTAGAATTCATGTTGCTAGATGTAAAATTCGGTCGTAGAGCGAAGTAAATACCTCTAGATCTAGCGGAAAAATAGCTGAATTGGCAACACTGATATCGATGCTTACGGCTTCAACTTTATTCTATCATGAAACATGCTAGGGGTCAATTCAGGAATAAGCCAAATTACCGGTATATCATCATTTTGCATTGTATAATTAACGTCAATACAATTAATAGTAGACGACTTGTTTAATTAGTAAGATTAGGAGAGAGAGAGAGAGAGAGAGAGAGAGAGAGAGAGAGAGAGAGAGAGAGAGAGAGAGAGAGAAGAGAAGAGAAAGATAGAGGGAGAATGAGAGCTGGAAGACTATGAATCTGAAGTCGTCTTCTCTCACCAAATGATTTTTAAAGTCTGGTTTATGTGCTTGGGAGAATAGCTGAGTGAGGGAGTGACAGTAAGTTAGTTAGTGAGAGAGAGAGTGAGAGTGGGAGGAAGAGACAGAGTGAATAAGAAAGTGAGAGTGAGGGGGGTAGAGAAAGATAATGAACCTGAAGCCTTCTGCTCTCACCAACATAATTTTAAAGTCTGGTTTATGAGCTCGTGAAAGGAAAGCTGAGTGGTTTATATACGTAGAGAGAGAGAGAAAAAGAGAGAGAGAGTGAGAGAGAGAGAGCCAGAGATAAAGAGAGTCAGATAAAGAGAGAGAGATAGTCAGATACAGAGAGAGAGAGAAAGAGTTACAAGGGATAATTAGTATCTCAGAGACCTTGCGGTCCATTCCAGGGAGATATTCGAAGTAGAAGGAGAGAGACTGTCTAGTGCACTACACTCTTTACAGAATGTGCAAAATACTATCTACTCTCTTTTGAACTGCTCTACTGAAGAACTGTTTTCAACTTCGGCGGGAAGGTAGAACATATCTTAATTATGTGAACAAGTTTCTACAAATACTGGTGTTGAACCTTTTCAATTATAATATCCAGCTATGGTTGCGTGTTGTATTCATATTGATCCTAAACAAATTGTTTTAATCCACAGTGTCAAACCCATTATATATATTTACCATTTCAATGAGCTAGGCCATACATATTAACTCCTATCCTCTGTAACTCAAAAAGGGCTAGAACGTATGGGCTTGAATTTAGACGAGTACAAAATGCTAGAAATAGTAGCTCGATTTCTCTATTTTTTTATGAGTTATAGAGGTTAGTGGTCAAATTTGTTGGTATAATTGTAATGAATAAACCATAGAATAATGTATTTTTGTCATTACGTCAAATTTACATGAGTTGAATTGAAATGTTATTACTTCAGATTTCCAAGGAAGTTATTTCACATATGGTGGGTGTTTATTATTGAAGGAATTGGGAAGTTGTGGGGGTATCAGCCAAGTTAGCCAAAAGTTTATAACATTTGGGAGTGGAAGTTTTATATTAATTCCTTTTTGTCAGTTTTTGAGAGCGCACACACACACAGACTTAGAGAGAGAGAGATGGGCAGAGGTGATTACACTACCCTTCACTGATTACACCACGAGCTGGGTAATTAAATTCAATTCCTTACAATCCTTCGCTCCAGCCAACCTTCTCTCTCTCTCTCTCTCTCTGTAGCAGGTAAGTATGTCGAATCTGAATTTCACAACAGTTGCCTCGAAACCAATTATGGAAGTGGTGCGATACTGCTACTACCTCCCCTCCATACTACCCTACCACTACCTCCACTCTTACTCCTTCCCTCCCATACCCATCCCCTGCTTTTCCTCTTTTTCCCCTCCCCTCCCCTGCTCTCCTCTCTCTCTTATATTCTCCCGTCTCCTTCTCTCCTCTCCTCTCTCTTACTTACCCCCTCCCCTCCTCTCTTACTCTTCCCTGCCCTCCCTGCTACCCCCTCTCTTACCCCTCCCCTCCTCTCCTCTCTCTCTCACCCCTCCCTTCCCCTGCTACCCCCTCTCTCTCTCTCACACCTCCCCTCTCCTGCTCTCTTTCTCTCTTATCCCTCCTCTCCCCTGCTACCCTCTCTCTCACCCCTCCCCTCCCCTGCTACCCTCTCTCTCTATCTCTCTTACCCCTCCCCTCCCCTACTATCCTCTATCTCTCTCTTACTCTTCCCCTCCCCTGCTATCCCCCCTCTCTCTCTTACCCCTCCCCTTCCCTGCTATCCTCTCTCTCTCTCTCTCTCTCACCTCTCCCCTCCCCTGATATCCTCGCTCTTACCCCTCCCCTCCCACTCCCACTCCCTACTACCTCCCCTCCCACTCCCTCCACTCATACTCCTTCCATCCCATATCCCTCCCCTGCTATCCCCTCTCTTACCTCTCCCATGCTCTCCTCTCTCTCTTATACTCTCCCCTCCTCTCCTCTACTTCTCCTCTCCTCTCCTCCTCCTCCCTCCTGACCTTCTCCTTCCTTTCCTCCCATTTAGTTCGTTCCACTATGTTTTCGTTGTTGCGTTTCTTCCCTCCTGGTAACTCTTCTCTGTGCTCTTGTTATTTCCCTTTAAGGACTGTCTTTACATTTTCTTTTTATCCATTTACAATCCAGCAGTGATATCTTTCCACACATGAATCACATTCTCGTTTTGATCTTTTTATATTCTCCTGTACAATCGTTTCAATACAGGAGGTTCAATTCAGCGCCGAGCTTTCAAGTAGTATTGACAGTAATCTGTAACCTTTAAGGGGGGATGGGCGTATATATTGCTCAGTTATGCATCGTTTGATTATATTTTTAGTTTCCTCCCTAGACCTCCATCAAGCTTAAAAAACACTTGCCCAAGACCCTCCTTCAAGATAAATGTCTACATTTTTCGATAGAACAATGACCCGGCCGAAGTCCGGTTTCTCTTAAATTACAGGCTCGCTATCGTTCGCCAGGAAAAAACACGACACCTAAATGAAAAAAAAATCTGAATATGGACAAATAAATGGCGTGAAAAGTCTTAAAATCGCCATGCCATGACGCATTTGTTTTGTGGCTACCAATAGACAATTTTATTCAGATTAGAAAGGGTATATGGAAGTTAGTGGGTTAATTGAGTTGACCCTTATAATTCCCACAGATCCCTCTTTAACTCTATGAAATCGTCTAATGATAGCAAGAATATACTGTCAAAATGCGTCATAATCTTGAGAGGGTTCAATCGAGCAATATCACTCGTCAGTGAAGCCCGTCTGCCCGTTGATCAATGTGTCCAGGGTTCAATCCCAGGTGGGTTTGGTTCAATTATAGACACCATTAATGGGTGATAGGCCGTTTTTCTGGTCCAGTTTCTTCTTCATGTTTAGCACCATTAGTTTTCAGATTTTAAGACTTTCGGCCCATTAGTTTGGCGCTTTTAACACCTTTCGCCCCATTTCGTTGTCAAAGTTAAGACCTTTCGCGCCATTTAGGTGTCTATTTTTTCCTGGCGAGCGATAGCAAGCCTGTAAATTTAAGAGAAACCGGCCTTCGGCCGTGACCTTTTTCTACCGAAAAATGTACACATTTATCTTGATTTTTTTTTTTTTTTTTTTTTTTCTTAGCTTGATGGAGGTCCAGCGAGGAAACTCTAAAATAAATCAATATATACATATATATAGACCAACAAAACAAGCAGTACCCCCTAATGACTGCTGTTATGCCAGGGTTGTTACCGGGTATGGATTGGTGCTTGGTAGGTTCTACTCGACTGGAGAAGTCAAAATCATACAACACATGCACAAAAGGAGCAACAGTAAAATATAACACTGAGTACATCATATCAACAACTTTAATTAATAGTTTAATGCATAGGACAACAATACTTATTTACACTAGTACCCTGGATACCAATATAGCACAGGCGAGAATCCACGAGGGAACTAGGAATTGTTACCACCGGCACTACGAAATAAACAAGGGCACTTAAGAATGGACTAGATGATAGGCTATATCTGCAACAACGGTACGCTAATTCCAAACCCTCGAACTATTACGCCGGTGAACAAAAACACTCAAACCCTCCAGAGTTAATCTCCTGGATAACGGGGTATCAATTAACTGGGTTTTAGTGCACTTCTACAAAGGCTTTCCGATGACGGCAAAGCCTACTCACAACAGGAGTACTTTACGTTAATAAAATGCTCTTAAGTAATAACAATGCTTGAATAAACTATAACAAGATTTAATAAAGGAGTATATGCTTACGTTAACTTTAGTGTGAGTCTGTACTCAACACTAAACTCTACAATGCTCTATGAAAACACTGGAAGTCTAGTCCTACAGCAATCGGATAAAGAATCTTCTGAAAACGTCTGATGCTCTAAGATGCTCGTTAATATAGAACAGAAATAATGCAGGGGCAGGACAACCAAAGCGTGTATCTTAAATACACCATAAAGTAGGATACATATATTTAACAAGGAAGTGCAACAACTCTGTGACAACACTAATAATCGCCACTCAAAACAGAACTTCCTTAGCCAACGTAACAGCCAAACTGGGTTGTGCACTATGCATCAACCTAGGCTAAAATACGGCGTGAATAATCCCTAGAGCATACACAATTAATGTTAATAAACAAAATGCTGTCTTTCTCACTAATAAAGTCTAGCAGTGGCATACAAGGTACTAGGAAACTAGGCAGAGCGCAAGCATGCTCTTAGCCTACTGTCTCCCCTTGAACAGATTTCCCTTATGTTACGTTAAGTGAATTGGAGGCTCTCTTGGTAAGTCCAGATCTCAAGTATCTGGTCTTACCCTGGTGCTCCACAAAGGTCAATAAAATGAGGTAGCAAGCATACAGGTAAGTGTAGGCAAAAACCCTTCACCTGTATACTGCTACACTCGCAAAGGAAAATATGCACAAGGGTTACAGGCTATCTAGCTTCGTCGATGTTGTACAGGCTCTGACTTGCCACATACATAACTCAGACAACGACCAAAGATACCTTCCACTGTCTAGCATTAAATAATGGGAAAGAACAGCTCAATAATTAGAAGCACCCCAACACTATGATACAATTTGACTATGACTCTAATAATCCCTAAAACTAGTGCAAACATATATGTGAGAGCTGGTGCTGGTAATACGACTGGCCGACTGTGGAAGTTGTATGCAGAACCAGAAGGGATAAGTAATTGAATAAAGATGGAAGTATGAAAAAGAAGAAGTTCAAAGAGAGAGATAGTAGTACAGGGGGTTAGATGGGGGGACAGATTGCAAAGGACATGTAGGACCAAGCACGCTATGCCAAGCTCTGCAGGAATAACGCGGGCAGGAGCCCCCCCAGCACTAACAAAGGCAGCAGCACCCAATCACAGACGACTACGTCATGAGGAGCAGGCGTCACGTGACGCGTCAGGCCCACCGACCACTCACAAGCGTGGGAAACTCCTCCGAGCGAGGGAGGCAAACGTACATACACACGCACATACTACCACCTCACTGCCTACCTCGCTCTTTCTCCTTTAACTTCACACAATGCATCTTATATTCTATCAATGATATAAAATACTTCCAAGTGTCACAGACAAGAATAAAGATCACCACTGATCTGTCTGTGACAACATGAACTCTATGAAAGAAAGAACATCGTTCTACGATTATTGTAGCCCATTTCACTGCCCTGGCGAGCGCTAGCGAGTTATGAGTGCATTCTGGCAAGCTGGCCAGCGTAACACCCCGCCCAAGATGTGGGACGTTTCAGCCTCAGGTGAACTCCACATCTGACCAGACAGAATGCTCACCAACCCCGCATCACCCAGCTACTCTCCCAAGTTGTGAAAACAAGGCACGATCACAAACATAAAACACTGCATTATAAAACAAAATCTGCACAACACTTCCCCAAAATAATATCATCATAATAATTAAATCACGCTTAACGAGCAAGCTTCACCAAGCCTAGCCTACTAAGACAACAGCTCAGAGTGTCTTAGATTCTTGCTGTGATATACTGCACTTATATACTATCAAAAAGAAAGAGTTTTTATGTGAGGTTTTTATATTTTTAATAGTGTTTTTGGCGGCTTGCACTACAGGGGCAAGCCTAATTTTTCTCCACTCTCAAACAAACACTGACTGAATGGCGAGGGTTCTCCTTCAAACACACCCTCCCGTGACAAACAATCAGCCAAAACATTATCAGTGCCCTCAACATGCCACACATCCAACTTGTGTTCCGGCAGCAAAACAACACCTGGCACTGAAAAACTGCCCAGTCCATCACAAGACTAGCACTTTTCTTCGCTCTTTCCGGCAACGGGGCCTGCCAATAACCTTTCACTATTTCCACCTTAGTGATAAACGAGGCAGCCCCGATGCGGTCTATGGGGTCGTCAACTCTAGGTAATGGATAGGCGTCTGTCAGGGATAATGCTTCCACACTCTTTCAATCAACAAACACACGGAACTTGCCACTTAACTCAGGTTGCAAAGATACTGGCAATGACCACTCACGATATCCCTTATCCCTCAGACCCTTTTTCCACATGTAGTCTAGCTCTGCTTTCACGACAGACTGTTGAGCAGGATTTATACGGTAGGGAACTAACTTGAGCCTTGCACTGTCTCCAGCCTCCATGTCGGATTCTACCCCGTACATCAGGCCTGGAGAAGCAACAAACATGCGGACGTACTGCCACAGCCTAGTAAACAACTTCTCTTGGCGCTCAGGAACAAGAGGTTGCAAATTATCTCGAAGAACAACATACCTAGTGACGTCCCACAACCCAGCCGAGACCGTAGTTTCTACACTATAGTCTCCCTCCTTCTCCACCTTTGTCCCTAGAACAGCCAGGTCATGAGAGGGACAATCTGTACCACCTGTGCAGTCACTCCCATAGTTCATAATTGCTAAGGCTTCCCTGCCGACACCGTACATGCGCACCCCCGCATTCCTTGCGACTACATCTGCCTGCGCAGCATCACCGCCTTCAGCGACATGGCCAGATACAGTCGGTCTATGGTAGGGCTGTTGCATTTTACTAGGGCAGCATTGGGAGGCTATGCGACGGCCGGGCACATCCACTCCACAGCCAACCTCACCAATCTGCTCAATGTCCTGATTCTGACCACCACCTTTAGCAGCCATGGGTCGACCCTGACCTGACAACCATGTCAAAGCCTCGTTGCCCACCTTGAACCACTGAAACAACGAGGCCAACGGTTTACTAACACTCAAGTGACCTGCCAGCGGAACATCGTGCACCGCATGAGTTGTGAGGCCTGGGTGCTCGGCACAAACAGTGTGGTATGGACCGAGCAGGTGCTGGAGCACTGCACACTACTGCTCAGGCAGATGCTCTAGCGCTTCCACACCCACCTGACTCGTGTCCCCCACCGACTGCTCCACCGAGACATGACAATCCCAACTCTCCTCCACCTGCGCCCCACTGCCCCCCTCTCCTTCTCCACCTTGGCCACTGCAGACCAGCACAGGGACAGTAGGCTGCTCAGGTGGTTGCCTCACAAACTCCTTTAACAGGTTCACATGACATGCTTCCCTGTCCTCGAGTTCAATAGTCCCGTTCCCACAACTCTCAAGACAAAGATCTTCTAGTTGCCCCTGAGAACTACTCTGTCACGGAGTGCCATCACGCCCTACCATGTCACTAGGGGGGACAGGTTCTGGGGCCACTCCGGAGCTCATTATTGGGTCAAGTACCGAGTCACCAAGGAGTGTCGCTCGATCCAAACTCTCAACCCGACCAGCCTTGACTTTCTCCTTCCGACCCTTCCTCCGCTGGTCTAAAACTTGGAGACTAGGCTGTGACACCTGAGCGGACCGAGATCTCTCGAGCCCCTCTTGCCCCTCCCTACTCGTGTCGGCCGCCCTCTCGGCAACGACTAAGGGTGGAACCTCGGAAGTGGGCACCGCAAAGTCATTGCCGAGAAGGAGGTCGACCCCCTCAACTGGTAATTTCTCCACCACACCCACATCCAACTCCCGTGTCACACCGTCCACCTCAAGCTCCATTCTAACCAGCGGGCAAGACTGCGTAGCATTGATGCCTTGAACCACCACAACCCGAGCCGCGTTAATTGGCTTGCCAGTGAAATTCTTAACAAGTGTCTGGGAAGCGCCCGTATCACGCAACAACTCAAGCCTATGCCTCACACCAGCCCACCTCACAGTGCCGTGCCCCCTATGACCACAAAAAACATCACGGACGGGTGACGAGCCCTCCTGCTTCTTCTGCACCGGCGATGACTTCGCAACCGACCGTTTACCCCGGGCAAACGCGGAAGACCTCAAAGAAACGCCGATGTTGCTCACTAGTGACACCACTGCTGTAGGCGGTGCGCTCGGACATGAGCGCGCAATATGCCCCTTCTCATGACACTTGAAACACTCCACTTCGCTCTTGGACTTCCTCTGAGGTGAGGAAGGGCCCTGGCCTTTCTTTAACGGGAAGGGTTTCGACTTGGGTTCATAATTGGCAACAGTACTCTTAAATGGATAATTATTTGTGTCATTAAATCTGGGGGGGTGGAGTGGTACGCCCCTCGTTACCTGCCTCAGCTCTCTGTGCAGACCCGCACCCACAAATCAATGACACCCTAAGGTCAGCCAGCTCAGCCGCCTTCTGCAGAGTTTTTGGTTGCTTTTCTATCAGGTTAAGAGTCAAGTCACTGCCAGTACATTTAAAAAATTGTTCCAGCAACACTAATTGTTTTACTGAATCAAAAGTAGTTGCCTTCTCCGACCTTAACCAATTTTCAAATGCATCTGACAGCTCTCTAGCGTGTTCCTGGAAAGTACTCTCCTTTCTTTTTGGAACCGCCCTAAACTTCAGCCTATAGGTCTCTGGCTGTAGCTCATACGCCCTCAGGACAGCCTCTTTCAACAACTCGTAATTCACACAGGAATCTAGGGGCAAAGCATCGTACGCCTTGAGTGCTTTCCCCGTCAATCGTGAAGAAACAAGGGCTGCCTACAGAGGAGAGAGAGAGAGAGAGAGAGAGAGAGAGAGAGAGAGAGAGAGAGAGAGCTACATAGAGCTACATAGATACACAGACCACACATACCTCAAGGTCCTTACTAGGCAGTCTGGCCTTACAAACTATATATGTATATATGCATATATATATATATATATATATATATATATATATATATATATATATATATATATATATATACATATATACACCGGTACATACATATACACACATACACATACATACATACATACATATACAGTACATATATACATACTGTACAGTGCACACACATACACTTACATACATTGTTTTTTTTTTTTTTTTTTTTTTCATATCACCCCAGCCCTCTGCAGATAGAGGTCAAGCCTTCCCTTGAAAGCGTTTATTGTGTAGCTCTCCACCACTCTCGCTGGTAGTTTATTTCACTCTGTAGCCACACTGTAGGTGAAGAAACTCTTTGTGACATCTAGGTTTGCCTTTTTGTTTTTTAATTTCATTTCATTTCCGCGAGTTTGATTAGTATTGTTTAATGTGAATAGTGCATTCACATCGACTTTGTCGAAACCTTTTAGTATCTTAAAGCACTCAATAAGCTGACCCCTCCACCTCCTCTTTTTTAATGAGAACAGGTTCAATCGTTTAAGTCTTTCTTCATATGGTTCATTTCTTAATGAGGGTGTCATCTTCGTCGCTCTACGCTGTACTGACTAGAGTCTTACAATGTCCTTGATCAGATAAGGTGACCAGAACTGCACACCATATTCAAGGTGGGGCCTCACCATACTTTTGAACAGTGGCACTATTACGTTTTCATGTTTATATGTAAATTTTCGTTTAATAAAGCCCAATGCTATGTTTGCCTTATTTGCTGCTGCTATACATTGGTTGGAAGTTTTTAGGTTTTCAGATATTAGTACCCCTAGGTCTTTTACTACCGTTGCGGTTTTTATTTGTTTGCCATTCATTTCGTATTTGTATTTCATATTTCTGCTACCAACCTGCAGCACCTGACATTTATCGACATTGAAGGGCATCTGCCATTTTTTCGACCACTCTGATATTTTGTTTAAATCAGATTGCAACGCATTTCTATCATCTTCGTTCAGGACTGTATTTCCTATTTTTGTATCGTCGACAAATTTGGAAATGGTGTTGTTTACCCCTACATCAATATCGTTAATGTAAATGAGAAACAGAACCGGTCCAAGGACTGAACCCTGTGGAACTCCACTAGTGACAGGCTCCCACTCCGATTCCACTCCATTTATCACCACTCTCTGTCTTCTGCCTGTAAGCCAATTTTTTATCCAAGAATGAATTTCACCTTTGATACCTATCCTCTCCAGTTTAGCCAATAGTTTTCGGTGAGGCACCTTGTCGAAAGCTTTTTGAAAGTCCAAGAAGATTATATCTAGTGATTTCGTCATGTCGTTATATGTGAATAGTTTGTTATAAAATTCAATCAAATTTGTTAGGCATGACTTATTTGATCTAAAGCCGTGTTGACTATTTTTGATTAGGTTGTTTGATTCGAGGTAATCTACTATCTTATCTCTAAGGATTTTTTCCATGATTTTTCCTACAATTGAAGTTAGACTAATTGGTCTGTAATTACTCGCTTTGGCCTTGCTACCCTTCTTGTATATCGGCGTAATGTTCGCATCTTTCCAATCACTCGGTACAATCCCCTGTAGTAATGATAAGTTAAATAGTTGTGTCAGGGGTTTTGCTATTTCGTCCTTAACATTCTTAATTATTTTCGGGTGGAGCATGTCGGGTCCCGGGGTCTTATTTACATTTAAATTACTCAATTTGCTTTGTACTTCGCTAACACTGATGGTGAAATCTCCTATCACATGAGTTGAGGTGTTATTTTCAAGGGTATGATCGATAATTTCTTCTGTGAAAACTGAGCCAAAATATTTGTTGAGCAGATTTGCCGTGTTTGTGTCACCTGTTATTGTCTGGCCATCTTCTATTAGCGGTCCGATTCCGCTTTTGATCTGTTTATTTTTATTTACGTAACTGTAGAATTTTTGGGGGTTTGTGGCACTTTCTCTGGCAATAGTCATTTCGTAATTTTGTTTGTTCGCCCTAATTATTGTTTTCACTTCCCTTCTACTATTTTTGTACAAGTTTTTAATTACTTCAGTGTTTGTGTAATTTTTTACAAGTTTGTGGAGTTGATTCCTTTTCCTTATTGCCTTGCCAATGTCTCTACTGTACCAAGGGGGCATACTTGATTTCGTATTACGTTTTGGTTTCATGGGTACAAATTGTTTATGCGCCTCTGTAATTGTAGACTTAAAATTTCCCCATAGTTCATTTACTTCGTTTATATTTATGAGGTTTGAGTGTATGTTTGATAGCGATTCCTTAAGTCCGTCATAATTTGCGTTTTTGAAGTCCGAAACCATTCCTGTTGTTTTTACTGAGGAATATTTGCTTATAACGTTGATTCTTAAGATTTTATGATCGGACGTTGCCAGATGTTCACCTACATCCAGGTTTGACAATAGATTTTCTTGGGTAGTGATTACGAGGTCTTCTTGGGTAGTGATTACGAGGTCTTCTTGGGTAGTGATTACGAGGTCTCTTGGGTAGTGAGAGAGAGAGAGCGAGAGAGAGAGAGAGAGAGAGAGAGAGAGAGAGAGAGAGAGAGAGAGAGAGAGAGAGAGAGAGATGTTCTCCTAGTAATACAATGCATTAGTAAAAAGACAAAATCGAAAAATAGGTAAAAAAACAAGGACATTGAGCCGAAAAAATAAATATTAAGGTAAAAACAAACATACACATGTAGTACGAAAACGTGAAATGCTATATTTTTTAAGTCTAAATCAATTACAAAATGTAAAGAATAATATACGAAATATCACATAATAGTAAATTACAATACAAATTAATAACAAATACTGAATTACCAACAATTAAGTAAGCTGTAATGTATCATGTATTCAATATAACAATATTGATGCATGATGTAAATTAAATGGTTATTTATATTTCTTATATTATCAATGAATAATCTTGCTAATATATATATTTATTTTATTTTATACCTTATAAGTTTGCTAATTTATTTGACCTTATTAAATGCTTTAGTAAGAGATTTAGGAAATGTTGTTGTCATGACATTAATTATTATTATTATATTATTATTATTATTATTATTATTATTATTATTATTATAAGGGGGGAGTCGGCAGACCTAGACTGTGATGGGTACATATGCCTGATGATGAGGCGGAATGTTGATGGATGTCAGGGACTTTACTTGTGTAATGATGTGAGGTGAGGCTGGGGGGGGGGGAGTTATGGGTGGGGTGGTTAATATGGCGCTGGCATAAAGGAAAGTTGGCGATGTTGGCAATCGATTTGGGCACCAAGCAATTGCAAGAGGTGGTTATATTGTTGGTGACTTTGTAGGGGGTAAAGATTTTGTGAGGATTGGAACTGCTGTTAAGGGTTATGGTGGGCGGTGCGGGCACTAGCATTATATTTTGCATTTTTGTGAGATCGCCAAGTACGCAAAAGATAGTTGGTTGAACAGGGGTTGAATTCATATAAATCCACGGGAACGACATGAGGGGCCCCAAAAGAAGATTGATTTTGGGGTTTGTAGTGATGAGGGGATGGGTTAGAATGGGTTACGGCATTGGTGGACATGGGGCAAGTGACCTCCGTGGAATGATGTGGTGGTAGCGCAGCAGAAAACAGAGGCGGACTGGTTGTAGGGGGGGTTTAATACGTTATTTGCGGCAAGAGGCTTAGTTGGATTTCTGCTTATGGCACAAAGCTGGGAGGCTGAGGTGGAGAGTACGGAAAGCAACTTGGATGATTTTTATATCTTCCGCAGGAGTCAAAACCTCGTGCACAGTAAAGTAGTGTTTCACATGGGAGGAAATGATATGGGTGTGGTTGTCGAATACAACTTTGTTGAGTGTGGCAGTATTATAGTCTGGGATGCAATTTTCGCGCAACAATGTATTTAAAAAAATGTGTCGTCTATATCTCTGTCGTATGTTACGGCATACAAATGTTCAAGGGCTGGAACATGACCCATACTTGGTTGTAAAGCTACCATGATGAGAGATATATTCACAATGCCGTGAATCATTGAATGGAGAATTAAACTCACATGGTAGTATAATGTGTTTATTATGACACTACAACTTTCGACTCTTCTCTGGAGTCCTCTTCAGACACCTGAAGTCCTCTTCACACACCTGAAGAGGACTCCAGAGAAGAGTCGAAACTTGTCATGTCATAATAAACACATTATACTACCATGTGGGTTTAATTCTCCTACCATGATGAGCTTTATGACATTGGCCCACGGAGTGTCCATTGGTACGATCCTCGAAAGGCGAGCGTAAGTTTTAAATCCTATGGATTTCAAGAGGGCAGACGTCCGTTTGTCTTCTGCATAATGTAGGTTAATTGCCGACATGGACATCTCCAAATAGGTGTCCATAGACTCTGAGCAGAAAGGTGGAATGGAGGGCGGGCAAAAACGGAAGCCATGATCTAGTAATAGAATGGATTTTATGTACGTGATTAAAAACCTAACTTCACGAGACAACGCTGCCACCAGTATTATACTAAAATAATTTGGGTTCTCCGTTAGGGAAGTCTTATAAATCAGACATAAAAACAATTCATACACATTTATTTAGCCCAGACACTAGTAATAACTGAGACTGAGGCTCCCGATATATTCACTGGACTGTGTCATGAATGAACTTCGTTCACCCAAGTGAAGGTAAGATAGTTTCTGAGATCACTGAATTCTGCTGTCAATATAGGACCTGCAGACTGTGACAAACAAATAAGTTTTATATGCAAGTTATATACAACGATAACAGTAAGTATGGGAACACAAAAATGCTACAGAGTCGATGGATATCGCTACTCACAAAGGAATGTACAAGACGACCCGAGACAGAGCTACAGACAAAACAAAGTATAACAAAGGGAATCGTTAGGAATAAGGTTAATGTTAAAGTTTAGGATTGGGGTTTATGGATTAATGATGTTGCGAGGGAACGAGTCTAATGAACAGTGAATGGGGAAATATGCAAGTATGAGTGCGTGGGAAATAAGTTTTAATCCCTTAAGAACGAGCATGTTTGTTGACATGACCGTACTGCTGGGCGGGTATATTTACCGAAAACGAGCTTCATTCCATGCTCTTTTTCATGCATAAACAAGAGCCAGAGCGTAATACAATTATATATTCGTGAAAGGGCGATAATAGAGCTTTCCAATGACACCTGAATCTCCTTGTACGACCACGGGTTATCTTGTAGCGATCGCGTAACCGGAGTAGAAAATACCCTAAATAAGGTAATTTCCTTAGTTCTTTCCTTGTCTTGCGAGGACGGGGGAGTGTGGGAGGGCGACGGTGTTCCCAGACAAGGCCCAGTGGTGGTGCCGAGTGGTCAGAGCCTGCCTATCGTCCTCCCAATGCGTGAACTCTCTCTCAGAGCTCATAATGTGCTCAAAATGCTGCCCGTCATATGACGGGCACCGGGGGATAGGCCATTTATCTCTCGCCCATCATATAAAGGAGTACAAAGGAAATCAAGCAACAACAGATCTAGTGACCCTTCTAGGCTGCTTGTCCTCCAAAACACTGAGGATCAAGTGTCCAAACAGTGGTTTAGAGTGGGTAAGGGAACATTGGAAAGGGCACCGAGGCTTGAGTGTTAATATGTAAGATTTGTACAAGTGATATAAGTAAGTTTTACAATGATAGGGGCGAGCTAACTTGATTTTACAGGTGTAAGTGCATGTAGGTAGGCGCTAGTCACTTAGTAATATCCGTGAATCAATTAACAGAGTGGTTATTCAGAATTGAACGGGTACGGTTAAGTGAGAATTTACATAAAGATAGAGTTTTGATTGTGATCAAATTGACCTTTAGTTTTAAGACGAGGGAAGTTAACAAGTATTAACTTTCATATGTAGACGGGTCTAATTTATTATCTCCGGTACGAGGTTTGTACCCGGGATAACAGGAGATCAGGTAGGATCCTCTTTTCTAGTTAAATAACTTCCTTGTCACCATCGTTGGTCAAATATTAACCCTTTGGAGGCTTATCAAGAATTTTATTCTGCCGACCTAAAGTCGGCCTGCTTATTTGGTAAACTTATAGTTACTGTACATAGCAGAGTTATTGTATCTAAAAAGGGCCACCTCGGCCTTGTCTAAGGTGACAGGTCTTCCTCGGACCTGGTCGTTGGAGGTGAGAGGCGGGGCAGCTTGTATTTGACCCTGTTCTTGAGTCCTTCTAGGGTCCAATACCCTGGCCCCGGCACAGCGGCGGCCATTTTTGTTGGGTGGCCGTCCAATGAAGTAGACGGAGAGAGTGATGACGTCACTGTGGCCTCAGCCAATGATTTAGTTTGTTGTGATAACGCGTGGCTTTCGTTTTTCTTTTTCTTCTTGTTCTTCTCCTTGTTTTCCGCCGCGCGTATTTTAGGGGTAACTGGACCAGGTGAGGAGCTACTGCTACAGGTCCCGGTTTTCTTCTTCAGGTCAAGGGATGCTAATTTATTTAAAAACAGTGGGGTATTCTGAGGTCATCTCCACTCCGGCAGGGGCAGCTTCTATGTCCGGCGCCCTTCGGTGTTTGGGGTTTTCTGGGGGTCCTAGACCACTGTACCCTTTTCTGGGGACATCAGCCGGATCCGGGGCACTTTCCCGGTTTCGCCCGTTCCTCGAAAGACTCCCGAAGATGCAGGAGTGGGGCGAGGAGGCGTGTTTTCTCTCGAGGGTGCCCTCCGTAGGTTCCGAGGTGTTGGAGGTAATCCTCGGGTATCCTTGGCTCCGGTATTGTTGTGTGGGGCTGTTCGGAGGGAAAGTTGCCTCTTAGAAACTCCCGAAGGTGCAGGAGTAGTGTTAGGTGGTTTGGCTTCTCTCCGAGGCGCCTTCCTTACGTCCCGCGGTGTTGAAGGTAGTCCTCGGGATTTTCCTTCGTCCCCTGTGGTACGTTGTGCCTTGGGTCGTGTCGACACTGTGGGTGGTGCCCTCGGGGGACTGAGAGGTGTGGATGGCCCTTTTCGACCCAGGGGCACTGGTATAACAATTAAAAATATGCAATTTGTTCTTGTTAACACAATAAGAGCGGGTGATGGAGTATATTTCACCGTGCCGCCTAGCGGTTTTTTTTTTACCATAAATGGCGTTGTTTCCGTGCTCTTTTTCATGTATAAGCAAGAGCCAGAGTGTAATACAATTATGTATCCCTGAAAGGGCGTAAATTGAGCTTTCCAATGACACCAGAACCATCCTTCTACGATCACTGGTTGTCTTGCAACGATCGTGCAACCGAAGGGCAAAATCGCTAAAATACGGTCATCTTGTTACATAATTACGTGTGTAGCGAGGGAGAGAGGGTGGAGTCGTGTGGAGTACATGTCAGTAGGCCCATGACGGCCTTGGCGAGCAGTCATGAGGTAATCTACGCTCCTCCCGTCGCTCGTCTGTCTCTCAAAGCCAATATTGTGCCAAAATTGCACACAGACTTAAGTCCGACGCCGCCACATAGTGCAGATTTTTAGAGGCGGACTTAAGTCCGCCTCCGCTAAACAAGGGTTAAAGAAAGGAGGTTATGAGGCCAACTTATCGAGTGTGTTAAGATACTTAAAGGATATGACAGAGTAGATATCAGTGCACAGTTCAAGATTAATAACACTGCTGCAACTCGAAGTAATGGAATTAAATATTTTCATATTTGTTTTCACAAACTCACCAATGAATTTACAAATAAACCCAACTACTGAAATCATTGAAAGTAATGAATACATGTGGTACTCCAAGGACTCGAACCTAGGATACTCACTCTGAAATTCTGCACGCTAAGCATTAGGCTATCAAGACAGTTAAAGGTATATGCACAAGACTACGATATATTAAGCATTCTCGAATACTGCATATTAATCTTAGCCTGTACATATACCCAACTGCACTCTGATAACGTAATGATTGGACGAATGGAAGGGGTAATTAAAGGGACACTTAACCACAGAAGAAGGCATCGCTATAAATTACTCCTGAACTTAGATAAATTGATATTTGTTTTCACTAACTCACCAATTAATGTATAAATAAACCCAACTAATGAAATCAATGAAAGTAATGAATACATGTGGTACTCCAAGGACTCGAACCTAGGATACGCACACCTAAATTCCGTACACTAAGCATTAGGCTATCAAGACAGTTAAAGGTTTATGCACAGCCTACGATATATTATGCATGCTCGAATACTGCATATTAATCTTAGCCTGTACATACTGTATACCCAGGCTCGCTATCGCTCTCCCAGGACAACCTCGACACCTGAAAGGTGAAAGGTCTTATTATCGCCAGAGTAATGAGGTGAAACTTCCTAAAATCTCCAAGCTATTGAATCAAAGCAGGCTCTAGAGGTCCAACCTGACCCCCTCTTTAAACAAATAGGGTTAACCCGAGGACGCTACACACACACACACGCATTTTTCTCTCACATATTCGCTCACTCCAAAACACACACACATACTCCTTCTCTCTCTCCCAGCCAGCTCCATCTCACTTTAACAATCATTGCTCCCCGTGTTCTCACCTACTTTCCTTACACCCATCTTTACCTGTGTGTGAGAGTGAGAGAGTTACATAGAGTTACATAGATACACAGACAATACAGACCTTGCGATTTCTACTGAGCAATCCGGACTTAATGCTAACATATAGTTTGCTACAAAGTGGAAGGTATGGATAGCAAAGCAGAAGGCTCTCTCCCCACCCACCACCCCCTCCGACCATTATTCGGCATGAATTATAGTTGGGGAAACAAGTCCCCCAGCAGAATGATACACATTTCTAGCAGAAAATGCATAGTAAACGATTAATTTTTTAAATATTATATATTACTGATGCTTAACCTACTGTATATATATATATATATAGTGTCTTTTTACCTTTGTGCGTGTGTATATGAGAGAGAGAGAGAGAGAGAGAGAGAGAGCGAGAGAGAGAGAGAGAGAGAGTACAAAGGAGTACAAAGGAAATCAATCAACAACAGATCTAGTGACCCTTCTAGGTTGCTTGTCCTCCAAAACACTGAGGATCAAGTGTCCAAGCAGTGGTTTAGAGTGGGTAAGGGAACATTGGAAAGGGAATTACTGCCCTGGAACTAATGTCCGTGGCAGGATTAGGAAGTTAGTAGGGGACAGATGGGTTAGTAACTGAGGGGGGGATAAAATAAAGTTATTCATTTACAAACGCAGTCAGTCGCGGGTTTGATGCGAGATATTTGTCTAGGCGGAGTTTAAATGAATCAACGGTGATGCAGTCTATAACGTTTCGGGGAAGCCCATTCCACAAGTTGACAACTCGATTGAAGAAGAAATTCTTAGATTCGTGTGAGTTAAAAGATTTACCAATAATTTTGCAACCGTTTCCCCGCGTGTAATTAGATTGGTCGATAGTGAAGTACTTACTACAGTTCATATTGTCGATGCCTTTGATGATTTTGAACACTTGAATTAAGTCACCTCTTAATCTGCGCTGGGTTAAAGGAAATAGATTTAATTCTCTAAGACGCTCTTCGTATGGTTTGTTCTTTAGGCTAGGTATCATTTTGGTAACTCTACGTTGAACTCGTTCTAGCTTGTTTATATCTTTTTGGTAATAAGGGCACCAGGATTGAACGCAGTATTCCAGAAGAGGGCGGACTAAGGAATTGTAAAGGGTTAGGATAACTTCTTTGGATTTATGCTCAAATGACCTGCCTATAAAGCCAATTATTTTGTTTGCCTTCTTAACAACTTCTGAACATTGTTGACTCGGTTTTAGGTTACTCGATATTGTTACTCCCAGATCGGTTTCTCTGTTTACATTCTTAAGCTGAGTGCCATTCATCGAATAGTTTGCTTTCTCATTTAGGTATCCGATATGTAGTACTTTACATTTATCCGCATTGAAACTCATTTGTTAAATTTGGGCCCAACATGACAATTTATCTAGATTGTGTTGCATATCGTCAACTTGTTCTTTTGAGAGTACGCTATTTGCAATTTTTGTATCGTCAGCAAATTTTAAGATTGTACAGGTGAGACCCTCATCTATGTCGTTGATGTAAATTAGAAAGAGAATTGGTCCTAGTACCGATCCCTGGGGTACCCCGCTACTTACATTGGTCCATTTAGATGCCTTACCGTTTATGACTACTCTTTGCTTTCTGTCGCTGAGCCAATTTTCTATCCATTTCAACACACCGTCTTGTATTCCATGCACTTTTAGTTTTATCAGTAAACGTTTGTGGGGAACTTTGTCAAAGGCCTTTTGAAAATCAAGGTATATAATATCTACAGCTTTACTCTCATCGTAGAGGTTGAGGATATCGTGGAAGAAGTCTAAGAGGTTTGTTAAACAGGAACGTTTTTTACGAAAGCCGTGTTGAGTATCTTTAAGTATGTTATTTTCCTCAAAGTGATTTACGAGTCTGTCTCGTATGACCGTTTCTAGCATTTTACATACAACTGAGGTTAAGCTAATTGGACGAGAGAGAGGGAGAGAGAGAGAGATAACGGAATGTGAGAACTACACAATCAAGGTGTATCATCCCTTTCAATTATACAGTAGTTAGCCCCCTCAACCCTTTTCTCAATTCCACCCTATATCATCCCAGCCCCTCTGCTCCTTCTATCTTGCCTACCCAGATAATTGGTTAGGGAAATTTGGGATGCGCCTAAGTCAAAATGGTTCGTTCTAAACTGTAAACAAAATGACCTACGGCAAGGGTAAGACAAGTGTTCTTAATAATCTGCCCATTTAGCCTGTACAAGATACAATTACGAATTTGATCTGTTTTCTGCCTATTATTAGACGATTTCATTCAGATTAGGAAGGGGGTATTGAAGTTATAGGGTTATTGAGATAGTCTTTACCGCTTTAATTCTCACAGATCCTTCCTGAGCTGTATAACATCGTCTATTGATAGCCAGAATAAACTAACAAAATGTGGCATAATCTTAATGTTTTTGTTTTTGTTTTGTTTTACTATGTAGGTGAGGGAGGCAAAAGGCAAAGCTGCCTGTGACGAGTGCCTCTCCCAAAGTTGAAAGAGTGACAGGGCTAAAATCAAAGGACGGAATTTTCAAGCCAAAATGTCTGGACACACGAAGTTTGGAGCAATTTAAGTCATAGAGTTCAAGAGCTCAGCTGTTGAATAGAATAAAGGTTGGGAGTATCGTTTCACTCTTGGGCATGATTTCAGACAGACAAACAAAAACAGGGAGAATGAGATTCTTGAGTTTTAAGGAAACGGTGGTACCGTTTGAAAGTTACCTTCTTATTGCGGACAGCAGTAAGGCAAACGTGAGTAAACCAAGATTTGTTTTGCACTAGTCTGAGAGAAAGAAAATTGAATGTATGCCTCCATGCCCGAGAGGATTACCTCAGTAATGCGTTCAGCACCTCCGAGGGTCCCTGGCCACAGAAGAAAAAATAATTCCATGGAAAGTCAAAGAAATACTGCCGAAGAGCCTCCCAGTCAGCAGCGCCAAAGTGCCACAAGCGCCGCGGCTGGGAGGATCGGGTGGCCGCACTGGAGATATAGGACAGGTGACAGGGATAAGTTTATGGTCTAAGGAGTCCAAAGGAGAGAAGAGATCAACAGTATATGAGGAAGGGTTAGAAGTTAGAAACAAGTCGAGAATTTTGGGCCGATAATGGTGGTAATAAATCCATTTTACGTACGAAACTGACTGTCAATTTTCCCAGTGATTTTATATACCTCTTTCATATTCTTTTTATGCTCTTTAGTTTGTACCGTGCTCTAAAAATCGGTCCTGCCCAGATAGCCTAATTGACCAGGAGAATAAAGGGTGGGATGAGCATCTTAAAATGGTTCGTTCTAATATTATAGTATCGTCCGGGCCAAGGGCGGAGAACTCAAGGGTGAGCGATAAACTGTGATGAATTTGAACCTTTATGTGCAGCTGAGCACCAAATTAACCTTCACAAATATTCCCGAGTCAGGAAAAGGAGGAATATCTTATTAGCAAGAATTGTAATATGGGAAAAAAACAAGGGTTTAAAAAGGTTATGCAAAAGGTATAGTCATATTAACCCCTTGAGGATTATGACGCCTTTTGACTGTAAACTATGGCTATCATTAGACGATTTTACATACTGTAGCTTTTGAAGGGTCTGTGGGAATGAAAAGGGTAGAGACTATCTTTATTTATCCTCTTACTTACGTACATCCTTCCAAATCCAAATAAAATCGTTTAATAATAGACATGATATACTGTCATTCAGGTCAAAGAACTCACTCTGCTAATTTTCAACATGTACTGCTGCCTTTGCACCCTCATACATGCTCTTCACTGCTTTCAGCAACTTGCCATCTACTCCGTATATTCTAAGTACTTTCCACATGCTTTCATAGGCCTCGTCCAAGTCCATAAAGGCAACATACTGTGACGCCTCCCGGCGCTAGCAGAATGGTTGCGTGGGGCATTGCAGCTCGCTAGCGCTCGCCAGGATGGGGGGATGGGCTACAGTTGTCCTAGAATGATCTGGTTTCTTTTATTAGTGTCGTGTTGCCACAGACAATCTAGAAATGGTCTTTGTTTTGGTCTGTGACCGCGCCTTATATTTTATATTCGCTATAATATAAATGTTGCTTGTGTGGGAGGCGAGCGAGAGCGGGTGAGGGAGTACACCTGGCAGCGGGGGGTGAGTCATGACGCGGCTTGCTTGGGCGCTGACGGCGTTGGCGGCCGGGTGGTCAACTAGTCCTTTCCCGTCGCGGCCTCATGTTTTTTACCAAGCTCAGAGCTTGCCTGACACGCGTATCGTCTACATCCTTTGCAATTCTGTCCCCCATACTCGCCACTTTGCATACTATTTCTCTCTCTCGACTTCTCCTTTCTCATTCTCTAATCTTTATTAAACTCAACATCCCTTCTGGTTTCGGCATAGACGTTCACCGTCGGCCAGTCGTATTGTACGCGAAGCTCTCAGATATTTCCATGTATTAGGCTTTAATGAGGTTTGGAGAGACAGACTTTTCCGTGTGTGTCCTCTCTCGGGAAGGTTGTAGACCGGTATATGTCTCCCTGGCAAGGTGTTGAGTGATTCTGCTGGGTTATTTAAAGCTAGACTAGGGGTAAGGTTACTGTGTCGTTGTCTCCGATGTGTGCAGTGTTAGCTAAGCCCTGCACGACATCGACAGGTACTGTGGGAGCCTAAGTTGTCTTCGGGTGGGTTTACCTTGCGAGCACAGCGCTGTGGTGTGAGAGGGCCATAGCCTATCCCTCACAACATAGTGCTGCCTCTTTGTGTTGACTTCTGAGGGATCGCCATGATAATACTAGGTACTAGAAACCTAGATTTATCAAGAGAGCATCCCCGTCATATAACGTAATCTTCATTATACCACCTTCGGACAACGTTAGGCTACGAGCCGCATGCTCGCCCAATGTTGCCCTGCCTTGATACCCCCGCTAGACTTTATTAACTGAGCAGACACTGGTTAGAGATAAGCCCCCATTATTATATGTATGCCACATTATTATTCACTGCACTTTTGAGCCGAGGTTGTTGTTGAGTTGCACAAACCTAGTAGTCTGTTGCGTTGTGTCACGAAGCATTTCTTTAGTTGTCGAGCATTACTACCTTTGCGCAGTCTTTATTATTCGCCTGCCTATTATTACTATATGTCCTAGCGTTTATTGTGACCCGTATTCTGCATTATAATTGTTCAAGATTCTTTACGAACATCTTCCCAGCATCAGACTTATTTCAGAAGTTTCCAGTTGATGTTGCAGGACTAGCATTGCACTTTCTTTAATACAGGAGTGCCAGTTATTTGAGTATCTACCGTAACGTTAATTAATCACGTTAACTATCTTTTCTTTGTGTAACCTAATCGAGTAATCTTTTACTGTTTGAGAATAGGCTGTTTCATCGAGCGTCAGCCTAGTGTGTGTGCACCAGTTACCGAGCATAGGATACCTCGTTGTCCAGGCACGACTCAGGGCGGTAATGGTGTTTTGTTTTCCAGTGTTTAAGGCAGGGGATGGATCTAGTGTTACCGTTGTTGCATTTTGCCATTATCTAGTCCAATGTTGAAGAGCCCTGTGTCTTTGAGAAACTGGATCGTAACAAATGGCGACCTAGCTCAGGATCTTGTGAACTAAGAGATAATTGCAGGATTGTTGTGGTCATTTGTTTTATTGAGAAATATAGTGGGCACGTTAATTTTTTTTTGGCAAAGTAGTATAGCACTTGAGAGTCTTCAGACATTTTTGGCAAGTCGAGGGAAGCGAGGGAATTCACTTCCCTCGAATTGCTTTCCACAAACTTACAATCAACAAATGTTTAAATCCAGTTGTTACAAACATTTTATGAATGGAGGATGCCTTTAGGCACATGGACCCTTTTGTTTTATCTGTGTTTTTCCTTCCTCCGTTCATTGTCTCTTAAAAAAAAAAAAAAAAAAAGTGAATAGTGTTACATAAGAGTTTGGGGTACTTCTTTTCTGAATATTGTGGTGAGAAATTTTGTGAGCATCATATCTTATACCGGGTCAGAGGAGAATGGAGACACAGTACGTAATGTCGAAACTGAAGAACAGCAGCATGATGAAAGGGTTTATCGGGTGAACTGTGAGGAGGATGCTAGGATATTTTTGCAATGGCCTGTTACTGCCGAGCGGTTGGAGGGTATGGATCGGTACGGTCTTCGATGCCTGGCCACAGCTATCGGTCATGCGGTTACTAGCAGCATGACCAAGGATAACTTGATAACGTGTGTACTGGGCAGGGTGACTGGTGAGCGAGATTGGTTGAGTGCTCAGAGCCCTTCGGCCATGCTTCCCCTACACTCGACTCCCAGCCATCCCAGTAGTTTGCCGACCCCGGGTACGCTTCCGCAGTTGGGTGGTGACTGGCAGGGTGGGTTGCCCCTGGGGGGACCACCGGTAATTTCAAACATTGTAGCACCTTCACCTCCTCAAGGGTTAACTCCAGAATTATTGCTTCAGCTCGAATTAGCTAAGATCCAGCAGCAAATAGAATTAGCCAAGATAGAAGAGAGAAAAACTATCAGTCAGCAGTCTCAGCACATAGAGCTAGCAAAAATCCAAGCGGATTTAGAGTCGACTAGGTACTGTGCCGACATGGACGTAGAGAAGTCGCGAGTAGAGACAACGGGACAGCGACTTGGGGCTGGTAACTGTGTTCATGAGCAGTCTCTCTCGCACTTATTGAAACTGGTTCCGGTGTTTGATGAGAGTGGTGTAACAGAACTTTTCACACGCTTTGAGAAGAAGTGCCAGGAACACCAGTGGCCAGAGAATAAATGGGCAGCACTTGTATCCTCTAGATTAAGTAAGGTGTTAATAGGCAAGGGTCTTAAAGCCTACGATGCGTTGCCTATAGAGTCGTGTATTATCTATGAGGAACTCAAGGAGGCTGTCCTGAGAGCATACGAACTACAACCAGAGACGTACAGGTTGAAGTTCCGGGGTGTTACCAAGGGTCGGGAGAGCACCTTTTTGGAGCATGCCCGGGAGCTGTCCGATGCTTTTGGTAATTGGCTGAGGTCGGAGAAAGCTACTACGTTTGACGACATTAAACAGTTGGTGCTTTTAGAGCAGTTTTTCAAATGCACGGGCGGCGACCTGACGTTAAACCTTAAGGAAAAGCAACCAAAAACTCTACAGGAGGCAGCTGAGATGGCTGACCGCCGGCTATCACTAATTCGTGGGTGCGGGTCTGCCCAGCGTAGTGAGGCAGGTAACAAGGGGCGTGACGCCCCACCCCCCCGAGTTAGTGATATACCTTATGCAAACAAGTACAAGAGCCATGATACCAAGACTGACCACAGGACTAGCACCGTCCCATTTAAGAAGGGGCCGGGCCCTTCCCAGTACCAAGGGAAGCCCAAAGGGGAGTTGGAGTGTTATCATTGTCATAAAAGGGGCACTTTGCAAGAGTCTGTCCTAGCAAACCACCTACAGCAGCTGTGTCTTTGGCCTGCAACATTGGTGTGTCTCCGAAGTCATCTGAGTTTGCCCGGGGCAGTTCGTCAGAGGCTGAGGCACAGCCAATGCAGAAGCACCTGGGAGGCTCGAACCCTGCTCAGGATGTTTTTTGCGACCATAGAGGGCGGGGTTGCGTGATGTGGGCGGGGCGCAAGCATGGAGTAGAGGTCTTGCGTGATACAGGTGCTTCCCAGACTCTGATGAAAAACTTGACTGGCTACCTTATAAACGCGGCTCGGGTGGTATTGGTGCAGGGTATGAATGCAACTCGGTCATACCTGCTTGTGCGGTTTGAGTTGGAGGTGGATGGTGTGGCACGTGAATTGGATGTCGGGATTGTGGAGAAACTGCCAGTGGAGGGCGTCGACCTTCTTCTCGGCAACGACTTTGCAATGCCCGCTTCTGAGGTTCTACCCTTAGTCGTTGCCGAGAGGCCGGCCGACGTGAGTAGGGAAGAGCAAGAGTGGGTCGAGCGGTGCCAGACACAACCCATGGCATGTGTTGTCACCCGAGCTCGGGCAGCTAAAGTGTCACAGCCTAGTCCTCCGTCTTCAGACCAGCGGAGGAACGATCAACAGGAGGAGGCTAAAGCTGGAGTTGGTTTTAAGAGTTTTGACTCGGCGGCTCTCCTGGGTGATTCAGTATTAGCACCATTACTTAATTCTGGAGTAGCCCCTGGGCCTGTCATCGAGAGTGACGAGGCTGGGCATGACGAGTCTCCACGACAGCAACGTTATGTACATCGAGAGAGACAGAGGGAGCAGCCCAGTATCGGGGAAGGTCATGCATTGCTCCGGGAGCAGTTAGATCGCTTGGCACCCTCAGATATACGTCGGTTGCAACTAGAGGACCCTGAGCTCCAAACGTGTGCTAATGGAGCGGTAGAGCTCGACGAGGACGGCGATGCACAGCCAGGAGATTTTTTTTATTTAGAAGGCATCCTCTATAGGCGTTTTCAAGACCCTAAACGTAGTTGGCAAGAGGGGTCCGGAGTAGTGGACCAGTTGGTGGTGCCACGGGAGTGCAGGGATAGCCTACTGAGGTTGGCGCATGACATACCACTGGCAGGACATCTAGGGGTGAGAAAAACGGTGGCGGCTTTAGAAAAATTGTTTTGGTGGCCGGGGTTGAAGGGGCAGGTGGTAACCTGGATAGCAAGGTGTCATACGTGCCAGAGGGTTGGAAAACCTAACCAAACAATTCCGAGAGCCCCGTTGCACCCCCTTCCTGTCAGTGGACCGCCCTTCAGTAAGGTCATCATTGATATGGTCGGACCCCTACCCCCTACTAGTGCCGGTAATAAATTTCTAGTAACTATCATGGATGTGGCCACTCGTTATCCTGATGCATATCCAATGAGAAATGGCACGGCGAAAACTGTTGTCCGGAACCTGATCTTGTATTGCTCGCGGTATGGTTACCCGCAAGAGGTGCAATCGGACCAAGGTTCTAGTGTTACATCTAATCTGTTCAAACAAACTATGATTCAGCATGGCATCAGCACTGTCGTCTCTTCTGCGTATCACCCGGAGAGTCAAGGGGTGTTGGAGAGGTGGCACGCCACGCTGAAAAGCATGCTTCGATGTTATTGCGCAGAGAACGGAAAGGATTGGGACCTTGGTCTGCCGTATGTTTTGTTCGCGGCAAGAGAAGTACCTGGAGAGAGTCTCAGTTTCAGTCCGAATGAGCTTGTTTTCGGGCATCGGGTGAGGGGCCCTCTCCACATGGTGAAGGAGATGTGGGAGGGCACTAGGCATATTGTTCTGCGAGATAAGTTGCAACCTCTTGTTCCTGAGCGACAAGAGGAGTTGTTTACTAGGCTGTGGCAGTCCGTCCGCATGTTTGTTGCTTCTCCAGGCCTGATGTACGGGGTAGAATCCGACATGGAGGCTGGAGACAGTGCAAGGCTCGAGTTGGTTCCCTACCGTGTGAATCCTGCTTGACAGCCTGTTGTGAAGGCGGAGCTGGACGGCGTGTGGAGAGGGGGTCTGAGGGATGAGGGACATCGTGAGTGGTCGTTGCCAGTGGCTTTGCAACCTGAGTTTGGTGGCAGAGTCCGTGTGTATGTTGATTGCAAGAGTGTGGAAGCATTATCCTTGACAGACGCCTATCCATTACCCAGAGTTGACGACACCATAGACTGCTTCGGGACTGCCTCGCTCATCACAAAGGTAGAACTAGTGAAGGGTTATTGGCAGGTCCCGTTGCCGGAAAGAGCGAAGAGAAGTGCCAGTCTTGCGATGAACTGGGCAGTTTATCAGTGTCAGGTGTTGTTGTGCTGCCGGAACACAAGTTGGATGTGTGGCATGGTAAGGGCACTGATAATGTTTTGGCTTTGTTTGCAGGAGAACCCTCGCTGTTCAGTCAGTGTCTGTCGTGGGTGGAGGATCCGGGGTAGGCTACCACAGTATGTTGGTATAGCCTCCTGTCTTGGCTCGCGGTGTATTTTTGCGCTGGTGCTTGTTGGCTCGCGTGTGTAGCATCAGCGTAGGATCGCAGGGCAGGAGTTGTTGGCTTTGATTAGACGAAAATTAGGCTACATCTATAGTAGCCGCCAAAAACAACATTAAAATAAAGTATGAAAAATTAAATAAAAACTCTTTCTTTTTAATAATTTATTTTAAGATAATATTGTAGCTGAGTACTGAGTGCAGATGATTTTCTCTCAGTAGGCTGTGCTTCTTAAAGCTCGCTCTGGGAGCACAATGTTATGAATTAATGTATTATGTTTGGGAAGGGTGATAAGATTTGTTTATATATAAAATGTTGTTGTATTTTTTTGGGGAGACTGAGCTTGCATTCCATGAGTGGCAGAGTGGTTAGGAGTGGCAGATTCTAGCGCCATTCTGCCTGTTCAGATATGGGCTCATGGTTGAGTGTCCCATATCTTGGGGGGGGTGTGATGCCTCCCGGCGCTAGCAGAATGGTTGCGTGGGGCATTGCAGCTCGCTAGCGCTCGCCAGGATGGGGGGATGGGCTACAGTTGTCCTAGAATGATCTGTTTCTTTTATTAGTGTCGTGTTGCCACAGACAGTCTAGAAATGGTCTTTGTTTTGGTCTGTGACCGCGCCTTATATTTTATATTCGCTATAATATAAATGTTGCTTGTGTGGGAGGCGAGTGAGAGCGGGTGAGGGAGTACACCTGGCAGCGGGGGGTGAGTCATGACGCGGCTCGCTTGGGCGCTGACGGCGTTGGCGGCCGGGTGGTCAACTAGTCCCTTCCTGTCGCAGCCTCATGTTTTTTACCAAGCTCAGAGCTTGCCTGACACGCGTATCGTCTACATCCTTTGCAATTCTGTCCCCCATACTCGCCACTTTGCATACTATTTCTCTCTCTCGACTTCTCCTTTCTCATTCTCTAATCTTTATTAAACTCAACATCCCTTCTGGTTTCGGCATAGACGTTCACCGTCGGCCAGTCGTATTGTACGCGAAGCTCTCAGATATTTCCATGTATTAGGCTTTAATGAGGTTTGGAGAGACGGACTTTTCCGTGTGTGTCCTCTCTCGGGAAGGTTGTAGACCGGTATATGTCTCCCTGGCAAGGTGTTGAGTGATTCTGCTGGGTTATTTAAAGCTAGACTAGGTGTAAGGTTACTGTGTCGTTGTCTCCGATGTGTGCAGTGTTAGCTAAGCCCTGCACGACATCGACAGGTACTGTGGGAGCCTAAGTTGTCTTCGGGTGGGTTTACCTTGCGAGCACAGCGCTGTGGTGTGAGAGGGCCATAGCCTATCCCTCACAACATAGTGCTGCCTCTTTGTGTTGACTTCTGAGGGATCGCCAGGATAGAACTAGGTACTAGAGACCTAGATTTATCAAGAGAGCATCCCCGTCATATAAGGTAATCTTCATTATACCACCTTCGGACAACGTTAGGCTACGAGCCGCATGATCGCCCATTGTTGCCCTGCCTTGATACCCCAGCTAGACTTTATTAACTGAGCAGACACTGGTTAGAGATAAGCCCCCATTATTATATGTATGCCACATTATTATTCACTGCACTTTTGAGCCGAGGTTGTTGTTGAGTTGCACAACCCTAGTAGGCTGTTGCGTTGTGTCACGAAGCATTTCTTTAGTTGTCGAGCATTACTACCTTTGCGCAGTCTTTATTATTCGCCTGCCTATTATTACTATATGTCGTAGCATTTATTTTGACCCGTATTCTGCATTATAATTGTTCAAGATTCTTTACGAACATCTTCCCAGCATCAGACTTATTTCAGAAGTTTGCAGTTGATGTTGCAGGACTAGCATTGCACTTTCTTTAATACAGGAGTGCCAGTTATTTGAGTATCTACCGTAACGTTAATTAATCACGTTAACTATCTTTTCTTTGTGTAACCTAATCGAGTAATCTTTTACTGTTTGAGAATAGGCTGTTTCATCGAGCGTCAGCCTAGTGTGTGTGCACCAGTTACCGAGTCATAGGATACCTCGTTGTCCAGGCACGACTCAGGGCGGTAATGGTGTTTTGTTTTCCAGTGTTTAAGGCAGGGGTTTGGATCTAGTGTTACCGTTGTTGCATTTTGCCATTATCTAGTCCAATGTTGAAGAGCCCTGTGTCTTTGAGAACCTGGATCGTAACAATACACCTTTTGTTGTGTCTCCAGATATTTCTCCACAACACAATTCAGGGTAAAAATCTGATCTACACAGCCTCTTCCCTTCCTAAAACCGCCCTGCTCGTCACCTATCCATTTCTCCCTTCTCACTCTCACTCTCTCAATCACTACCCTACTGTACACCTTCCCTACTATGCTTAGAAGATATATTCCTTGGCGGTTACCACACACTCCTCTTTCCCCTTTACCCTTTTATAGAGGGACTATTATGCTTGTCTTACAGTCATCAGGTGCTCTCCTCTTCTCCCATGCTAGTTTGCACATTTTCCAAACCCATTCGATCACTATCTCACCACCATACCTCAGCATTTCCCCACACACTCCATCTATTCCTGGTGCTTTCCCCAACTTCACTCTTTCCATGGCTTCCCACACTTCTGACCTCCTGATCCCCACCTCCTCCTCCACTACTTCTCTTCATCTCCCTCCCATACCCCATCCAACTATGTTTGCTGGCACTTTATTCCTTACATTTAGCAACTCGTTGAAGTACTCCCTCCATCCTTCGACTCTCTCTTGCTTCTCGGCTAGCATTCTCCCATTCTTATCTTTCACACCCTTACTGTTTCCCATGCTACCTTCCCTAACTTTCTTGACTTCTTTCCAGAACAGTTTCTTACACTCCCTCCACTTTACACTCAGATTCCTTCCAAATTCCTATTCTACTCTTTTCTTACTTTCCTTCACTACTAGCTCTTCACCACTCTTTCTCTCCACATACCTCGCTCGTTTCTGTTTCTCCAAATCTTCATTCCCATTACTACCCAACCACCCTCTATACTTTTTCTTCTTATCTTCCACAGCTATTTTTACCTCTTCTGTCCACCATGCTGTACCTTTCACTCCCCTTCCTCTTCTCCTTACTCCACACACCTCCTCACATGCTGCACAGATCTCTTCCTTAAGCACCTTGCTCATCTCCTACATTTCTTCCATATCTTCCAGGTAGAACCCACCTAGTCGTCTTTCTACTGCTCTCCTGCACTCTTCCCTGATTTCCTCCTCCTGTAGCCTCTCCACCCTCCTCGCCATTCCACCCTCCTCTCGACTCCCTCCAGCTCTCCTCATCCATTTATTTTCTTTCTTAATTTTAGCTACTACTACGTAATGATCAGACAGACCCCCTCCAATACCCCTATATACCCTACAATCCAGCACAGATTTCTTCATTCGTTCATCCATACATATATCAATCAGTGCCATTCGTTCCACCGCTGGAGTTCTCGCTCCTATAATTACCTGTCCAAAATTAGTTTTCTGCCCACAGCTAACTGAAAGACAACTGCAGAGGTTGAAGTAACTAAACTAAAGGTTTCTAAATACCCCTGATGGTAACAAAGGCTTTGAATTATCCCTAATAGGCTCAAAATTGCGTAAAAAACGTGAGGGTTAACCCTTTGAGTACCAGTGACGTGTGCTATATTTTATTCTAGCTATATGTTGACGATAACATGCAGCTTAGGAAGAATCTGTGGTGGTGAAAAGGGTTGGTAGAGATATATTTAAGCCTTATTATTGCTGAAGGTCCTTCCTACGCTGAATAAAAGTCTAATAGTTGCCAGAATATGATAGAAAGTACGTCCCCGGTACAGAATGGGTTAATACACTGCTTAACATTTACCTGTAGCCAAATTTAAAGGCAGAAAGGAGTCATGGAGCTGAAGGAGTTAACTTCAGTTGATTCAGTTCAGCCCGAGACGGCTTCAAAATTGACCACTTGCGAGTTTCTGGCTATAGGGAAGTTGGAGCTGTAGACATCGATATTAAGCAGTTACCAGCTAATATACAGTTGTAGTACAATCGGGGGTAAGTGTAGTCAGATTCCAGTGATTTTCGCTCAATTTATTGTATTGATATCTTTATAGTTACTGGGAAAAGTGCTAATCACTCAGAGTATGTCAGTGTCCGAAACTTTGGGACATATCTAACTACACTTATTAACCTCGACTGTAAATGTATAAATAAAATAGTATAATTCAAAGTAATTCTTATCCACCAGAAACCTACATTATTGCATTTCTCTTAAATATCAATGTTTACGGCTCCAACTTTCTTAGAAGACTAGTTAAGAATTTATCTAAATGAAAAAAAAAAAAGAAGGCTAAAGTCTTTAAATAGCCAAGCTGGTGGGCCGAAAGTCATAAAATCTGGAAACTAAATGAGGCTGAACATAGAGACCAGAAACAAGACCCATCTCTCCTTAATCCGAGAAGGTTCTAGTGGTAGTTCCAGAATTCAACCCAACTGTTCAATATTAACCCTATTTGGTCAGAGTCTTTCCCAGTTTTATTTTATTAGTTTGGCGATAAATAAGAACAGTTATCGTGAGAAATACCGAGCCTGTAACATTAGAAATCGGCAGAGTCATTCATGGATTGAAGTAATAAATAATCTTTAGTTATTTTTTTTTCTAAGAGACTACCGACATATAGTGCAAACTCAAGCAAAATCCTTTAATAAAACCAGAGCCCACAATAAGTGATCAGATTCAGATACAAATACACAATGCTCGTGGCTGTAAAATAGCCTGCAATTTTAGAATAAACATTCCGGCATCTAATACTATTCCACTTAGTGAGAATCAGTGTAAAAAACACTTAGAAATTTATAGAATCTAGTTTTACAAAGGATCATTGAGAAGCTATTAAATGTAGGTTAACCAAACTCTGAATACCGGTACTAGTTATGCACTTTCCAAAAATTACAAAAAAATACTAAATAGGCAGTCTGTTAAAAAAAAAAAAAATAGAAAGGTTCAAAAGGATCTTAACAAATTATAATGGCTTTGACAAGAATTTGTATCAAAATGGCAATTTAGAGAAGTACCAAACCGCACTGAAAAATAAACCCTTTCCTGTAATGCAAGGTCAGGTATGGCCGAATGCACCCATTTCTAGTAAACTGGATGTATAAATCAGATTCCCTTTTGATTTCGGAGTAAAACCAAGTTACTTCGAATTTAATTTCTAAATTATGCCATTCATTGGATGCCATTTGTGGCTTTTAGAGATAATTTGCTAGTTCCTAAAGATTAAGCTAGTGTGAATCCTATGTTGTAGTGCATTAGGACAAACTAGTTTCCTACAATTTCATACACCAAGATTTCTAATACTTTTAAGTTTCAATATAAAGGATAGAGGCACTGACAATTGGACTTTTACTAAACTAACAAGAATAATTTGGTATGGATTTGGAAACCAAGAAATAAACTTATTTTTTTTTATTTATACCGGTACCAAGTCAGTTAATTTTCCCCAGACACAAATCAATAATAGTCCCGAAGACCACCGTTATAACGGTTGCCGTAACCACCACCGTAGTTTCCGCCACCGTGACGTCCGCTTCCGTAACCACCACCGTAGTTTCCGTCACCGTGATGTCCGCCACCGTAACCACCACCGTAGCTTCCGTCACCGTGACGTCCGCTGCCATAACCACCACCGTAGCTTACGCCACCGTGACGTCCGCTGCCGTAACCACCACCGTAGTTTCCGCCGCCGTAGCTTCCGCCACCGTGATGTCCGCTGCCATAACTACAGCTTACCAGGGTCGCCATCACACACAACACAGGTAGCAGCAGAATCTGAAACCGAAATATTGATCAGTTAGCAGATCGATGCCTGAAGACATTACAATTTAATGCAAATTTCAAAAGTTTAAAGATTTAAATTACAGACACTTGAATTTATGTTATTAAAACTATAAATACGGATTATGAGCTACGTACAACTATAAAATCATGGTATACATTTAATATGAACCATCTAGTTAGATTCTTAGCAAACTGGTTATAGGATTAAACTGTACTTTCACAAAAATGGTACTTAAGAAGTCACTAGGACAATCCAACGTTGAAGCAAATTAAAAGTTTAACTAAATATTCGGAAAATGTTGAAGATGAAAACAAAGTCAATACTTACAGCCTTAGCCATGGTGAAGTAGCTTCCGGTTAACAAGCTTCTGCAGTAGATTAACCAAACTGAAAAGAAATTCTACTATAATAATCTAATATTTATTTCACTAAACACTTCCCAATGACTTTAATTAATGTAGGAATGTGATCAGACAAATTATCTTCACACATGTAATCCAAGTTTTAAAAGTCCTGAACAAATCTTTAGAATACTTAGAAATCCAAGTAAAATTTAAATATAATCTTCCACTACGTTAAATAGTTTGAAAGGTTACTTACGGATTCAGAAAAGGTAAAATCTATAGAGAATAATTTCTAGAGCTAATTTCCCCCCCCCCCCCCCCCAGCTTCTAGTATGGATTATTTAAAATATGACAAGAGGCGATCAACCCTTCTGGATTATTAAGCCAACACACGAAGTCAAGAAAGCATCAGGAGTAGAGACCCTTTTCGAGAACCAGTCCCTTCAGTTATGAATTCTGTTTAGTCCTGGTATAGCAAGGGTTCGTACAATAGTTAACCCTTACTTACCGGCGAAGTCTTTTTAACTTTATTCTAGCTATATTTAGATTTTTTGCAGTTTAAGGATCTGTGGTAGCAAAAAGGGTTAAGCGAGATAGTTCGAAGCCTGTTAATTTCTAGAGGCCCCTTTTGCACCGAAGAAAATAGTATTAGCATAAAGATAATTGAAGAGTCTCCGCTACAGAAAGAGTTAATCACGATATTATGCGTTTTCTCCAGTACGGTGGCGCTAATAAGGCATGAATCAGCTAACATTAAGTTTGACTCTGCTCATATGTTTAAGAAAAGCCATTTAGTTTCTTCCCTAGAACTACATACAGCTTAAAATTAAACCCCCTAGACCCCCTTTAAAGATAAATTTGTAAATTTTTCGGTAGAAAAATGTCCCGGCCGAAGGCCGGTTCCTCTCAAATTACAGGCTCGCTTTCGCTCGCCATGAAAAAATAGGCACCTAAATGGCACTAAAGTTCATAAATTGACAGAAATGGGGCGAAAGTTCTTAAAATCGACAAACTAAAGGGGGCGAGAGTATTAAAATCTAAAAAGCAATGGGGCTAAACAAGAAAAAGGGGTCCACAAAAAAATCCCTCAATGGAAATCTCCCCTTAATAAGGTGGGTAACTGTAGGAACATAGTTGTATAGCTCACCCAAAAATAAGTAATCATTATTAAATATTTCTAGATACCAATTCTTGCTCAAAACATAATTGGTGCAGAGACATCACTTATTAAGCCGACCCGCTGAGTTATGAATGGTAGGCATACATTAATTAATTTTAAGAAGATTTGCTATGGCTTACCATGTATAAAGCAACACCTTGATGGGGATAAGTCTCAAAACAGTAGGCTGTAATAGGGCCGAATGGATAAAACCCAGAGATAGAAGTAACAGCAAGTCACGCCCCTTAAGAATCAAGCACTCCTACACAATATATCTCATAGTTACCAGTGGAGGGGTGTTTGCTTGGAGAAGGCGGGAGGTGGACTGATTACTGTCTTGTGTGTGCTCTCCACCTCACCTCGCCTCCACCCTCCCTCCCTCCACCTCTCCCTCTCGCTCTCTCTTTCCCCCCTCTCTCTATCTATCGATCTATCTATCTATCTATTTCTCTCAAGTTGTGTGTGTATGCTTAGCTTTTTCTACAATTATCATCATATAATTGTACACCACTTCGAATTTTTGTAACTTTAAAGCCAAGTTATGAAGCACTTGGGCTATAATTAAGCATTGTATTGTTTCGTTCACATTCGATACTGATTCAGATAGTGCATGCCATATTTAATTTCACGGAGAACGATAATGATACAAGTTACAGGCCCTAGCAAGGGACTGGGTTTCTCGAAAAGGGGCTCCAGTCCTGACGCTATTCTTGACTTAAGGGGCCCTCGCACAGTCAGGAGTGGGAGCGAGTGGGAGTCTAACAGGATTCGCTAGAATCAGTAAGAGTCATCGATTTTCACCGCGAGCGAGTGGGGGTCTAACAGGAGTCGCTAGAGTCACTAGGAGTCATCGATTTTCACCGCAAATAGGCCCGCGAGCCCGCATTTTCCCCTACTCCTAGTGACTCTAGCTCGCACTCCTGACTGTGTGAGGACCCCTTTACAGTGAGTTGGCTTATTAATCCAGAAGGGTTGATAGCCTCTGAAGTCCTATTTTAACTAACTAATTAAACAACTAATTTATTAAAAAAATAATTATGAACAGGGGTCAAAAGAGCTTCACCCAACTGGTGTTCTCATCATCGGCAGGAATGGTTAGATAGTTAAAATAGGACTTCAGAGGCTATCAACCCTATTGGATTATTAAGCCAGCACACTGCAAGTCAAGAATAACATCAGGACTGGAGCCTCTCTGCCAAAACTCCAATCCCTTGAGGAATGGGACCTTCAGCAAGTGTCGTCTATGCCAGGTTAGTTGCACATATTAAGGGACTGGAGTTCTCGAAAAGGGGCTCCAGTCCTGACCATTTTCTTGATATACAGTGTGCTGGCGTAACTATCCAGTAGGCTAGGGTTGATATATTTTTATTTTATTTTTTTATTTTATTTTTTGTTTTTATTTTGTTTTGGGGGGCGGGGTTAGGGTAGTGGGTATGGCATAGCATTTAAACAGCTGGTTAAGGGAGCCCACCTCGCTTTTTTTTCTCTTTCTCTCCCTCTATTTGGCTTGTATCCATTCGGCCCCATTCAGCCTATTGTTTTAAGACGTTTACCCCCATCCAAGTGTCAATATTGTCCTGGCGAGCGGTAGCGAGCCAGCATATATATATTTTTGTTTTGACAGCAAGCTAAATTTGTACATTTTTCGCTAGAAAATTTCTCCGGCGAAGCTGGATTTCTCCATACAATGCTGGCTCGCTGTCGCTCGCCAGGAAGAAATCGCCACCTGGATACATGGAGCTGAATAACCAGGCTTCGAACTATCTCACTTAACCCTTTTTACTAGCATAGTTCCTTCTAAAGGGGGGGATGGGACGGTTTTCTGGACCACTTTCTCCCTCATGTTTAGCCCCATCAGATGATGAGATGTTTGCCCCATTAGTTAGTCGATGTTAAGGCCTTTCGCCCCATTTCATCGTCAATATTTAGACCTTTCGTGCTATTTAGGTGTTCCTCCCTAGACCTCCATCAAGCTTAGAAAAAACACCCCCTAGACCCCCCTTCAAGATAAATTTGTAAATTTTTCGGTAGAATAATGCCCCGGCCGAAGGCCGATTCCTCTTAAAATTGCAGGCTCGCTGTCGCTCGCCAGGAAATAATCGATACCTAAATGGCACGAAAGGTCTTAAAATTAACAACGAAATGGTGGGAAAGGTGTTAAAATCGCCAAACTAATGGGCCGAATTTCATCTAATTTCAAAACTAGTGGGGCTAAGCATTAGGTAGAAGGGGGTCCACAAAAACGGTCTTCCTCCCCTTAAACTGAATTGTACATTCCAGATCATCTATCATCAGTCTTTTTACTTGATATTGACTACTATGAAGCCAGTGCAAAATAGTCCAGAAATGTTGCGAGAAAAAGGTTGATCATCGAATGTTAACTATAAATGATCTCGTGTGATACCTGCTTAAGACACTTTGTATTCAGTTTTTAAGGGCCTCCAACAATTAACAGGCTTCGAACTATCTCACTTAACCCTTTTTACTATAGTCTATTCGCAGTAAGTAGGCGATAAATCATGACCTCTATCCTCTGTAACTCAAAAAGGGCTACAACAAATTGACTGTAAATTTCCACATGTATTCCTTGACTGACTCTTCCCAAATGGTAGACATATTAGCTTGATTACTCTAGTTGTTTTTGAGTTACAGAGGTGAGAGGTCATGATTTCTCGCCTACCTACAGCGAATAGACTATAGCACAGTTCCTTCTTAAACTGAATTTTACATTCCAGATCATCTATCATCAGGTTCAATCTCCCGTTGTTACAACCATCTTGGTGGTGTAATGGTTAAGGTGTCTACATTCTGTGTGTGATAACCAAGGTTCGAATCCCGGTGGATCACATATATGCTTTCATTAATTTCATTGGAGGTGTTTGGTGGTGTGGTGAAATTAATAAAAAAATAGATAATTTATGTACTGTACGATCGCACTAATAAGTCATGTCCCAGCTGTCATTACGTTTGGCTAGCTCTGTGCTGTATTAATGTCTGTCAGATGTTGAATAGGGTGGGTAAGTGTAGGAACATATTTGGATATTTCGCTCGATATGAAGAAATGAAGCTTAGATATGGCTGATACGAATTATTGATCAAAACATACTTGGTGCCGAGACATAACTTATTAGCGCGACTGTACTATACATTCACAATACATTTGGTGATTTATAATTGTAATTGATGATTAATGTTAAGGGAACCCGCCTCTCTTTTTTTTCTCTTTCTCTCCCTCTCTATTTGGTTTGTATCCATTCGGCCCCATTCAGCCTACTGTTTCAAGACGTTTACCCCTATCCATATGTCAATATTTTCCTGGCGAGCGGTAACGAGCCAGCATATATATATTTTTGTTTTGACAGCGAGCTAAATTTGTATATTTTTCTATAGAAAAATTTCTCCGGCGAAGCCGGATTTCTCCATATAATGCTGGCTCGCTATCGCTCGCCACAACTACTACTACTACCACAATTACCACCACTACTACCACAACCACAACCACCACAACCACCACCACCACTACTACTACCACAATTACCACCACTACTACCACAACCACCACCACTCCTACCACAACCACCACCACCACCACCACCACTACTACTACCACAACCACCACCACCACCACTACTAACACAACCACCACCACTACCACCACCACCACCACCACCACCACCACTACTACTACCACAACCACCACCACCACCACTACTACCACAACCACCACCACTACCACCACCACCACCACTACTACTACTACCACAACCACAACTACCACCACCGCTACTAACATAACCACCACCACCACCACTACTACCACAACCACCATCATCACTACTACTACCAGATCCACCACCACCATCACTACTACTACCACCACCACCACCACCATTACTACCACCACCACTACTACCACAACCAGCACCACCACCACTACTACCACAACCACCACCATCACTACTACAACCACAACCTCCACCACTACTACCACAACCACCACCACCACCACTACTACCACAACCACCACCACCACCACTACTACCACAACCACCATTATCACTATTACTACCACAACCACCACCACCACCACTACTACCACAACCACCATCATCACTACTACTACCACAACCACCACCACCACTACTACTACCGCCACCACCACTACCACAACCACTACTACCACAACCACCACCACTACTACTATCACAATCACCATCACCACAACCACCACCACCAACACTACCACAACCACTACTACTACTACAACCGCAACCACCACCAATACTACCACTACTGCCACAACCACCACCACTACTACTACTACTAGCACAACCACCACCACTACTACCACAACCACCACCATTACTACTACTACCACAACCACCACCATTACCACTACTATCACAACCACCACCATTACTACTACTATCACAACCACCACCATTACCACTATTACCACAACCACCACCACTACTACCACAACCACCACCATTACCACTACTACTACAACGGGGAACGGAGGGGAGGCTTGGAATGGTGAGAGTGTTGAGGGAGACTAGAAGAGGAGGAACAAGGAAGAGAGCAAGATGAAGGGGGCAGAAGTAGGAGAAGGACTGAGAACAGAGAAAGTGTTAGACAAAGAGACAGAAAAGGAAGAGACGGAAGGACGAACAGAGAAGACAGAAGAGGAGGAAGGAGAAAATCCGGGAGAAGCACCGGTAGAAGGAACAGAGGCAGATAACGAAACTGGTGCGACCAGGGGGACGGAGGGAGCGGAGGCGGTGGAATGAACTGAGGAACCCGAAAAAGGGGGGGGCGTGGTAGAGGGAGGCGAAGAAGAGGAGGGAGGAGACAGAGTCTTGGAAAATGACTGAGGGGTGAAGCCCAAGCGACGAGCCTCTTGGCGGGCTGCGGTGAGCGTAAGGCCGTGTCTCGCTTTGAGGACAGCAACCTCAGACTCGAACAGATGAACGGGGCAAATCTTAGAGTCGGCTGAATGAGACCCGCGGCAATTAAGGCAGAACTGGGACGTTGAATGACATTCACCAACGGCATGTCCGGACTGCGCACAGCGCGGGCAGAGTGGGCTCTCAGCGGTTGAACGGCAGAACTTCGCCGGGTGGCCGAAACGCCAGCAGCTGCGACACTGGAGTGGACGGGGAAGAGACGCAGTCACAGGGAGGGGAGTACCACCAACAATAACATGGGCAGGAAGGGAAAGTCCATCAAAAGAGATCTTGGCAATGTTAGCGGGATGGCGGCGAAGGTCGCGAGGAGGGATAGTGTTGCTCACATTCAACCTGTCCCAAAGAAGGGTGACCGCTCTCAACCCTCCAATTATCGTCCAATTGCTCTTATCTCTTGTCTTTCTAAAGTTTTTGAAACTATTCTTGCTTACAAATTTCTTAAGCATTTCTCTTCTCATAATCTGCTCTCAGATCGCCAGTATGGCTTCCTTAAGGGTCGCTCTACTGGTGATCTTCTTTCATATCTTACTAACTCTTGGTCATCCTCCTTTCGGGACTTCGGTGAGACTTTTTCTATTGCACTAGACATATCGAAAGCCTTCGATAGAGTCTGGCATAAATCTTTAATTTCTAAACTACCCTCCTTCGGTTTCTATCCCTCCATCTGTGCCTTTGTCTCTAATTTCCTTTCAGGCCGTTCCATAGCTGCGGTTGTGGACGGCCATTGTTCACTTCCTCACCCTATAAACTCCGGTGTTCCTCAGGGCTCTGTCCTATCTCCTATTCTCTTTCTAATTTTTATAAATGATCTCCTTAACTGTACCTTAATTCCCATCCATTCATACGCAGACGACTCAACCTTACACTACTCCATTAGTTTTTCAGAACGCCCCAGCCAGCAATCCCTCAACGACAAACGTAATGAAGCCATAGAACTCTTAAATTCTGATCTAAATACAATTTCCAATTGGGGCAGAGGAAACCTTGTTAACTTTAATGCTTCCAAAACCCAATTTCTCCATCTATCTACCCGTCAGGATCTCCCAGCGGACTATCCCTTATTCTTCAACAATACAAAAATTAACCCTTCATCTTCTCTCAATATTCTTGGTGTCTCTTTTTCTTCTGCTCTCATTTGGAAGGACCATATTACCAGTCTTGCTAAGGCAGCCTCCCAGAAGCTGGGTGTGCTCAACCGCCTTAGGGGGTTCTTTTCCCCTGCACAGCTTCTTGCTCTTTACAGGGGCATAGTGCGCCCTTGTATTGAGTATTGTTCACATGTGTGTGGGGAGGTTCCTCTCACACCGCTCTCCTAGACAAAGTTGAAAGGAAGGCCTTTCGTATCATTAACTCCCGTCCACTCACCAACTCTCTGCAATCTCTCTCTCTCCGCCGCAATGTTGCATCTCTCTTGCTATTCTATCGCTACTATAATAATCAGTGTTCCTCAGAGCTATCCCAGTGCATACTACCTCCTTTACATAGGGCACGTGGTACCCGTCTTGCAACTAAATCCCACCCCTACTCTGTGCAACTCTCCAACCCAAGAGTGAAATGTTACTCTCAAACTTTCTTCTGCTCAACATCTGAGCTCTGGAACTCTCTCCCAGAATCAGTCTTTCCCTCTTCCTATGACTTAAATTGCTTCAAACTCCGTGTGTCAGGCATTTTGGCTCGAACGTCCCTTGATTTTGGCCCTGTCACTCTTTCAACTATGGGGGAGGCACTCGCTATAGGCAGTTATGCCTTTTGCCTCCCTCAATCACATAGAAAAAAAAAAAAAAAAAAAAAAAAAAAAAAAAAACACACTAACCACCTTGTGGTCTTGAGCGACAACGATGTCCTTGACGAGGTCGGCGCAATCTGCGAATGGACGACCCCCGAGACGGCTGGAAGCGGGGATCAGGACAGTCCCTGTACAGGAGTTGAGTCGTTGATCTTTTTGAGCCGGGATGGGGGTGCCAGAACAATCGACGAACGAGGACATAGCAGTAGCCTGAAGTTCGTTTTGGACGGTAACAAGACGGGAGGCATCATGGCGGTAGTGGAAGGTGACGTCCTTTCCCACCTGTTGAAGGAGACGCAGGTGGAAGAGGAGGTCATCACCGGCTAGAGGCGCAGGAGCAGGGATGGAGAAAAACTTAGTAAAGGAAGGAGGTGCAAAGAGAGAGGACAGAGGGAGGACCGAGGAGCGAGGACGAGAAGAGGACGAAACTGGAGAAGAAGAGGAAAGAGAACGAGGGAGGGATGGCAGAAAAGGGTCGAGGGTGACATGAAGAGGGAGAAGAGGAAGAAGAAGAAATAACTACAGGAGAGGAGATGAACGCCTGGGTATAGTAGTAGAAGGATTCGGAACGGTAATGGACGAGAGGGACGAGCGACGACCGAGGGATATTTCAGCGGGCCGGTCGAGAGCACCCAAAACCATCACCGACTCACCGTGCTCCAGCGGTGAACCGGACTGACAGCCAGACAACAGACCCCCAAGTGGCAGGCTGCATGCCACAACCGGCTCACTCACCGGAACCACTAAAGCAGAAGCCATAAACAGGGAAGAACAGGGAAAATAGCATAAGTCGTCACCATAGCAAGAGAAAAGGGGGTAAAGCATGGAAGAAGATACTGCGGTTACCAGGTGCCCCTGGCAACGAAAGGGAGAAAGACTTCCGCAGGGCCACGAAACCCAGAATGCGGCCAATTGAGATGGGACAGGTGTCGGCTTTGAGCAAGGGACCTTGTACAACCGGGGCATTTGTCCTGCAGCTTTGTCCCACGGAGAACGGGGCCGGCGTAGTCACCTGACACACTCACTGGGAAGAGAGAAGGGAGTCAGAAACCCCAAAGCAACCCTATAGTGCCTATCCTCCAGCAACGAGCCTTGCGAGCCCTGGCCGGCAGCACCTGTCGCCAGGTGGACTCTGCCAACTCAGCAGTGATCAGAGACACCAAGGCGAAGCCCTAAGGAAACTAGAACCTCCGAAGCAGTTAACCCTCTCCGACATATGACGCAATTTTGAGCCTATTAGGGATACTTTAAAGCCTTTATTACCATCAGGGTTTTTTACAAACCTTTATTTTAGTTACTTCAACCTCTGCAGTTGTCTTTGAGTTAGCTGTGGGCAGAAAACTAATTTTGGAGAGGTAATTATAAGAGTGAGAGAACTCTATTTCTTATTGCTAATCTGGCAACCTCTGCGTCATATGAGTCTGAAGGGGTTAAAGAGAAAGGAAGGAAGCAAACAGGGAAGTAAACCGGAAGGGAAGGGAGGGACGGGACAACAAAAGTTCAAGGGTGGGAGACCGGCCTCTGATGGCAGCCCCAGGAGAAAGCGGAAGAGGGAAAAACGAAAAATAGAAAGGAGGAGAAAGAAAAGGACATGACAAAATTAGTTGGAGGTGATAGGGAGAGCGGCTGCTCCACCTACAAGCCCGGAAGCCCCCAAACAGCTGCAACGAGTCATGTGGCAAGGGGGATATACTGTATATATATATATACTCCCCCCCCCGAGGGGTAAGGATTGAATCTCATTTACTGTCTTAATAACCATAATTGCATTTGTTACTTGTAGGATCGTTGAAAGCAGTAACAAGAAATAGGGTGGTCAGTATGGAAGTGAAGAAATCCTTGCATGACAGTGTGGTAATCCCGACACTAACTTATGGAAGTGAAGCATGGACGTTCGGGAAGAGACTCAGACACAAGAGAGAGAGCGGTGGAAATGAGTTAAATGGAGGGATAGACAGACGAATGAGGAAGTAAGGTGTGGAGGTAGATGTGCTGGAAAGAGTGAAAAGGAACAACTTGAGATGGTTCGGCCATATGGAACGTTTGGAAAGCGAGAGAATGAATAAGAGGGTGTACGATGAGCGAGGTGGACGGACAGAGGGAGAGGTGCACCGAAGGAGATGTGGAAGGATGGAGTGAGGAAGTATATGGATGAAGGCGGTGCTGGTTGGGAGGAGGGGCGTAGACTGACTGGGGACAAGAGGTGCATGGGGGCAGTTCCTTCGTGGCCATAAACCCTCTTAGTAACATAGGTCCTTAACCCTTTCACGTTATGACGCAGAAGTTGCCAGATTAGAAATAATATAGTTCACTCTTAGAATTACCTGTCCAAAATTAGTTTTCTGCCCACAGCTAACTGAAAGACAACTGCAGAGGTTGAAGTAACTAAACTAAAGGTTTCTAAATACCCGATGGTAAAGGCTTTGAAGTATCCCTAATAGGCTCAAAATTGCGTAAAAAAACGTGAGGGTTAACCCTTTGAGTACCAGCGACGTGTGCTATATTTTATTCTAGCTATATGTGGACGATAACATGCAGCTTAGGAAGAATCTGTGGTGATGAAAAGGGTTGGTAGATATATTTAAGCCTTATTATTGCTGAAGGTCCTTCCTACGCTAAATAAAAGTGTAATAGTTCCGAGAATATGATATAAAGTAAGTCCCTGGTACAGAATGGGTTAATAAACTGCTTATCATTTACCTGTAGCCAAATTTGAAGGCAGAAAGGAGTCATTGAGCTAAAGGGGTTAACTTCAGTTGATTCAGTTCAGCCCGAGACAGCTTCAAAATTGACCACTTGCGAGTTTCTGGCTTAGGGAAGTTGGAGCTGTAGACATGGATATTAAGCAGTTACCAGCTAATATACGGTTGTAGTACAATCGGGGGTATTAACTCCTTCAGACATATTATGTTCCAAGAAGTCCGAGGAGGCGGGAGCCCCGGGATCATTGCCACTGCCCCGCACTACACTCACAACACTGCGGCCGTTAGAATTATCGCAGGTGAATGAGGTTGCCACCAACGGTTTTATCGTATGGTAACTTATCGAGCTCATATGCCTCAAAATCGCGTCATAAACTTATTGGAGAGGTATAGAGATAAGTCCATATGACGCGATCTCGTCATGAGTTTTTGGTTCACTCTCCCATAGGACGCGATCGCGTCATATATGTCAGAGGGAGTTAAGTGTAGTCAGATTCCAGTGATTTTCGCTCAATTTTTTGTATGGATATCTTTAGTTACTGGGAAAAGTGCTAATCACTCAGAGTATGTCAGTGTCCGAAACTGAAATAAACCACACTATTAACCTCGACTGTACATTTATAAATAAAATAATCTAATTCAGTCCTTTTTATCCACCAGAAACTTACATTGCATTTCTCTTAAATATCAAAGTTTACATCTCCAACATTCTTATCACTCTAGTTAAGAATTTATCTAAATGACAATGCAAAAAAGGCGAAAAGTCTTTAAATGGCCAAGCTGGTGGGCCGAAAGTCATAAAATCTGAAAACTATATGGGGCTAAACATTAAGAGACTAGAAACACTACCCAACTCTCCTTAATCTGAGAAGGTTCTAGTGGTAGTTCCAGAATTCAACCCAACTGTTCAATATTAACCCTATTTGGTCAGAGTCTTTTAGTTTTAGTTTATTAGTTTGCCGATAAGAACAGTTAGTGAGAAATACCGAGCCTGTAACCTTAGAAATCGGCAGAGTCATTCATGGATTGGATTAATAAATAAGCTTTAGTTATTTTTTTTCTAAAAGACTACTGACATATAGTGCAAACTCAAGTAAAATACTCTAATAAAACCAGAACCCACAAGAAGTGATCAGATTCGGATAAAAATACACAATGCTCGTGGCTGTAAAATAGTCTGCAATTTTAGAATAAACATTCCGGCATCGAATACTATTCCACTTCGTGAAAAGTGTAAAAAACTATTAATTTATAGAATCTGGTTTTATGAAGGATCATTCAGAAGCTATTAAATGTAGGTTAACCAAACTCTGAATACCGGTACTAGTTATGCACTTTCCAAAAATTAAAAAATTACTAAATAGGCAGTCTGTTTAAAAAAATAAAAAATAGAAAGGCTCAAAAGGCTCTAACAAATTATAATGGCTTTGACATGAATTTGTATCAAAATGGCAATTTAGAGAAGTACCAAACGGCACACTGAAAAATAAACCCTTCACGGTAATGCAAGGTCAGGTATGGCCGAATGCACCCATTTCTAGTAAACTGGCTATAAATCAGATTCCCTTTTGATTTCAGAGTAAAACCAAGTTACTTCCAATTTCTTTTCTAAATTGTGCCATTCATTGGATGCCATTTGTGGCTTTTAGAGACAATTTGCTAGTTCCTAAAGATTAAGCTAGTGTGAATCCTATATTGTAGTGCATTAGGACAAACTAGTTTCCTACAAATTCATACACCAAGATTTCTAATACTTTTAAGTTTCAATATAAAGGATAGAGACACTGAACATTGGACTTTTACTAAACTAACAAGAATAATTTGGTATGGATTTGGAAACTAAGAAATAATCTTAATTTGTTTTATTTATACCGGTACCAAGTCTGTTAATTTTCCCCAGACACAAATCAATAATAGTCCCGAAGACCACCGTTATAACTGTTGCCGTAATCACCACCGTAGTTTCCGCCACCGTGACGTCCGCTGCCGTAACCACCACCGTAGTTTCCGTCACCGTGATGTCCGCCACTGTAACCACCACCGTAGCTTCCGCCATCGTGAAGTCCGCTGCCGTAACCATCACCGTAGCTTACGCCACTGTGACGTCCGCTGCCATAACCACCACCGTAGTTTCCGCCGCCGTAATGTCCGCCACCGTAGTTTCCGCTGCCATAACTACAGCTTGCCAGGGTCGCCATCACACACAACACAGGTAGCAGCAGAATCTGAAACCGAAATGTCGATCAGTTAGCAGATCGATGCCTTAAGACATTACAATTTAATGCAAATTTCAAAAGTGTAAAGATTTAAATTACAGACATTAGAATTTATGTTATTAAAACTATAAATACGGATTATGAGCTACGTAAAACTATAAAATCATGGTATACATTTAATATGAACTATCTAGTTAGATTCTTAGCAAACTGGTTATAGGATTAAACTGTACTTTCCCAAAAATGGTACTTAAGAAGTCACTAGGACAATCCAACGTTGAAGCAAATTAAAAGTTAAACTAAAAAATCGGAACATTTTGAAGGTGAAAACAAAGTCGATACTTACAGCCTTAGCCATGGTGAAGTAGCTTCCTGTTAACAAGCTTCTGCAGTAGATTAACCAAACTGGAAAGAAATTCCACTATAATAATCTAATATATTTATTTCACTCAACTCTTCCCAATGAATTTAATTAATGTAGGCATGTGATCAGACAAATTATCTTCACACATGTAATCCAAGTTTTAAAAGTCCTGAACAAATGTTTAGAATACTTAGAAATCCAAGTAAAATTAAAATATAATCTTCCACTATGTTAAACAGTTTGAAAGGTTACTTACGGATTCAGAAAAGGTAAAATCTATAGAGAATAATTGCTGGAGCTAAAGTTCCCCCCCCCCCCCCCAACTTTTAGTATGGCTTATGGATTATTTAAAATATGACAAAGAGGCGATCAACCCTCCTGGATTATTAAGAGTCACTTATTTTCTCTCCTTTTCCCTTTCCCAAGTTTTTATCCATTCGACCACATTCAGCAAACTGTTCTAAGACTTATTCCCATCCAAGTGTCCATTTCTTCCCGGCGAGAGATAGCGACCCAGCATTGTATGGAGAAATCCGGCTTCGCTAGAGATTTTTCTATCAAAAAATTTAAAAATTTAGCTTAGTCAAAAACAATATATGCAGGCTCTCTAATACTCCAGGAAAATATTGACACTTGGATAGGCATAAGTCTTTAAAACAGTAGGCTGAATAGACACAAGCAAAAAGACTTCCCTTACAATATGTCAAGAGGCGATCAACCCTTCTGGATTATTAAGCCAGCACACCAAGTCAAGAAAGCATCAGGAGTGGAGCCCCTTTTCGAGAACCAGTCCCTTCAGTTATGAATTCGGTTTAGTCCTGGTATAGCAAGGGTTCGTACAATGGTTAACCCTTACTTACCGGCGAAGTCTTTTTAACTTTATTCTAGCTATATTTAGAAGATTTTTTGCAGTTTAAGAAGTCTGTGGTAGCAAAAAGGGTTGGAAGAGATAGTTCGAAGTCTGTTAATTTCTGGAGGCCCCTTTTGAACTGAATAAAATAGTATTAGCATAAAGATAATTGAAGAGTCTCCGCTACAGAAAGAGTTAATCACGATATTATGCATTTTCTCCAGTACGGTGGCGCTAATAAGGCATGTCTCAGCTATCATTAAGTTGGACTCTGCTCATATGTTTAAGCAAAGGCATTTAGTTTCTTCCCTAGAACTCTTATTAATCTTAAAATTACACCCCCTAGATCCCCTTTAAAGATCAATTTGTACATTATTATGTAGAAAATTTTCCCAGCCAAAGGCCGGTTCCTTTCAAATTACAGGCTCGCTATCGCTCACCAGGAAAACATAAGACACCTAAATGGCACGAAAGTTCTTAAAATCGATAAACTAAAGGGGGCGAGAGTCTTTTAAATCTAAAAAGATAAAAATGGGAAAGGGGTCCACAAAAAAAAAAAACTCAAGTGGAAATCTCCCCTTAACCCTCTCAGACTTATGACGCGATTTTGAGCCGATTAGGGATACTTTAAAGCCTTTGTTACCATCAGGGTATTTATAAACCTTTAGTTTAGTTACTTCAACCTCTGCAGTTGTCCGAGTTAGCTGTGGACAGAAAACTAATTTTGGAGAGGTATTTATAAGAGTGAGAGAACTATTTCTTATTGCTAATCTGGCAACCACCGAGTCATATGTGCGTGAAAGGGTTAATAAGGTGGGTAAGTGTAGGAACATTGTTGTATAGCTCATCCAAAAATATGAAATAATGTTTCAATATTTCTAGATACCAATTATTGTTTAAAATATAATTGGTGCAGAGCCATCACTTATCAAGGCGACTGTACACATAAAGACATATCCTGGCCCCCCACCAACATGAACCGCTGAGTTATGAATGGTAGGCATACATTAATTAATTTTAAGATTTGCTATGGCTCGCCATGTATAAATCAACACCTCGATGGGGATAAAAATCTCAAAACAGTAGGCTTTAATAAGACCAAATAGATAAAACCCAGAGATTGAAGTAACAGCAAGTCACGACCCTTAAGAATCGAGCACTCCTACACAATATATCTCATAGTTACCAGTGGAGGGGTGTTTGCTTGGAGAAGGCGGGAGTTTGACTGATTACTGTCTTGTGTGTGCTCTCCACCTCACCTCGCTTCCACCCTCCCTCCCTCCACCTCTCGCTCTCGCTCTCTCTTTCCCCCCTCTCTCTATCTATCTATCTATCTATCTATTTCTCTCAAGTTGTGTGTGTATGCTCTTTTTCTACAATTATCATCATATAATTGTACACCACTTCGAATCTTTGAAACTTTAAAGCCAAGTTATGAAGCACTTGGGCTATAATTAAGCATTGTATTGTCTCGTTCACATACGATACTGATTCAGATAGTGCATGCCATATTTAATTTCACGGAGAACGATAATGTTACAAGTTACAGGCCCTAGCAAGGGACTGGGTTTCTCGAAAAGGGGCGCCAGTCCTGACGCTATTCTTGACTTAAGGGGCCCTCGCACAGTCAGGAGTGCGAGCGAGTGGGAGTCTAACAGGATTTTCACCGCGAGCGAGTGGGAATCTAACAGGAGTCGCTAGAGTTACTAGGAGTCATCGATTTTCACTGCGAATAGGCTCGCGAGTCCGCATTTTCCCCTACTCCTAGTGACTCTAGCTCGCACTCATGACTGTGTGAGGGCCCCTTTACAGTGAGTTGGCTTATTAATCCAGAAGGGTTGATAGCCTCTGAAGTCCTATTTTAACTAACTAATTAAACAACTAATTTATTCAAAACAAATATTATCAACAGGGGTCAAAAGAGCTTCACCCAACTGGTGTTCTCATCGTCGGCAGGAATGGTTAGTTAGTTAAAATAGGACTTCAGAGGCTATCAACCCTATTGGATTATTAAGCCAGCACACTGCAAGTCAAGAATAACGTCAGGACTGGAGCCTCTCTGCCAAAACTCCAGTCCCTTGAGGAATGGGACCTTCAGCAAGTGTCGTCTATGCCAGGTTAGTTGCACACATTAAGGGACTGGAGTTCTCGAAAAGGGGCTCCAGTCCTGACAATTTTCTTGACATACAGTGTGCTGGCGTAACTATCCAGTAGGCTAGGGTTGATATATTTGTATTTTATTTTTTTATTTTATTATATTTTTTATTTTTTTTGGGGGGCGGGGTTAGGGTAGGGGGTATGGCATAGCATTTAAACTGCTGGATTAAGGGAGCCCACCTCGCTTTTTTTCTCTTTCTCTCCCTCTCTTTGGCTTGTATCCATTCGGCCCCATTCAGCCTATTGTTTTAAGACGTTTACCCTCATCCAAGTGTCAATATTGTCTTGGCGAGCGGTAGCGAGCCAGCATATATATATTTTTGTTTTGACAGCAAGCTAAATTTGTACATTTATCGCTAGAAAAATGTCTCCGGCGAAGCTGGATTTCTCCATCCAATGCTGGCTCGCTATCGCTCGCCAGGAAGAAATCGACACCTGGATACATGGTGCTGAATAACCAGGCTTCGAACTATCTCACTTAACCCTTTTTACTAGCATAGTTCCTTCTTAAGGGCCGTTTTTCTGGACCACTTTCTCCCTCATGTTTAGCCCCATTAGTTTTCAGATGTTAAGATGTTTGCCCCATTAGTTAGTCGATTTTAAGGCCTTTCGCCCCATTTCGTCGTCAATATTTAGACCTTTCGTGCTATTTAGGTGTTCCTCCCTAGACCTCCGTCAAGCTTAGAAAAAACACCCCCTAGACCCCCCTTCAAGATAAATTTGTAAATTTTTCGGTAGAATAATGCCCCGGCCGAAGGCCGATTCCTCTTAAAATTGCAGGCTCGCTATCGCTCGCCAGGAAATAATCGATACCTAAATGGCACGAAAGGTCTTAAAATTGACAACGAAATGGGGGGAAAGGTGTTAAAATCGCCAAACTAATGGGCCGAATTTCGTCTAATTTCAAAACTAGTGGGGCTAAACATTAGGGAGAAGGGGGTCCAGAAGAACGGTCTTCCTCCCCTTAAAATGAATTGTACATTCCAGATCATCTGTCATCAGTCTTTTTACTTGATAGTGACTACTATGAAGCCGGTATCACACGAGCGCTTTTATAGTCAACATTCGATGATCAAAAAAATGCTGGCAACATTTCTGGAATATTTTGCCCTGGTATTGGAAACTAGACTGTTGATAGAAGGACTTGGTGACCGAAATGTGCTAAATGTTGACCTCATAAGCTGCCAGATCAGTGTTGAGGATAAATGTTTAATGAAAAAGCGCTCGTGTGATACCGGCTTTAAGCCGGTATCACACGAGCGCCTTTTCACTAAACATTTATCCTTAACACTAGTCTGGCAGCTCATAAAGTAAACATTTAATATTTTTGTGTTACCTAATTTCATCTACCATCAGTCTAGTCTCCGATACCAGTGCAAAATATTCTAGAAATGTTGCCAGAAAAAGGTTGATCATCGAAAGTTGACTATAAATGATCTCGTGTGATACCGGCTTAAGACGATTTATATTCAGTTTTTAAGGGCCTCCAGCAATTAACAGGCTTCGAACTATCTCACTTAACCCTTTTTACTATAGTCTATTCGCAGTAAGTAGTCGATAAATCATGACCTCTATCCTCTGTAACTCAAAACGGGCTACAACAAATTGACTGTAAATGTCCACATGTATTCCTTGACTGACTCTTCCCAAATGGTAGACATATTAGCTTGATTACTCTAGTTGTTTTTGAGTTACAGAGGTTAGAGGTCATGATTTCTCGGCTACCTACAGCGAATAGACTATAGCACAGTTCCTTCTTAAACTGAATTTTACATTCCAGATCATCTATCATCAGGTTCAATCTCCCGTTGTTACAACCGTCTTGGTGGTGTAATGGTTAAGGTGTCTACAAATCTGTGTGTGATAACCCAGGTTCGAATCCCGGTGGATCACATATATGCTTTAATTAATTTCATTGGAGGTGTTTGGTGGTGTGGTGAAATTAATACAAAAATAGATAATTTATGTACTGTACGATCGCACTAATAAGTCATGTCCCAGCTGTCATTACGTTTGGCTAGCTCTGTGCTGTATTAATGTCTGTCAGATGTTGAATAGGGTGGGTAAGTGTAGGAACATGTTTGGATATTTCGCTCGATATGAAGAAATGAAGCTTAGATATGGCTGATACCAATTATTGATCAAAACATACTTGGTGCCGAGACATAACTTATTAGCGCGACTGTACTATACATTCACAATACATTTGGTGATTTACAATTGTAATTGATGATTAATGTTAAGGGAACCCGCCTCTCTTTCTTTTCTCTTTCTCTTCCTCTCTATTTGGTTTGTATCCATTCGGCCCCATTCAGCCTACTGTTTCAAGACGTTTACCCCCATCCATATGTCAATATTTTCCGGGCGAGCGGTAGCGAGCCAGCATATATATTTGTGTTTTGACAGCGAGCTAAATTTGTATATTTTTCTATAGACAAATTTCTCCGGCGAAGCCGGATTTCTTCATATAATGCTGGCTCGCTATCGCTCGCCACCACTACTACTACTACCACAATTACCACCACTACTACCACAACCACCACCACTACTACTACCACCACCACCACCACCACCACTACTATCACAACCACCACCACTACTACCACAACCACCACCACCACTACCACAACCACCACTACTACCACCACCACCACCACTACTACTACTACTACATCAACCACCACCACTACTAACACAACCACCACCACCACCACTACTACCACAACCACCATAATCACTACTACTACCACATCCACCACCACCATCACTACTACTACCACCACCACCACCACCACCACTACTACCACAACCAGCACCACCACCACTACTACCACAACCACCATCTCTACTACAACCACAACCTCCACCACTACTACCACAACCACCACCACCACCACTACTACCACAATCACCACCACCACCACTACTACCACAACCACCATTATCACTACTACTACCACAACCACCACCAACACCACCACTACTACCACAACCACAACATCATCACTACTACCACAACCACCACTACTACCACCACCACCACTACTACAACCACCACCATCACCACTACACTACCACAACCACCACTACTACCACAACCATTACTACCACAACCACCACCACTACTACTATCACAATCACCACCACCACAACCACCACCACCAACACTACCACAACCACCACTACTACTACTACTGCAACCACCACCAATACTACCACCACCACTACTACCACAACCACTACCTCATATACCTGGAGCTACCGCCAGACGCTGCAGGCGCTCTGTCAACGGTCTCACGATATCGATCATAATTTGAGTATTAACTACTCATTTCATTCTTGTGCATGAAAGGTGGTTAAGAGCACGTTTAACCATCCTGTAGTTTAGTAAGTAACACTGCACGATATTTCGCTGTGTATTGACTGATAAACTTTGTGTTTATCACAAGACTCCTGCTCGGACAGGGCGCCACTAGCGCCATCTGTTGTTTTGTTTTGTTTGTAAACAAACGCTCTCTTCTTTAGTTGATATAAAATCGTAGCCCCTAATTTTACCCATTACCTACTGTAGTAAGTATCAATTTAACTGCCTTGTATGTAAGTAAAGCTTTGCATATTAATTTGCTAATAAACAATATTGTGTGCTAACTAACCTGCCTACAGGAACGAACGCCGACGCCATTTTGTAAACAATTTTTTTTTGGGGATTATACATATTAAATTCCAGCCAATTTTGTAGTAAATTTAAGTGCATTCATTTATCTTTTTCCCCTAGATATATTCTTGACTTTTTCTCCTCAGAGTGATTTTACTTTAAGCTAAGGGTGGTATTTGTACAAACTAACCTAGCCTAACCCAACCTGCCAAGCTTTTAACCTAATTCAAACCTAGCCTAGCCTATAGCCAGCCAATCTGTTGTTCTTATTAACTCTAGTAGATATTGTGTTTAGTATCCTACTGTAGCTATATATATCTGTAATTTTAGTTGTTGCTTGCACGATCTTGTAGTAACCTTTGACTGATACATTTTGTTTTGTCTAATCTAAAAAGAGTAGGCTACTGCTTTACTAGGCTACAGTGACACCAGGGCCATCTGTTGATACAGTATATTAACCCCTTGTGTGCGGTCACACTTTATTTTTATATAATCTCTATTTGGTGAATTGTATATTTAGTTACATATTCTGTTATATATACATATTTGTTTAAGGTTAGGTTATCACACCTGGTAGCCTATTTCTGCGTATTTCAATTTTATTATTTTCGGTTAGGCTATTCAACGCTGGTAGCCTATTAGTGCGTATTTCAATTTTTTTTAAACTTTTGGTTAGGCTATCGCCCCTGGAAGCCTAATTCTGCGTATCTCAAATGTTTTGTTTTTGGTTAGGCTATCACCCCTGATAACCTATTGTTGTGTATTTCAACATTGTTTTCGGTTGAAGTGATTGAAGAGTTTCTAATGTGAGTGAAGTGTTTTAAAGTGAGTTAAGTGTTTTAAAGTGAGTTAAGTGTTTTAAAGTGAGTGAAGTGATCTGAAGAAACTGACTGTTACCATGCCTCGCACTTGTACGAACTGCGCCAGTAGGTTTGGTGAGTCCATGTTTGTTACTGTCGATCTTCAAGTCTGCCGTCTCTGCCAGCAACAAGAGAATTTGACAGTAAAATTAGATGAAGCCTACAACAAGATCAACGTCCTCACCATGAAGCTGGAATCACTCCAAGAGTTTGTAACACTCAACGTTGGAGTACCACAAACTTCAATTGTCACCGCAACTCCAGCAGCCACCAACGCCCAACGTCAACTGCCAACAATTCAACGCCTGCAGTAGCCATTTCATCTGATGGTTCCGATACTCAAGAAACTAAACAAATAGTAACTCTCTTCCCCTTCAAGACAACTTCCGTGTCATGAGGAACAACGTTTGCCCCAAGACCAGGAAACCCATACCGATTACCGAGTGTCAAAACCGCTTCCAGATACTCGCAGACTCAGATGACGAAGCGGAAATAGAAGAAGTCCGGCTCGTGGGAGACTCGATGATACGTGGTCAGCTCACAGAGTTTTGCGCCAGAGCACCTAAGACCAGGAAGCGTTTTTGTATCCCTGGTGGTGGTGTGGACGACGTAGTTGCTGCAGTTGACGAAGTATCTAAGCTGGCCCCTGCTAATACAATGTATGTCATCCACGTTGGATCCAACGATGTACAGCGAACCCGGTCGGAAGATTTGCTTTTAAAGTACCAGCAGCTGATCAAGTCGTTTAAGGAGAAGTCATCAAGGATCATCGTCTCAGGAATCGTCCCCCGGCTTGGTGTAGAGAGCCGATTTTACAACATAGCCACCAGCACAAATCGTTGTCTAGCAAACCTCTGCAGGAAGGAAAACGTGGGATTCGTCGACACCTGGGACAATTTCTACTACGATGACTATTTGTTTTCGGATGATGGAGTTCATCTGAACCAGGTGGGAGCAGCACGTTTTGGGCGTCTTCTCAACGATGCGGTGAAGGACTTTCGGAGAAAAAATTGACTCCGCACAGGACAACCAGGAAGGAGGACCGAAGACAGCGAGGGCGGCAACCTGCGAAGGAATTAAATGCTAATCTGTCAAGAACAGCGAATTTGGATAAAGCTCCACCAACACGACCCAAATTCAAAACCGCCAGGGATAACGACCGAGGACCGATGTCAGCCATGAATGTAAATGTAGATCCGATCAGAACCAAAAATTTGATTAAAGAACGTTCTGTGAGTTCTAAAACCGCAACTTTAAAGGTTTTCTATGCAAACGCTCGTAGCATACACAATCAATTTTCAGATTTAGAGGAACTAGTGTTTACTGAAAATTATGATGTGATTGGTATAACAGAATCTTGGCTCAATACAGTAGATAAGAGACTTTTTAGCAGAGTATTCACTTCCCGGTTATGTAATGTTTGAGAAAAGCCGAATAAATAAAAATGGAGGTGGCGTTTTATTTTATATCAAAGAAAGTCTTAACCCGACCCTCTTGTCAAAACCTCAAATTGTGAACGTCGACACATCTTTTGTGCTAATAAAGAATAATAAAGGTACAAAAATAATACTTGCATTAATATACAGACCTCCAGCTCAATCATTGCAAACTGACCGAGAAATTTATGAACAAATTGCAGATGTAAGTAACTCACAAGATACCGTATTTTTTGGCGACTTTAATTTACCTGTGACCAAGTGGGGCGATACTCTTACTTCACACTCCGAACATGACTTGTATACGAACTTGCAAGAGAGTTCGCTTTACCAATTTGTTCGAACACCGACCCGAGGTAATAACGTTCTTGACATTGTACTTGCAACAAAAGAAGAATTAATAGAGAATTTGAATGTTGGTGATGAATTCAGTAACAGCGACCATCGTACGATAACTTTCACTTTAAACTTTACTAGTAACGAACCAAATAGTAGCATCGAAAAAGTCCCTAATTTCAAGAAAGCAAACTTTCATAAACTTAGAGCTATGTTTAAAGAAACTAACTGGAGCTTTTTAATTAACAATAACGACATAAATACATCTTGGAAGTTATTCGAAACCACTTACCTAAAAGCAGTGCAAGACTGCATACCATCGAAAATACGGCGTCCAGGCCATAATAATAAGCCCAAATGGTGGAATAAAGATATTTCAAACTGCCTGCTTGCTAAAATATTTGCTAATGATAGATTAAAATCCTCACAAAATGACGAAGAACGGGTGAAATTTGTAGAGCTACGACGCAAAGCCAAAAAGTTAATTAAGCAAAGTAAAATGACCCTAGAGTTACATATTGCGAATCAAAGTAAAACAAACCCGAAAGAATTCTATAGTTATATCAGAAAGAAAAAAGTAGTTACTTCAACTGTTGGACCGTTAGTCGATGAAAATGGAGAATACACCAAAGACGAAGTACAAATGAGTAATGCCCTCAATACCTTCTTTGCATCAGTTTTTACAACAGAAGACCTCAGTGATATCCCTACACCATCGCCGATTCAGATTGATAATTCAGATGTTCTAAGCAATATCACCGTTACAGAGAGAGAAGTATTGAATTGTTTAGATAAACTCAAGGTAAATAAAACGCCTGGACCTGATACAATCTCGCCTAGAGTTCTAAAGGAAGCTAAGGATGAGCTCTCCAAACCACTGACATTACTATTCAATAAATCCTTGCAGTCTGGAACTATGCCTGATGAGTGGAACATAGCCAACGTAACACCGATATTAAAAAAAGGCAGCAAATCCCTACCCAGTAACTATCGTCCAATTAGCTTAACCTCAGTTGTATGTAAAATGCTAAAAACGGTCATAAGAGACAGACTCGTAAATCACTTGGAGGAAAATAACATACTTAAAGATACTCAACACGGCTTTCGTAAAAAACGTTCCTGTTTAACAAACCTCTTAGACTTCTTCCACGATATCCTCAACCTCTACGATGAGAGTAAAGCTGTAGATATTATCTACAAGCTTGATTTTCAAAAGACCTTTGACAAAGTTCCCCCACAAACGTTTACTGCTAAAACTAAAAGCGCATGGAATACAGGACGGTGTGTTGAAATGGATAGAAAATTGGCTCAGCGACAGAAAGCAAAGAGTAGTCATAAACGGTAAGGCATCTAAATGGACCAATGTAAGTAGCGGGGTACCCCAGGGATCGGTACTAGGACCAATTATCTTTCTAATTTACATCAACGACATAGATGAGGGTCTCACCTGTACAATCTCAAAATTTGCTGACGATACAAAAATTGCAAATAGCGTACTCTCAAAAGATCAAGTTGACGATATGCAACACAATCTAGATAAATTGTCACATTGGGCCCAAATTTGGCAAATGAGTTTCAATGCGGATAAATGTAAAGTACTACATATCGGATACCTAAATGAGAAAGCAAACTATTCGATGAATGGCACTCAGCTTAAGAATGTAAACAGAGAAACCGATCTGGGAGTAACAATATCGAGTAACCTAAAACCGAGTCAACAATGTTCAGAAGTTGTTAAGAAGGCAAACAAAATAATTGGCTTTATAGGCAGATCATTTAAGCATAAATCCAAAGACGTAATCCTAACCCTTTACAATTCCTTAGTCCGCCCTCTTCTGGAATACTGCGTTCAATGCTGGTGCCCTTATTACCAAAAAGACATAAACAAGCTAGAACGAGTTCAACGTAGAGTTACCAAAATGATACCTAGCCTAAAGAACAAACCATACGAAGAGCATCTTAGAGAATTAAATTCTATTTCCTTTAACCCAGTGCAGATTAAGAGGTGACTTAATTCAAGTGTTCAAAATCATCAAAGGCATCGACAATATGAACTGTAGTAAGTACTTCACTATCGACCAATCTAATTACACGCGGGGAAACGGTTGCAAAATTATTGGTAAATCTTTTAACTCACACGAATCTAAGAATTTCTTCTTCAATCGAGTTGTCAACTTGTGGAATGGGCTTCCCCGAGACGTTATAGACTGCAGCACCGTTGATTCATTTAAATTCCGCCTAGACAAATATCTCGCATCAAACCCGCGACTGACTGCGTTTGTAAATGAATAACTTTATTTTATCCTCCCCTCAGTTACTAACCCATATGTCCCCTACTAACTTCCTAGTCCTGCCACGTTAGTGGCAGGGCAGTAGTTCCCTTTCCAATGTTCCCTTACCCACTCTAAACCACTGTTTGGACACTTGATCCTCAGTGTTTTGGAGGACAAGCAGCCTAGAAGGGTCACTAGATATGTTGTTGCTTGATTTCCTTTGTACTCCTTTGTACTACCACCACCACTACTACCACAACCACCACCACCACTACTACCACAACCACCACCACCACTACTACCACAACCACCACCACTACTACTACTACTAGCACAACCACCACCACTACTACCACAACCACCACCATTACTACTACTACCACAACCACCACTATTACCACTACTATCACAACCACCACCATTACTACTACTATCACAACCACCACCATTACCACTACTACCACAACCACCACCATTACCACTACTACCACAACGGGGAACAGAGGGGAGGCTTGGAACGGTGAGAGCGTTGAGGGAGACTAGAAGAGGAGGAACAAGGAAGAGAGCAAGATGAAGGGGCAGAAGTAGGAGAAGGACTGAGAACAGAGAAAGTTTTAAACAAAGGGACAGAAAAGGAAGAGACGGAAGGACGAACGGAGAAGACAGAAGAGGAGGAAGGAGAAAATCCGGGAGAAGCACCGGTAGAAGGAAGAGAGGCAGATGACGAAACTGGTGCGACCGGGGGGACGGAGGGAGCGGAGGCGGTGGAAGGAACTGAGGAACCAGAAAAAGGGGGGGGGGGTGTGGTAGAGGGAGGCGAAGAAGAGGAGGGAGGAGACAGAGTCTTGGAAAATGACTGAGGGGTGAAGCCCAAGCGACGAGCCTCTTGGCGGGCTGCGGTGAGCGTAAGGCCGTGTCTCGCTTTGAGGAGAGCAACCTCAGACTCGAACAGATGAACGGGGCAAATCTTAGAGTCGGCCAAATGAGACCCGCGGCAATTAAGGCAGAACTGGGACGTTGACTGACATTCACCAACGGCAGGTCCGGACTCCGCAAAGCGCGGGCAGAGTGGGCTCTCAGCGGTTGAACGGCAGAACTTCGCCGGGTGGCCGAAACGCCAGCAGCTGCGACACTGGAGTGGACGGGGAAGAGACGCAGTCACGGGGAGGCGATTACCACCAACAATAAAATGGGCAGGAAGGGAAAGTCCATCAAAAGAGGTCTTGGCAATGTTAGCAGGATGGCGGCGAAGGTCGCGAGGAGGGATAGTGTAGCATACCACACTAACCACCTTGTGGTCTTGTGCGACAACGATGTCCTTGACGAGGTCGGCGCAATCCGCGAATGGACGACCCCCGAGACGGCTGGAAGCGGGGATCAGGACAGTCCCTGTACAGGAGTTGAGTCGTTGATCTTTTTGAGCAAGGGGTGGGGGTGCCAGAACAATCGACGAACGAGGACATAGCAGTAGCCTGAAGTTCGTTTTGGACGATAACAAGACGGGAGGCATCATGGCGGTAGTGGAAGGTGACGTCCTTTCCCACCTGTTGAAGGAGACGCAGGTGGAAGAGGAGGTCATCACCGGCTAGAGGCGCAGAAGCAGGGATGGAGAAAAACTTAGTAAAGGAAGGAGGTGCAAAGAGAGAGGACAGAGGGAGGACCGAGGAGCGAGGACGAGAAGAGGAGGAAACTGGAGAAGAAGAGGAAAGAGAACGAGGGAGGGAGGGCAGAAAAGGGTCGAGGGTGACATGACTAGAGGGAGAAGAGGAAGAAGAGGAAGACGCAGACATAACTACAGGAGAGGAGATGAAAGCCTGGGTATAGTAGTAGAAGGATTCGGAATGGTAATGGACGAGAGGGACGAGCGATGACCGAGGGATATTTCAGCGGGCCGGTCGAGAGCGCCCAAAACCATCCCCGACTCACCGTGCTCCAGCGGTGAACCGGACTGACAGCCAGACAACAGACCCCCAAGTGGCAGGCTGCATGCCACAAGGGGCTCACTCACCGGAACCACTAAAGCAGAAGCCATAAACAGGGAAGAACAGGGAAAAAAGCATAAGTCGTCACCATAGCAAGAGAAAAGGGGGTAAAGCATGGAAGAAGATACTGCGGTTACCAGGTGCCCCTGGCAACGAAAGGGAGAAAGACCTCCGCAGGGCCACGAAACCCAGAATGCGGCCAATTGAGATGGGACAGGTGTCGGCTTTGAGCTAGGGACCTTGTACAACCCGGGCATTTGTCCTGCAGCTTTGTCCCACGGAGAACGGGGCCGGCGTAGTCACCTGACACACTCACTGGGAAGAGAGAAGGGAGTCAGAAACCCCAAAGCAACCCTATAGTGCCTATCCTCCAGCAACGAGCCTTGCGAGCCCTGGCCGGCAGCACCTCTCGCCAGGTGGACTTTGCCAACTCAGCAGTGATCAGAGACACCAAGGCGAAGCCCTAAGGAAACTAGAACCTCCGAAGCAGTTAAAGAGAAAGGAAGGAAGCAAACAGGGAAGTCAACCGGAAGGGAAGGGAGGGACGGGACCACAAAAGTTCAAGGGTGGGAGACCGGCCTCTGATGGCAGCCCCAGGAGAAAGCGGAAGAGGGAAAAACGTAAACTAGAAATGAGGAGAAAGAAAAGGACATGACAAAAGTAGTTGGAAGTGATAGGGAGAGCGGCCAAGAACCTTGGCCGCTCCACCTACAAGCCCGGAAGCCCCCAAACGGCGGCAACGAGTCATGTGGCAAGGGGGATATACTGTATATATATATATACGCCCCCCTCCCCCCCTAGGGGTAAGGATTGAATCTCATTTACTGTCTTAATAGCCATACTTGCATTTGTTACTTGTAGGAACGTTGAAAGCAGTAACAAGAAATAGGGTGGTCAGTATGGAACTGAAGAAGTCCTTGCATGACAGTGTGGTAATCCCGACACTAACTTATGGAAGTGAAGCATGGACGTTCGGGAAGAGACTCAGACACAAGAGAGAGAGCGGTGGAAATGAGTTACTTGAGAAGTGCGTGCAGAGTTACATGAAGGGATAGACAGACGAATGAGAAAGTAAGAAGGAGGTGTGGCGTGGAGGTAGATGTGCTGGAAAGAGTGAAAAGGAACAACTTGAGATGGTTCGCCCATATGGAACGTTTGGAAAGCGAGAGAATGAATAAGAGGGTGTACGAGAGCGAGGTGGAAGGACAGAGAGGGAGAGGTGCACCGAAGGAGAGGTGGAAGGATGCAGTGAGGAAGTATATGGATGAAGGCGGTACTGGTTGGGAGGAGGGGCGTAGACTGACTGGGGACAAGAGGTGCATGGGGGCGGTTCGTTCGTGGCCATAAACCCTCTTAGTAACATAGGTCCTTAACCCTTTCACGTTGTTATGACGCAGAGGTTGCCAGATTAGAAATAATAAATAGAGTTCTCACTCTCATAATTACCTGTCCTTACCTTTGGATGTGTTCGCCGCTCCTCTAGCGGCACCAAGGAGCGCGACGCCCCTCGTTATGGGTGGTGATTTGGTGCAGTAGACTGTTTGAAGCGACAGCTCGCTCCCTTGCAAAGATGGGCTCGTCTGGCACTTTTTGCAGTTCGACATCTAGGGCTCTCTTGAAGTTGTCTAACGAGATGTCCCTCATGTCTCTTACTCGCCGTGGGAGTTTGTTGAAGAGACGTGGGCCTCTGTGTGATAACCAGCCCTCTCGCAGAGACCCCATAGCACCCCTGTTATTCATCCGGGGGATTTCGCATTCCCAGCCTCTCCTATCACTGACTTTCATGACTATCGGAGTATGTAGGTTTGGTACTAAACCCTCTGCGATTTTCCATGTGTATATTATTAGGTAACGTTCTCTTCTACGTTCCAGTGAGTACAGATTCAGTGTTCTTAAACGCTCCCAAGAGTGTAGATGTTTTATCAAACTTATATGCGAAGTGTCCAAAATTAGTTTTCTGCCCACAGCTAACTGAAAGACAACTGCAGAGGTTGAAGTAACTAAACTAAAGGTTTCTAAATACCCATGATGGTAAAGGCTTTGAAGTATCCCTAATATGCTCAAAATTGCGTCAAATACGTGAGAGGGTTAACCTTTTGAGTACCAGCTTCGTGTGCTATATTTTATTCTAGCTATATGTTGACGATAACATGCAGCTTAGGAAGAATCTGTGGTGATGAAAAGGGTTGGTTGATATATTTAAGCCTTATTATTGCTGAAGGTCCTTCCTACGCTGAATAAAAGTCTAATAGTTGCCAGAATATGATAGAAAGTACGTCCCCGGTACAGAATGGGTTAATACACTGCTTAACATTTACCTGTAGCCAAATTTAAAGGCAGAAAGGAGTCATGGAGCTGAAGGAGTTAACTTCAGTTGATTCAGTTCAGCCCGAGACAGCTTCAAAATTGACCACTTGCGAGTTTCTGGCTATAGGGAAGTTGGAGCTGTAGACATCGATATTAAGCAGTTACCAGCTAATATACAGTTGTAGTACAATCGGGGGTATTAAGTGTAGTCAGATTCCAGTGATTTTCGCTCAATTTTTTGTATTGATATCTTTATAGTTACTGGGAAAAGTGCTAATCACTCGGAGTATGTCAGTGTCCGAAACTTTGTGACATATCTGACACTTGTTAACCTCGACTGTACATGTATAAATAAAATAATCTAATTCAAAGTACTTTTTATCCACCTGAAAACTACATTGCATTTTTCTTAAATATCAAGGTTTACGGCTCCAACTTGCTTATCAGACTCGCTAGTTAAGAATTTATCTAAATGACCCAAAGCAAAAAAGGCGAAGTCTTTAAATGGCCAAGCTGGTGGGCCGAAATTCATATATGAAAACTAAATGGGGCTAAACATTAAGAGACCAGAAACACTACCCATCTCCCCTTAATCTGAGAAGGTTCTAGTGGTAGTTCCAGAATTCAACCCAACAGTTCAATATTAACCCTATTTGGTCAGAGGATCCTTCCCAGTTTTATTTTATTAGTTTGGCGATAAATAAGAACAGTTATCGTGAGAAATACCGAGCCTGTAACATTAGAAAACGGCAGTCATTCATAGATTGCATTAATAAATAAGCTTTAGTAATTTTTTTTCCAAGAAACTACTGAAATGTAGTGCAAACTCAAGCAAAATCCTCTTAATAAAACTAGAGCCCACAAGAATTGATCAGATACGGATAAAAATAAACAATGCTCGTGGCTGTAAAATAGTCTGCAATTTTAGAGTAAACATTCCGGCATCGAATACTATTCCACTTAGTGAGAATCCGTGTAAAAAACCCTATTAATTTATAGAATCTAGTTTTATGAAGGATCATTCAGAAGCTATTAAATGTATGTTAACCAAACTCTGAATACCGGTACTAGTTATGCACTTTTCAAAAATTATTAAAAAAAAATCACTAAATAGGCAGTCGGTTTAAAAAAATATATATATAGTTTCAAAAGTCTAACAAAATGATAATGGCTTTGACAAGAATTTGTATCAAAATGGCAATTTAGAGAAGTACCAAACTGCACACTACAAAATAAACTCGTTACGGTAATGCAAGGTCAGGTATGGCCGAATGCACCCATATCTAGTAAACTGGCTGTATAAATCAGATTCCCTTATTATTTCTGAGTAAAACCAAGTTACTTTTAATTTCTTTTCTAAAAATATGTGTGATAACCCGGGTTCGAATCCCGGTGAATCATATATACTTTAATTAATTTCATTGGGGGTGTGGTGGGGAGATTAATAAAAATAATATTATTAGTAGGTTTAGGGAGATTTCTTCGAGAAGCCGGTCTATATGATCTGTGCCCCATGAATATTCTTTCCTCTCACTTAAACAGTAGGCTACCATAGTGCGGTTGGGAATATGAACATTAGATTAATATCCAGTATTCGAGAATGGATAATAAGTCTTAGGCGTGTGCAAAAACCTTTAACCGTCCTGGTGGTGTAATGGTTAAGGTGGCAAAAATATGTGTGTGATAACCCGGGTTCGAATCCCGGTGGATCATATATACTTTAATTAATTTCATTGGGGGTGTGGTGGTGAGATTAATAAAAATAATATTATGCTATTCATTGGATGCCATTTGTGGCTTATAGAGATAATTTGCTAGTTCCTAAAGATTAAGCTAGTGTGAATCCTATATTGTAGTGCATTAGGACAAACTAGTTTCCTACAAATTCATACACCAAGATTTCTAATACTTTTAAGTTTCAATATAAAGGATCGAGACACTGAAAATTGGACTTTTACTAATCTAAAAAGAATAATTTGGTATGGATTTGGAAAAAACAAATAAACTTAAACAATTTTATTTATACCGGTACCAAGTCAGCTAATTTTCCCCAGACACAAATCAATAATAGTCCCGAAGACCACCGTTATAACGGTTGCCGTAACCACCACCGTAGTTTCCGCCACCGTGAAGTCTGCTGCTGCCGTAACCACCACCATAGTTTCTGTCACCGTGATGTCCGCCACTGTAACCACCACCGTAGTTTCCGCCACCGTGACGTCCGCTGCCATAACCACCACCGTAGCTTATGCCACCGTGACGTCCGCTGCCGTAACCACCACCGTAGTTTCCGCCGCCGTAGCTTCCGCCACCGTAGTTTCCGCTGCCATAACTACAGCTTACCAGGGTCGCCATCACACACAACACAGGTAGCAGCAGAATCTGAAACCGAAATAGAGATCAGTTAGCAGATCTTGTCTTAGCCTTAAGACATTAAAATTTAATGCAAATTTCAAAAGTGTAATGATTTAAATTTCAGACATTTGAATTTATGTTATTAAAACTATAAATACGGATTAGGAGCTACGTAAAACTGTAAAATCATGGTATACATTTAATATGAACTATCTAGTTAGATTCTTAGCAAACTGGTTATAGGATTAAACTGTACGCCCACAAAAATGGTACTTAAGAAGTCACTAGGACAATCCAACGTTTAAGCAAATTAAAAGTTAAACTAAAAATTCTGAAAATTTTGAAGGTGAAAACAAAGTCAATACTTACAGCCTTAGCCATGGTGAAGTAGCTTCCTGTTAACAAGCTTCTGCAGTAGATTAACCAAACTGGAAAGAAATTCTACTACAATAATCTAATATATTTATTTCACTCAACACTTCCCAATGAATTTAATTAATGTAGGCATGTGATCAGACAAATTATCTTCACACATGTAATCCAAGTTTTAAAAGTCCTGAACAAATCTTTTGAATACTTAGAAATCCAAGTAAAATTAAAATATAATCTAACACTACGTTAAACAGTTTGAAAGGTTACTTACGGATTAAGAAAAGGTAAAATCTATAGAGAATAATTTCTAGAGCTAAAGTTTTTTTTTTTTTCCCCCAACTTTTAGTATGGCTTATGGATTATTTAAAATATGACAAAGAGGCGATCAACCCTCCTGGATTATTAAGAGAGTCACCGACTTATTTTTCTCTCCTTTTCTCTTTCCCTGGTTTTTATCCATTCGACCACATTCAGCAAACTGTTCTAAGACTTATTCCCATCCAAGTGTCTATTTCTTCCTGGCGAGAGATAGCGACCCAGCATTGTATGGAGAAATCCGGCTTCGCTAGAGATTTTTCTATCGAAAAATGTAAAAATTTAGCTTAGTCAAAAACAAAATATATGCTGGCTCTCTAGTACTCCAGGAAAATATTGACACTTGGATAGGCATACAAGTCTTTAAAACAGTAGGCTGAATGGACACAAGCAAAAAGAGACTTCCCTTACAATATGACAGAGGCGATCAACCCTTCTGGATTATTAAGCCAACACACTAAGTCAAGAAAGCATCAGGAGTGGAGCCCCTTTTTGATAACCAGTCCCTTCAGTTATGAATTCGGTTTAGTCCTGGTATAGCAAGGGTTCGTACAATGGTTAACCCTTACTTACCGGCGACGTCTTTTTAACTTTATTCTAGCTATATTTAGAAGATTTTTGCAGTTTAAGAATGATCTGTGGTAGCAAAAAGGGTTAAGCGAGATAGTTCGAAAGCTGTTAATTTCTGGAGGCCCCTTTTGAACTGAATAAAATAGTATTAGCATAAAGATAACTGATGGTCTCCGCTACAGAAAGAGTTAATCACGATATTATGCATTTTCTCCAGTACGGTGGCGCTAATAAGGCATGTCTCAGCTATCATTAAGTTTGACTCTGGTCATATGTTTAAGGAAAGGCATTTAGTTTCTTCCCTAGAACTCCATTTAGTTTCTTCCCTAGAACTCCATTAAGCTTTAAATTACACCCCCTAGACTCCCTTTTTAAAGATAAATTTGTAAATTTCGGTATAAAAATTTCCAGGCCAAAGTCCGGTTCCTTTCAAATTATAGGCTCGCCATCACTCGCCAGGAAAAAATACACCTAAATGGCACGAAAGTTCTTAAAATTAACAGAAATGGGGCGGAAGTTATTAAAATAGACAAACTAAAGGGGGCGAGAGTCTTAAAATCTAAAAAGCAATGGGGCTAAACATAAAGTCTACAAAAACATCCCTCAAGTGGACATCTCCCCTTAATAAGGTGGGTAAGTGTAGAAACATTGTTGTATAGCTCATCCAAAAATATGAAATCATGTTTAAATATTTCTAGATAACAATTATTGCTCAAAACATAATTGGTGCAGAGATATCACTTATTAAAGAGACTGTACACATCAGGACATATCCTGGCCCCCCCCACCAACACGAACCGCCGAGTTATGAATGGTAGGCATACATTAATTAATTTTAAGAAGATTTGCTATGGCTTGCCATGTATAAATTAACATCTCGTTGGGGATAAAATTCTCAAAACAGTAGGCTGTAATAGGGCCAAATGGATAAAACCCAGAGATTGAAGTAACAACAAGTCACGCCCCTTAAGAATCAAGCACTCCTACACAATATATCTTATAGTTACCAGAGGAGGAGTGTTTGTTTGGAGAAGGCGGGAGGTGGACTGATTAACTGTCTTGTGTGTGCTCTCCACCTCACCTCGCCTCCACCCTCCCTCCCTCCACCTCTCGCTCTCTCTTTCCCCCCTCTCTCTCTCTATCTATCTATCTATCTATCTATTTCTCTCAAGTTGTGTGTGTATGCTTAGCTTTTTCAACAATTATCATCATATAATTGTACACCACTTCGAATCTTTGAATCTTTAAAGCCAAGTTATGAAGCACTTGGGCTATAATTAAGCATTGTATTGTCTCGTTCACATTCGATACTGATTCAGATGAGTGCATGCCATATTTAAGTTCACGGAGAACGATAATCTTACAAGTTACAGACCCTAGATGTGAACACTCATAAGCAAGGGACTGGGTTTCTCGAAAAGGGGCTCCAGTCCTGACGCTATTCTTGACTTAACCCTCTCCGACATATGAAGAAATTTTGAGCCTATTAGGGATACTTTACAGCTTTTATTACCATCAGGGGTATTTACAAACCTTTAGTTTAGTTACTTCAACCTCTGCAGCTGTCTTTGAGTTAGCTGTGGGCAGAAAACTAATTTTGGAGAGGTAATTATAAGAGTGAGAGAACTCTATTTCATATTGCTAATCTGGCAACCTCTGCGTCATATGAATCCCTCGCACAGTCAGGAGTGCGAGCGAGTGGGAGTCTAACAGGAGTCGCTAGAGTCACTAGGAGTCATCGATTTTACCGCGAATAGGCCCGCAAGTCCGCATTTTCCCCTACTCCTAGTGACTCTAGCTCGCACTCCTGACTGTGTGAGGGCCCCTTTACAGTGAGTTGGCTTATTAATCCAGAAGGGTTGATAGCCTCTGAAGTACTATTTTAACTAACTAATTAAGCAACTAATTTATTAAAAAAATAATTATGAACAGGGGTCAAAAGAGCTTCACCCAACTGGTGTTCTCATCGTCAGCAAGAATGGTTAGTTAGTTAAAATAGGACTTCAGAGGCTATCAACCCTATTGGATTATTAAGCCAGCACACTGCAAGTCAAGAATAACGTCAGGACTGGAGCCTCTCTGCGAAAACTCCAGTCCCTTGAGGAATGGGACCTTCAGCAAGTGTCGTCTATGCCAGGTTAGTTGCACACATCAAGGGACTGGAGTTCTCGAAAAGGGGCTCCAGTCCTGACCATATTCTTGACATACAGTGTGCTGGCGTAACTATCCAGTAGGCTAGGGTTGATATATTTTTATTTTATTTTTTATTTTTTTTTTTTTTTTTTATTTTCTTGGGGGGGTTAGGGTAGGGGGTATGGCATAGCATTTAAACAGCTGGATTAAGGGAGCCCACCTTGCTTTTGTTTCTCTTTCTCTCCCTCTCATTGGCTTGTATCCATTCGGCCCCATTCAGCCTATTGTTTTAAGACGTTTATCCCCATCCAAGTGTCAATATTGTCCTGGCGAGCGGTAGCGAGCCAGCATATATATATTTTTGTTTTGACAGCAAGCTAAATTTGTAAATTTTTCGCTAGAAAAATGTCTCTGGCGAAGCTGGATTTCTCCATACAATGCTGGCTCGCTGTCGCTCGCCAGGAAGAAATCGACACCTGGATACATGGTGCTGAATAAACAAGCTTCGGGTATTCTGCAGAACAACTACTCCTCGATTACGGGATTCCTGTCTCGTGGAATTATTTTGTTTTGCTCTTACCTTACTCAGGGGACATTACTGATGTGCGGATAAGTGCTACTTTTCTTATTTTGTCAATTTGATTTTCACTCCCCTATAACATTATCAGAGTTATTTTTGTACAGCAAGTCCAGGACACTTTGTTTACATTCTAGCCTCCTTGGAGGCTCCTCCCCGATGTTTAGTAGCCAATCAGAGTGGCGCTTAACCTACAAGAAGTCGGTAAATTTTTAATGGTACTTTCCTGTTCTCGACAGCCAAAGCTGAAGATTGCAGAGTAAACACCATAGACCCCCCATCAAGATAAATTTGTAAATTTTTCGGTAGAATAATGCCCCGGCCGAAGGCCGATTCCTCTTAAAATTGCAGGCTCGCTATCGCTCGCCAGGAAATAATCGATACCTAAATGGCACGAAAGGTCTTAAAATTGACAACGAAATGGTGGGAAAGGTGTTAAAATCGCCAAACTAATGGGCCGAAATTCGTCTAATTTCAAAACTAGTGGGGCTAAACATTAGGGAGAAGGGGGTCCAGAAAAACGGTCGGTAAGATCCTATGTAGCGGTAGTCACCGTATTTTGTTTGCCCATTAACTAAGGATCCTTATTTATATCCTCATATCTCTTAGTTATTTTCTTCACTTACCTCAACAATACTAAACCCCGATAGCTGGGGAGGGTATGAAATATATCAGGGAAAGAGAGGGGTTGAAACACGGAGATTAACTAGAATATAGCCATCTTGATTAACCAAGCCAAGACGTTGTGCATCCTTGCTTGTGATTGGTTGTTGATTATCGTGACGTCATCAGCCAAGGCGGGCCTCAGCGATGACGTCATTCCAGCCTTCGGCCAGCATATCGTCATTACACCCGCTTTATTTTACACCCGCTTAATCTTACACCCGGTTAATTTAACATCAGCGGTGTATATGTTTCACACAACGTGTATTATAATGTCATTAGTGCACTGTGTAATTTGCGTCTTGATATTCAAACCGTTTCTATTTATCAATACTAATTAGTATCCCCCACCCCCGTATTTGCCTCGTGAACGGTAAGGTTAATCTGCGAGAGCGGTATCGTCCCAAGATGAAGTGATATATATATTTGTAATTATAGGGAATAGGCTCGCACCCTTATTTGTTATGTTTTTTCCTCCAGATTTTGAGAAATTAGTGTAGGCCCTACTCATGGTCTTAGTTATAATGCCAATGTTGGATACACGATGGGTTGAGGGGGGGCTTTGCCCCTCCTCACCCCCCCCATGAATTATTGAAATCGTCATCTATGTTGCCAGCACGGGGTAAATATTGATTATACTGCATAAAGAAGGCGTTTGTAAACTGTGACTGTCCGAAAGAGCTCTGAGATTTATTAGAATGGGCGTTTTTTCGGTCAATATTAAGGAGACGGACCACAGCTATTTTCAATGATTGTATTTTTGTGGATTTGTTATTTATATGATTTATTAGGTTTCTATAGGCCTATTACAATTTGTTCATGCAAATTAAGGAACATATCCAGGAACCTGGCCAACTTTTATTTCGTGAGTTTTTTTGGGGGGTTTTAGCTAGTTTTCATCATTATACAGTGGTTGTCATTAATTAGAATCTCCGGAAAAAAAGTTGTCCCCATTATCCAACAATCTTAAGATACGGCCCCCGATAGTGGGGATGGCTATGAAGTACAGGGAAATTGAGGGGTAAAAGGCGAAAATAAGGGGTAATATTAGCGTAACCTAACAACCCCACACCCCCGCTGGTTTGGTATTTAGCCTAATTCATAAAAGATTGACGGTCGGCAAAAGAGTTAATTATAAGAGTGAGAGAACTCTATTTCTTATTCCTAATCTGCCAACCTCTGCGTCATTTGAGTCTGAAGGGGTTAAGTGGGCTAAGAGTTAATCAACATGGCTAAATTGCAGATAATGTTTCAACATCACGGTAATTGTTTAGTGTATGGCCTCCTCCTAAAGAAAATTGATTTTTGAGCACAGACTGAACCAAATGTTCACTACTGTATTTACATAGCTGGTCATTAACCTAACCTAACCTAACCTAACCTAACCTAACCTAACCTAACCTAACCTAACCTAAGGTAACCTGGGCATCCTGGGGGCTGCTGCCCCCAGACCCCCGGTGGTCTTGGGTTGAAAAGTGATAAAAAACACATAGCCTATCTCTTACCTCATTATTCAAAGTTTTGTATTTTGTTTAATATACACTTTCCAGGTAATTTGAACAGTTCTACTGCTTCTATATATCATATAATACACCATAGAATACGTTTTTAATAACTAGAAAAAGAGGACTTCCATTAAACAATTACGATGTTAAGATACGGCCCCCGATAGTGGGGAGGGCTATGAAGTACAGGGAAATTGAGGGGTAAAAGACGAAAATAAGGGGTAATATTAGCGTAACCTAACAACCTTACCTAACCTAACCTAGTATATTAGGTGGGGGCTGCCGCCCCCACACCCCCGCTGGTTTGGTATTTAATTCATAAAAGATTGACGGTCGCCAAAAGAGGTAATTATAAGAGAGAGAGAACTCTATTTCTTATTGCTAATCTGCCAAGCTCTGCGTCATATGAGTCTGAAGGGGTTAAGTGGGCTAAGAGTTAATCAACATGGCTAAATTGCAGATAGCCTAATGTTTCAACATCACTTTTTCTTTGATATAATTCAGGGCCTCTCCACCTATATGGGTTATTATTGACGAGGTAAGTGAAGGAAATAAGTCTGTATTGAGGATATTCATTAAAGATTCTGTGGTAATCGTAGCCTAGGCTTGGACCCAAATAACGACGGTATAAAACCCTTACCCTTGGTGTACTGGACAATAATGGTCTGCAGCCAAATTAACACAATGCCGCTGGAAGCTCCGTTGGTAATCCCGTTAAATAGAAGATGTTGTAGGTGTTTTCATAAAGCAAACACACTTCACTATTCATTGAACAACAGTTCCACCATTTCAAATATGGCCGACTGGCCCGAATCCGAGAGATTATAAACACCAAGGATAATAAATGAATCAATGTGACGTCGTAGAGGGATTGAGAAACAAAAGAGGTTCATTATATGGACTGACGTGTATTTCTACACCCGTTAAAATGTTGCGAGAATTTGTGACGTCACCGTCTAGACAGTGACGTACTCTCACAACAACCATTCATATACCACCATCGCTCGTGACGTCACACCCAGTTTATTGACCAATAGAATGTCAGTATACAACTCGACTCCCCTCCACTCGTCGCCCACCAGCTGAGCTGGGAAATTGTAAAAGTGAGTCCACAGATGCCCTCTAATTATTCATTTACCAAGTATATTTTCCATTTATAGTATACTACGAAGCAACATACATAATACATATACTGTATATGCACAAACAACAAATATGCTATAACACTGCCCAGTTCTTGAGATATAATGCATGCCGTTTCGCAGGAATATACCAAACGGTCTTCCTCCCCTTGAACTGAATTGTACATTCCAGATCATCTATCATCAGTCTTTTTACTTGATATTGACTACTATTAAGCCGGTATCACACGAGCGCTTTTTTAGTCAACATTCGATGATCAAAAAATGTCTGGCAACATTTCTGGAATATTTTGCCCTGGTAATGGAAACTAGACAGGTGATAGAAGGACTTGGTGACCGAAATGTGCTAAATGTTGACCTCATAAGCTGCCAGATCAGGGTTGAGGATAAATGTTTAGTGAAAAAGCGCTCGTGTGTTTAAGCCTGTATCACACGAGCGCCTTTTCACTAAACATTTATCCTTAACACTAGTCTGGCAGCTCATAAAGTAAACATTTAATATTTTTGTGTTACCTAATTTCATCTACCATCAGTCTAGTCTCCGATACCAGTGCAAAATATTCCAGAAATGTTGCCAGAAAAAGGTTGATCATCGAATGTTGACTATAAATGATCTCGTGTGATACCGGCTTAAGACACTTTGTATTCAGTTTTTAAGGGCCTCCAGCAATTAACAGGCTTCGAACTATCTCACTTAACCCTTTTTACTATAGTCTATTCGCAGTAAGTAGGCGATAAATCATGACCTCTATCCTCTGTAACTCAAAAATGGCTACAATAAATTGACTGTAAATTTCCACATGTATTCCTTGACTGACTCTTCCCAAATGGTAGACATATTAGCTTGATTACTCTAGTTGTTTTTGAGTTACAGAGGTTAGAGGTCATGACTTCTCGCCTACCTACAGCGAATAGACTATAGCACAGTTCCTTCTTAAACTTAATTTTACATTCCAGATCATCTATCATCAGGTTCAATCTCCCGTTGTTACAACCGTCTTGGTGGTGTAATGGTTAAGGTGTCTACAAATCTGTGTGTGATAACCCGGGTTCGAATCCCGGTGGATCACATATAATTTTGCTTTCATTAATTTCATTGGAGGTGTTTGGTGGTGTGGTGAAATTAATAAAAACAAATAGATAATTTATGTACTGTACGATCGCACTAATAAGTCAAGTCCCAGCTGTCATTACGTTAGGCTAGCTCTGTGCTGTATTAATGTCTGTCAGATGTTGAATAGGGTGGGTAAGTGTAGGAACATGTTTGGATATTTCGCTCGATATGAAGAAATGAAGCTTAGATATGGCTGATACCAATTATTGATCAAAACATACTTGGTGCCGAGACATAACTTATTAGCGCGACTGTACTATACATTCACAATACATTTGGTGATTTATAATTGTAATTGATGATTAATGTTAAGGGAACCCGACTCGCTTTTTTTTCTCTTTCTCTCCCTCTCTATTTGGTTTGTATCCATTCAGCCCCATTCAGCCTACTGTTTCAAGACGTTTACCCCCATCCATATGTCAATATATTCCTGGCGCGCGGTAGCGAGCCAGCATATATATATTTTTGTTTTGACAGCGAGCTAAATTTGTATGTTTTTCTATAGAAAAATTTCTTCGGCGAAGCCGGATTACTCCATATAATGCTGGCTCGCTATCGCTCGCCACCACCACTACTACTACTACCACAATTAACACCACTACTACCACAACCACCACCACTACTACCCCAACCACCAACACCACCACTACTACCACAACCACCACCACTACCACCACCACCACTACTACTACTACCACAACCACCACCACCACCACCACCACTACTACTACCACAACCACCACCACCACCACCACTACTAACACAACCACCCCCACCACCACTACTACCACAACCACCACCACCACCACTACTACCACAACCACCACCACTACCACTAACACTACCACCACCACTACTACTACCACAACCACCACCACTACTAACACAACCACCACCACCACCACTACTAACACAACCACCACCACCACCACTACTACCACAACCACCATCGTCACTACTACTACCACATCCACCACCACCATCACTACTACTACCACCACCACCACCACCACCACCACCACTACTACCACAACCAGCACCACCACCACTACTACGACTATTTTACCATCACCACCACCACCACTACTACTACCACAACCACCACCACCACCACCACTACTAACACAACCACCCCCACCACCACTACTACCACAACCACCACCACCACCACTACTACCACAACCACCACCACTACCACTAACACCACCACCACCACTACTACTAGTACCATAACCACCACCACTACTACCACAACCACCACCACCGTCACTACTACTACCACCACCACCACCACTACTACCACCACAACCACTACTAATACAACCACCACCACCACAACTACTACCACAACCACCACAACTACTACCACAACCACCACCATCACTACTACAACCACCACCACCACCACTACTACCACAACAACCACCACTACTACCACAACCACCATCATCACTACTACAACAACCACCACCACCACCACTACTACCACAACCACCACCACTACCACTACTAATAGCACAACCACCACCACCACTACTACCACAACCACCACCACTACTACTACCACAACCACCATTACCACCACTACTACCACAACCAGCACCATCACCACTACTACCACAACCACCATCATCACTACTACAACCACCACCACCACAACTACAACCACCACCACTACTACCACAACCACCACCACCACCGCTACTACCACAACCACCACCACCATCAATACCACCACAACCACCATCATCACTACTACTACCACATCCACCAGCACCACTACTACTACCACCACCACCACTACTACAACCACCTCCACCACCACTACGCTACCACAACCACCACCACTACTACCACAACCACTACCAACACAACCAGCATCATCACTACTACTACCACAACCACCACTACTACTACCACCACTACTACCACAACCACCACCGCTACTACTATCACAATCACCACCGCCACAACCACCACTACTAACTACCGCAACCACCACCACCACCACTACTATCACAATCACCACCACCACAACCACCACTACTACCACAACCACCACCACTACTATGTTACGACCGGCACTACGAAATAAACAAGGGCACTCAATATTGGACTAGATGATAGGCTATATCTGCAACAACGGTACGCTAATTCCAAACCCTCGAACTATTTCGCCGGCGAACAAAACACTCAAATCCTCCAGAGTTAAGCTCCTGGATAACGGGGTATCAATTAAGTGGGTTTTAGTGCACTTCTACAAAGGCTTTCCGGTGACGGCAAAGCCTACTCTCAAAAAGGAGTACTTATGTTAATACTAGTGAGCAACTTCTCTTGGCGCTTAGGAACAAGAGTTTGCAACTTATCTTGAAGAATAATGCTCTTAAGTAATAACAATGCTTGAATAAACTATAAGATTAAATAAAGAAATATATGCTTACGTTAACTTTAGTGTGAGTCTGTACTCAACACTAAACTCTACAATGCTCCATGAAAACACTGGAAGTCTAGTCCTACAGCAATCAGATATGGAATCTTCTGAAACGGTCTGATGCTCTAAGATGTTCGTTAATACAGAACAAAAATAAATGCAGGGGCAGGACACCAAAGCGTGTATCTTAAATACACCAATAAGTAGGATACATATATATAACAAGGGAGTGCAACAACTCTGTGACAGCACTAATAATAACCAGTCAGACAGTACTTCCGTAGCCAACGTAATAGCCAAACTGGGTTGTGCACTATGCATCAACCTTGGCTTAAATAAAGCGTGAATAATTCCTAAAGCATACACAATTAAAGTTAATAAACACAATGCTGTCTTTCTCACTAATAAAGTCTAGCAGTGGCATAAAAGGTACTAAGAAACTAGGCAGAGCGCAAGCATGCTCGTAGCCTACTGCCTCCCCTTGAACAGATTTCCCTTATGTTACGTTAAGTGACTTGGAGGCTCTCTTGGTAAGTCCAGGACCCAGATTCACTAACGGTCGTACGATCCGAAAACTCCCTTACCGTTCCCTTACGTCTCAACGCTGGTATTCACGAAGCGTCGTAGCGGCCATCTTTGATCTTAGGAAGCCCCTAAAATCCCCTTTCGCAAAGGGTGGTCCAGACCACCCTTACATGAATTTGACCCGGATATAGGTACACAAATATCGATAACACAACCCGCGACCATAACAAATTCGTCTGCAGTATGGCTCTTTATGACACACTAAGTCATTATTGAAGCAATAATAGCGCAATATGATTGTTAACTTGTGTTAAAACACCATTAAGGCATTTAATACAAAGTATGAATATATTTGTATCCTTACTGTCTTATGACAGGCCGAATTAAGCTATGAATAGCCTACATATGCCAGCCTAGACCTAGTCAAGGTTAATTTATGCACAAATTCATGTGCTGCAACAACACGTAGCCTACCATTAGTAGATTTTAACCCTCATTTATTGCGGAAATGTTTTATTCCAACTCCCCACCACCTCTGAGTTAGATTAGGGTAGCCTATTCCTCAACAAATTTGAAAGTATCACAGGAACAAAATGATGAAAAGAATTACCCTAGGCCTAGCCTAAAAAATGAATAATAATAAACGCTGTGTGAATAATTTTGTTTAGCCTAGCCTAGGCTATAACCTAGGTTTATTTTGAAAAAGTTAGGGCTATTTAGGCTAGACAAGTTAGGCCTATGTATGGTATTTTGGTTAGGCTAGCAATGCCTAGCGGGGTTAGCTTAGGGTAGCCTATTTCCTCAACAAATTTGAAAGTATCACAGGAAAAAAATTATGAAAAGAATTACCCTAGGCATAGTCTAAACAAAAAATAATAGGCTAGCCTAGGCTATATGGTGTGAATATTTTTGTTTAGCCTAGCCTAGGATATAACCTAGGTTTATTTTGAAAAAGTTAGGGCTATTTAGGCTAGACAAGTTAGGCCTACGTATGGTATTTTGGTTAGGCTAGCAATGCCTAGCTTGGTGTAGCCTAAGCATGGTAAAGTAGAAGCCTAGCAGGTTAAGATGGTGTTTGCAGGCGTACCGTCCTCATTGTTAACTAGCTGTTATTAGTCCCATGCTGGTAATATATTTGATGATGGCAATAAGTCATGGGAGGTGAGGGGGACAAAGCCCCCCTCAACCTATCATTATTTCCCATGGCCAACTGTTGGATAATAGATTGAGGAGGCCTATGCTAGGCCTATTTTGAAAAGGTAGATAGGCCTTGAGGTGTTGTGAATACAAGCAAAATTACCCTAGGCCTATTTTGAAAAATTAGGCCTAGGCTAAGTCTGGAATTTTGGCTTGGCTAGAACTGCCTGTGTAGGCATAGACATAGTAAAGTCTGGCATTTTGGTTTGGCTCGCCGCTCGCCCTGTCTAGGTGTAGACATGGTAAAGTAGAACAATATACTGTGGTTAAGGTATAAATAATACACTCCCAACTAGCCTAACATATGATTATCAATGATCAATCCGTCGAAAATCCTTTAACTTGGGCCACTAACAGGCTTCCCTGTAGCCTAGCTAGGCTAATTTCTTATCATCAATTCACAAGATACTCTATTCTTCTTCCTGCTGGCTGTGGTGGATCGAATTAGCCATGCTAAACAATGACAAGCTCATAAATTAAAGTATATTAGGTTCTTCTTGTCGCTTCGGTCATGTGGGTGACATATTGTTTATTTACAAAGGCCAAGCGCCTGATTGGTCAAGAGAAGCCTTGGTGAAAATAACCGAAAGGGAGCCGTAAGATGCGTTCGTGAATACACCTTCCGCACTCCCTTAGGAACGATCGTAGGTTGCTGTACGACATCGCACGCTACGACCGTTAGTGAATCTGGGTCCAGATCTCTAGTATCTGGTCTTGCCCTGGCGCTCCACAAAGGTCAACAAAATGAGGTAGCAATCATACAGGTAAGAGTAGGCAAAAGCGCTTTACCGGTATACTGCTACACTCGCAAAGGAAAATATACACAAGGGTTACAGGCTAGCTAGCTTCGTCGATGTTGTACAGGCTCTGACTTGCCACATACATAACTCAGACAACGACCAAAGATACCTTCCACTGTCTAGCATTAAATAATAAGAGAAAACAGCTCAATAATTAGAAGCACCCCAACACTATGGTATCATTTGACTATGACTCTAATAATCCCTAAAACTAGTGCAAACATATATGGAGAGCTGGTGCTGGTAATACGACTGGCCGACTATGAAGTCGTATGCAGAACCAGAAGGGATAAGTAATTGAATAAAGAGAGAAGTATGAAACCGAAGAAGTTCAGAGAGAGAGATAGTATTATAGAGGGTTATATGGGAGACAGCTTGCAAGGGACATGTAGGACCAAGCACGCTACGCCAAGCTCTGAAGGAGACACAAGGACAGGAGCCCGCACCACCGTCCCAGGACCGCGGCCGCCAATCACAGACGACTACGTCATGAAGAGCAAGCGTTCTATGACGCAGACAGGCCCGCCGGCCAATCACGGGCGTGGGAGACTCCTCCGAGCGCGGGAGGCAAACGTACATACACACTCCCAAACTACCACCACACTGCCTACCCCGCTCTCTCTCTCCTTAATTTCACACAATGTATCTTATATTCTAGCAATGATATAAAATACTTCCACGTGTCACAGACAAGAATAAAGATCACCACTGATCTGTCTGCAACAACATGAACTTTATGAAAGAAAGAACATCGTTCTACGATTATTGTAGCCCATTTCACTGCCCTGGCGAGCGCTAGCGAGTTACGAGCGCATTCTGGCAAGCTGGCCAGCGTAACCCCGCCCAAGATGTGGGACGCTTCAGCCACAGGCGAACCCCACATCTGACCAGACAGAATGCCCATCAACCCCGCATCACCCAGCCACTCTCCCAAGTTGTGAAAACAATGCACGATCACAAACATAAAACACTGCATTATAAAACAAATCTGCACAACACTTCCCCCAAAATAATAGCATCATAATAATTATATCACGCTCAGCGAGCAAGCTTCACCAAGCCTAGCCTACTAAGACAACAGCTCAGAGTGTCTTAGATTCTTGCTGTGATATACTGCACTTACTGTATATACTATCAAAAAGAAAGAGTTTTTATGTGAGGTTTTTATATTTTAATGTTGTTTTTGACGGCTGCTCTACAGGGGCAAGCCTGATTTTTCTCCACTCTCAACACACACTGACTTAACGGCGAGGGTTCTCCTGCAAACAAACCCTCCTGTGACAAACAATCAGCCAAAACATTATCAGTGCCCTTAGCATGCCACACATCCAACTTGTGTTCCGGCAGCACAACAACACCTGACACTGATAAACTGCCCAGTTCATCGCAAGACTGGCACTTCTCTTCGCTCTTTCTGGCAACGGGGCCTGCCAATAACCTTTCACTAGTTCTACCTTCGTGATGAGCGAGGCAGCCCCGAAGCGGTCTATGGTGTCGTCAACTCTGGGTAATGGATAGGCGTCTGTCAGGGATAATGCTTCCACACTCTTGCAATCAACATACACACGGATCTTGCCACTTAACTCAGGTTGCAAAGTTACTGGCAACGACCACTCACGATATTCCTTTATCCCTCAGACCATTTTTCCACATGTCGTCTAGCTCTGCTTTCACAACAGGCTGTTGAGCAGGATTTATACGGTAGGGAATTAACTTGAGCCTTGCACTGTCTCCAGCCTCCCTGTCGGATTCTACCCCGTACATCAGGCCTGGAGAAGCAACAAACATGCGGACGTACTGCCACAGCCTAGTAAACAACTCCTCTTGTCGCTCAGGAACAAGAGGTTGCAACTTATCTCGCAGAACAACATGCCTAGTGCCCTCCCACAACCCAGCCGAGACCGCAGCTTCTAAACTATAGTCTCCCTCCTTCTCCACCTTCGTCCCTAGAACAGCCAGGTCATGAGAGGGACAATCTGTACCACCTGTGCAGTCACTCCCATAGTTCATAATTGCTAAGGCTTCCCCGCCGATACCGTACATGCGCACCCCCGCATTCCTTGCAACTACATCTGCCTGCGCAGCATCACCGCCTTCAGCGACATGGCCAGATACAGTCGGTCTATGGTAGGGCTGTTGCATTTTACTAAAGCAGCATTGGGAGGCTATGCGACAGCCGGGCGTATCCACTCCACAGCCAACGTCGCCAATCTGCTCAATGTCCTGATTTTGACCACCATCCTTAGCAGCCATGGGTCGACCCTGACCTGACAACCATGCCAAAGCCTCGTCGCCCACCTTGAACCACTGAAACAACGAGGCCAACGGACACTCAAGACACTTACTGACACTCAAGTGACCTGCCGGCGGAACCTCGTGCACCGCATGAGTTGTGAGGCCTGGGTGCTCGGCACAAACAATGGGGTATGGACCGATCAGGGGCTGGAGCGCTGCACACTGCTGCTCAGGCAGGTGCTCTAGCGCTTCCACAGCCACCTGACTCGTATCCCCCGCCCACTGCTCCACCGAGACATAACAATCCCGACTCACCTCCACCTGTGCCCCACTGCCCCCCTCTCCTTCTCCACCTTGGCCGCTGCAGACCAACGCAGGGACAGTAGGCTGCTCAGGTGGTTGCCTCACAAACTCCTCTAACAGGTTCACCTGACATGCTTCCCCGTCCTCGAGTTCAATAGCCCCGTTCCCACAACTCTCCTCCACCTGGGAACTACTCTGTCGCGGAATGCCATCACGCCCTACCATGTCACTAGGGAGGACAGGTTCTGGGGCTACTCCGGATCTCACCTTTGGGTCAAGTACCGAGTCACCAAGGAGTGTCGCTGGGTCCAAACTCTCAACCCGACCACCAGCCTCGACTTTCTCCTTCTGACCCTTCCTCCGCTGGTCATAAACTTGGGTACTAGGCTGTGACACCTGAACGGACTGAGATCTCTCAAGCCCCTCTTGCTCCTCCCTACTCGTGTCGGCCGCCCTCTTGGCAACGACTAAGGGTGGAACCTCGGAAGTGGGCACCGCAAAGTCATTACCAAGAAGGAGGTCGACCCCCTCAACTGGCAACTTCTCCACCACACCCACATCCAACTCCCGTGTCACACCGTCCACCTCAAGCTCCATTCTGACCAGCGGGTAAGACTGCGTAGCATTGATGCCCTGAACCACCACAACCCGAGCCACATTACCAGGCTTGCCAGTGAAATTCTTAACAAGTGTCTGTTAAGCGCCCGTATCACGCAACAACTCAAGCCTATGTTTCACACCAGCCCACCTCACAGCATCGTGCCCCCTATGACCACAAAAAGCATCTCGAACGGGGGACGAGCCCTCCTGCTGCTTCTGCACCGACTGTGACTTCGCAACCGACGTATTACCCCGGGCAAACGCGGAAGACCTCAAAGACACACCGATGTTGCTCACTAGTGACACCACTGCTGTAGGCGGTGTGCTCGGACATGAGCGCGCAATATGCCCCTTCTCATGACACTTGAAACACTCCACTTCACTCTTGGACTTCCTCTGAGGTGAGGAAGGCCCCTGGCCTTTCTTAAACGGGAAGGGTTTCGACTTGGGTTCATAATTGGCAACAGTACTCTTGAATGGATAATTATTTGTGTCATTAATTCGGGGGGGTGGAGTAGTACGCCCCTGGTTACCTGCCTGAGCTCTCTGTGCAGACCCGCACCCACGAATCAATGACACCCTAAGGTCAGCCAGCTCGGCCGCCTTCTGCAGAGTTTTCGGTTGCATTTCTTTAAGGTTAAGAGTCAAGTAACTGCCAGTACATTTAAAAAATTGTTCCAGCAACACTAGTTGTTTTACTGAATCAAAAGTAGTTGCCTTCTCCGACCTTAACCAATTTTCAAATGCATCTGACAGCTCTCTAGCGTGTTCCTGGAAAGTACTCTCCTTTCTTTTTGGAACCACCCTAAACTTCAGCCTATAGGTCTCTGGCTGTAGCTCATACGCCCTCAGGACAGCCTCTTTCAACAACTCGTAATTCACACAGAAATCTAGGGGCAAAGCATCGTACGCCTTGAGTGCTTTCCCCGTCAATTGTGAAGAAACGAGGGCTGCCCACTCCTCCTCGGGCCATTGGTGCTCCTGGCACTTTTTCTCGAACCGGAGAAAAAATTCTGTAACTCCTAACTCATCAAAAACTGGAACCAACTTAAGTAGATGCGACAGGGACTGGTCATGGGCTCGACCCCCCTGGGCGACCCTGTTCCTCGTCACCTCTACACGAGTTTTCTCTAGGTCAACATCGGCACAATACCTTTCAGACCCAAACTTGAGCTGAGCCTCTCTATGCTTGAGCTCATTCTCGCACTTATACTTGAGCTCAGCCTCTCGCTGCCGCTGCTCGAGCTCAAGTTTGGCGAGCTCGAGCCGAAACAACATCTCGGCAGACAAACCTTGAGGAGGGGGTGCTACTATCGGGGACCCACCCCGTGAATCACCTAGAGGCATACCCAACCGCCAGCGGGCATCGGCCTGCGGGAACGTACCCGGCTCCGGAGCCCGAGGGGGCGCCATGATAGGAGTCGAGTGGAATGGGGGCTGGGCCGAAGGTGCCCCAGCTCTCGCTCCACCCGAAACCCCATGCACCCCACCCAGCACACAGTCAGCCAGCTCACTTCTCGACATACCGCTAGTACTGGAAAACCCTAAGACCGTGGCCACACACTGCAGTCCATACCGGTCTAGCCCCGACACCCGGTCCGCCGACATAGGCTTCCCCCCCAAAATACGAGCATCCTCCTTACTGTTCACCACCCGAACGCCGCTTAACAACTCCACCTTCTCCACCTCCTCGCCTGCCTCTCGCACTGTCCCCTCACTATGCTCAGACCCGTTCAGTGACATGATGGAGTAAAAAAAAAAAAATCTCAAGTCCAGACAAAAATAGCCAAACTCTTGCGTAGCTTTATTCACCAAAAAATATTTGAAGATGTTCTTGAGTGCAATACTAGGTCACCCATAACTCCAACAAGTTCTATGTATCCTCAAAACAATGTCTACTGCCAACAATGCGAGAAATAAATTCAACCCCCAAATGGCAATAAGATTTCTCCAAAAAAAAACTGCAATATTCAGTTCACTATATTCTGGTCTAAGGTCGCCATTTGTTACGACCGGCACTACGAAATAAACAAGGGTACTCAATATTGGACTAGATGATAGGCTATATCTGCAACAACGGTACGCTAATTCCAAACCCTCGAACTATTTCGCCGGCGAACAAAACGCTCAAACCCTCCAGAGTTTATCTCCTGGATAACGGGGTATCAATTAACTGGGTTTTAGTGCACTTCTACAAAGGCTTTCCGGTGACGGCAAAGCCTACTCTCAAAAAGGAGTACTTACGTTAATACTAGTGAGCAACTTCTCTTGGCGCTTAGGAACAAGAGTTTGCAACTTATCTTGAAGAATAATGCTCTTAACCCCCGTACAGCCCCAGCGACGCGTCTGACGCGTCGGCGATGTATGTAACGCACAGCCCCAGCGATGCGTCTGACGAGTCACCCTAATTGCTCCGACCGTAACCTCAGGTGTAGCCACTCGAGAGGGCTCAGATTTGTATGGGAACTGTGTACGTATCCCACGCAACCGTGCCGATGGTTGAAAACTCTCAAAGTCCACGTGCGTGCTCGTGAGCGCGCAATAACCTGTTTTTTGGGGGTAATTGCCTTCAATGTTTTACTCTTGTAAAATACGTTTTCGGGGGCTCTGTAGGACCATTCTTTAAGCTTTTTGAGCGGTTTTTCGTGGTTTTTCCTTCATTCCTAACCCATTCGCTATTGTTTCTGGAATAAAAAAAAAAAATTGAAAACCGGCCGGGTTCTGGTGAACAAACAATACAAAACTAGCTGGGGCTCCACGGGTTAAGTAATAACAATGCTTGAATAAACTATAAGATTAAATAAAGAAATATATGCTTACGTTAACTTTAGTGTGAGTCCGTACTCAACACTAAACTCTACAATGCTCCATGAAAACACTGGAAGTCTAGTCCTACAGCAATCAGATATGGAATCTTCTGAAAAGGTCTGATGCTCTAAGATGCTCTTTAATACAGAACAGAAATAAATGCAGGGGCAGGACACCAAAGCGTGTATCTTAAATACACCAATAAGTAGGATACATATATATAACAAGGGAGTGCAACAGGAGTGCAAAGATAAAAGAGACAATGAAAAGCTGGGGAACGGAAGAAAACACGACGATGAGGATCTGGAGGATGCCGCCGTGTGTGTGGATGATGCTAGGAGGGTCCGGGCAAGTTGGCAGGAGTCTACCGACAGGACGTGTGATGCTGTGGAGGTGTGCTCTACCCTAAGGAGAGATGATGATGCTAACGGGACTTCTGCAGCTACAGGTAACAAGAGATACAGCTCAACGTATGGCAGTGAACAGAGAGCGGACCAGAGAGGAAATAAGCATCTTTCCAGCCCACCAAGTATAGTCACAGCCAGAAGTACCGGTGCTGTCACGAAGAACCTTCACCGCATCCATACCAATGGAGATCCAAGAAATTCTCCATACTCAATGAAGCAGACTAGTGCTTCAGCAGACAACGATGGCTGGACAGAAGTACGCAGGAAGAGGGAAAGGAGAGGAAGTACTAGGAAGGTAAATACTGGTGTTACCGGTATGAGAAAACATGAAGGCACGTTTAAAGGTGTTAGTAAATTGGTTGATGTCTTCATAGGTAGAGTAGACAACAGTATATCCTCCTCTGATCTAAATAAATATATTAGTGATGTTTTTGGAGTTCAAATCAAGTCGATAGTAGCGTTAAAAATCAGAACAGAGGAGCACAAGGCTTTTAAGGTGGCAATAAAACTTGTGGATAGAGAAAAACTATTTAATGCAGAACTTAGGCCCGAAGAAGTAATAGTAAACCAATTTTATCAGAGAAATAGAGAGCCTGAGAATAAGGCTGATAGTTAATATACGTCTCCATATCATTGGTATTTTCTACTTGTTTATTTATTACTATTATTATTATTATTATTATTATTATTATTATTATTATAACTTATATATTATTCTCTTTTTATTTTAGACCAACATGGAACAATTTCATTTTAAGGCATGCACATTTATCTGTTGTTCACTGAAAAAGAACATTGAACTTATTAGAGGATTAGCTGACGAAGAATATGATATAATTTTGTTACAGGAGACTTTTGTTACAGATAATAAGCTAGGAACTTTAGATTTTATAGATGAGAGATATGAGTGTACAGGTGTTGCCGCCACCTACTCTGAGAGAGCCCTAGCTGCCATGGCTGGTCGACCTTCAGGAGGTATGGCCATTCTCTGGAGAAAACAAGCTATATTTAAAGTAAAGGACATAATTTTAAATGACAACTTTATGATAATGGATATATCTTTTAATAACGTAAACATAATACTTGTTAACGTATATATAAATAGTGATGTATGGGAGGTTACTACTCTCAACAACTATCTTCATACTCTTTCATTACTAGAAAGTATTTTAACAGATTATAATTTTGATGCAGTATATTATATAGGTGATTTTAACGCCGATCCTTCTCATGGACGAGCCTGGCAGAATCTTAATGATTTTAATACTCGAAACAACCTAACTTGCCTCGATGTTAATGAACTTCCTAATGATTCATTCACTTTTGTAGGATATGGCAACTCTCATACTAGGTGGCTGGATCACATAGTGGGTAGAAATGAGGAACAGGTAAATGTAAACAATATACAAATCTTAGAAGATATCATAGGATCTGATTATTTGCCGATCGAATTTATTATATCCGTAAAAGCTAATCCTTCAAATGTAGGTCAAGTAATGAACAATGAAAAAGAAGTAAAGAGTCCCTTTGTGAAATGGAATAGTTTGAAATCCGACGATTTTGCGGATATTAATGATTTTTTCGGTGATCATCTTGTGCACATTTTTGATCATGACTATTATTATTGCACGAACATAGGCTGCCATAACAAAAATAATTTAAAGTGGATTGATAATCTGTATAATCATATTGTGAATGCAGTTCGAATTGCTACTGAAAGATACCGAACCCAAGGTATTAAAACAAATAAATATAAAATAATTCCTGGTTGGAACCGGCGCGTGAAGCAGCTTCACTCAGTGGCTCGCGACCACTACCTAACCTGGGTGGCTGCAGGTAAACCATTAGGAACGGAACAACACGCTCGTATGACCGACTCCAGGAAACAATTTAAAACGGCACTCAACGAATGTCAAAAAAACGAAAATATTGAAATATGTAATTCTATTATTGAAAATTTCTCTAGTAAAGACAAACAACACTTTTGGAAAGATGTAAAGAATAAAAAGTCAAAGATAAAAACTACTAACATTATTGATGGCGAAAATAAAGCTAATGACATAATTTATATATTTACTCAAAAATTCCTAGTTGCTCAACAAAGCACAAGTAATGCAAGTGAAAGGGACTTCTTAGACGAACTTAAAAGAAATTGGGATGATAATGGAAAAATTTTCATCAAGGTTTCCAGTGTAAGTTTACGACGAACGATCGGGAAATTGAACTCTGGAGTTGGTCATGATGGCGTTCATTCACTTTTCCTAAAAAATGCATCAGAGGATGTTCTTGTTGCTTTAGCTAATTTTTATAATATATGCTTTAGTCATTGCTATCTACCTTGTGAACTTCTGAAAGGAATCATTACGCCTATAATTAAAGATAGACAGTGAAATATATCCAAGTCAGATAATTACAGACCTATTATGAACTCTTCATGTTTACTAAAATTATTTGAAATTACTATTTTAGATATATTAAGTGAAAAAATTCAGATTAATCAGAGGCAATATGGTTTCAGAAGAGTCATGTCAACCAAGGATTGTTGTTTTTTACTAAAAGAAATAATGCATAAATATTCAAGATCAGATAAAACAGGAATTGCTACCTTCATAGATTTGTCCAAAGCCTTCGATCGAGTAGATCATTTTAATTTAGGTTTAAAGCTGTTGAAACTAGGTATACATAGCGATATTGTGTATATGATAATGCACTACTTACGAAACCAACTTGCCCGGGTTACATGGAAAGGATTTAATGGTATGTTTTACTATATAGATAAAGGAGTGAGACAGGGAGGCATTTTATCTCCATTTGTATTTAATGTGTATATTAATGAAATTATAAATGAAATATAAAAAATGGAAATTGGCTGCACAATTGGATCAACCAGATGTAATATTTTATGCTACGCTGACGATATAGTACTTATCTCATCATCAACTCATGAAATGGACATGATGTACAGTAAATTTAGTGAACTTGTGGATAATCACAAACTCCTCATAAACAAGAATAAAACTAAATGTTTTATATTTAATAGTAGAAAGAATAGGAATCCTGTTGATGTAATACAATTGGGTAATGATAATTTGGAAGTGGTGCAGAAATTTAAATACTTAGGTCATTTATTGAGCAGTGATAACTTGGAAGACTTAGAAGATGTAGACTGTAGACTCAAAACATTTTATGCTAGGTTTAATAGTATACAGAGGGATTTTGCATATGTTAACTTGGAGACAATGATATTTTTATTTAACTCGTATTGTAAGCCTGATTATGGGTTGGCATTGTGGAATAACTGCAAGACAGGAAATCTAGAATTTTTTAAACTTTTAATATTGCATATAACAAGGCTATGATGTCCCAGTGTATGCCAGCAATCATGAGTCTGCCAGTGCTTGTAATCTTCTGTTACTAAACCATCATGTCTCACTAATACAATGTAGGTATGCTAAAAGAATTGAAAAATCTAGTAACTACATTATAAGAAGTAATATGTCTTTTTTTAAATCGGGTTTCTTTTTTCCGAGCATTTACAAAAGAATGAAGGATTCTTACTCAATTGATATCATACACGAGGAATTCGATATAATTTCGTCTAGGATTAACTGGAAGAAGAAACCCGATATACAGTATTTGATATGACGACATATTTTTATTATGGTATATGATGGGGTTTCTTAGTATACCTTCCTGCAAATAGAACTATTGATTTATGTAAAATGAGTATTCTCAAAGCTAATATTCGTAAACAAACAAAAACAAAAACAAAAACATTAAGTGTATTTGCTGATGAATTTTTAATATTAAATCCTAGTGTACTGTATAATTATATACTCTTATATCTACGGTAGTGAACACAGGTTTTTACTAATAGGATGAACATTCATTGTTTGTTCTTTTAAATTATTTGTAGTTGCTTTTTATATAATTTTGCAAATATATCAAGTTATATAAAAAAAAAACTTATGTATTAGATATGGCATGTAATAAAACTCTATGTAATCTCGTATTACGAAATAAAATTGATTGATTGATTGATTGATTGATTGACTACTACCACAACCACCACCATTACTACTACTACCACAACCACCACCATTACTACTACTACCACAACCACCACCATTACCACTACTATCACAACCACCACCACTACTACTACTACCACAACCACTACCACCACCACTACTACCACAACCACCACCACTACTACTACTACATGATTTAATCATGTATGTTATAATTTTGTTGTTAATGGTGGGATGCTTGAGAAGCAGCCGGTCGCTCATCATTCAAACGGTGGAAGATTTTGAAATCGGGACATGCAAATTTGAAACCTAAGATTCACCACCGTATTACGCTTAATATACTAAGTTTAGGTTTTTTGGCATCGAAGCTGAAAGGTCCACCTAGACCACTTGGGATGAAGTGAACGCCCCATATACATACCGGTTGTTTTATAAAAGCTTGGATAGGGAGGACCCACGACCGTCCCTGCTTTATCGTGGCATAAAAACCTCAGTTACAAAGCTAATGCTCCCTTATGAAAACTGGAGTGTATTACTAACAGTGGAAAACGTTGGAGCTGTGCAAAAGTAGATGGTCTTTGGAAATTATTCTATGAAATGGAGCAATGAAAAGCAAAGGGGAAAGGAAACAGGTGTAAAGAAATTTGATAAACTAGATGACATAAGTGACGTCAATTTTTTTTTAACCTAACTGATGATGGAAGCTGCTACCGTGTATTCAGATCAGTATGATGCTGAGAAACACTTGAGTAAATTAAAGGCGCCGATACATATTGGCTGCTCTTTAGAGTACTTGCGTGGCGTATGCCCCTCAACATCAATAGAGCTGCACTACATTGCCAAAGAGGTGCCTTCCGAATTACTCCTTACTCTTTATAAGTGGCAGGAAACGACACCATCCTATCCTCCACATACTCATTATTTTTAACATCATTTTTCATTAGCACTGAAACATGCTACTAAAAAGACAGTTGAATTGAAAAATACATACAGCAAGTTTCTAGTGGTGAGGCAAATCCACGAAGAAGCGGAGGTCATCCTGGAAATGGTGGATAAAATCTTTGCTATACGGGAAATTATAGAGCCTATAAACAGTTAAACAAGTTGGAGCGAGAAGTTTTGGAATGAAAACAGATTCATTGATGGCGCTTCCCTGTATCTTCAAACAATCTTGGGTGACCTTAGTGTTTTCCTGCTGTATGGCACTGATCCTGGCCAACCCCTCAATTATTCTTTACCGAATATTCAAGTAAAGGCATGGAGAGCTTATGAAGACAAAACAATTGGCCAAACACTAGACTTTTCCGAAGTGCTGGTCCAACTGCCAGAGGGAATGAAAGGCTCTGATAATGGTGTGGTGGATATGTTTGCTGTAACCACACCGGTTAACCCTTGGTTTTATCAAAGTAACCAATTTGCGAGTTCCTTTTTATATGTATCAATACAGAATCACTCAGAGGGTAGTCTAGAATACCCATTGAAATATACATATCTATCTATCTATTGCCTGACGCCGTGATCCCCGAAGGGGTGGCCACGAACGAACCGCCCCCATGCACCTCTGTTCCCAGTCAGTCGACGCCCCTCCCCCCAACCAGCACCGCCTTCGTTCATGTACTTCCTCACTCCATCCTTCCACCTCATATTCGGTCTACCTCTCCCCCTCTGTCCCTCCACCTCGCTCTCGTACACCCTCTTAGTCATTCTCTCGCTTTCCATACGTTCCATATGGCCGAACCATCTCAAGTTGTTCCTTTTCACACTTTCCAGCACATCTACCTCCACACCACACCTCCTTCTTACTTCCTCATTAGTCTGTCTATCCCTCCATGTAACTCCGCACGCACTCCTTAAGTAATTCATTTCCACTGCTCTCACTCTTGGTCTGAGTCTCTCAACCAACGTCCATGCTTCGCTTCCGTAAGTCAGTGTCGGGATTACCACACTGTCATGCAAGGACTTCTTCACTTCCATACTGACCACCCTATTTCTTGTTACTGCTTTTAGCGTTCCTACAACCCTCTTCCCCTGTTGTACCCTCTCCCGCACCTCTTCATCCATAGTCCCATCTTTACTCAACACACTGCCCAGATACTTAAAAGAGTTGACGATCTCCATAGCCTGACCGTTCAGCTTCACCTCACACTCTGTGACTTCACCCATTTCGAAGACCATAACCTTGCTCTTCCCCGTATTTACCTTCAAATTCCGTTTTTCGCACACTGTTCCAAACTCATTTACCAGACCCTGCAACTCCCATTCATTATCACTCATCAGAACTGTATCATCCGCAAACAGCAGTATAGGTAGCTTCCACTCAATTCCCTCCCTTTTCAGCGATACACCAACATCCACTGCTCTTGATAGTATTTCTTTCATAACTCCATCCATATATACAGTAAACAACCACGGGGACATCACACACCCCTGTTTCAAACCAACATTCAGGTCAAAGAACTCGCTCTGCTCACTCTCCACACGTACTGCCGCCTTTGCACCCTCATACATGCTCTTCACTGCTTTCAGCAACTTGCCCTCTACTCCGTATATTCTAAGTACTTTCCACAAACCTTCTCTATCCACTCTGTCATAGGCCTTCTCCAAGTCCATAAAGGCAACATACACCTTTTGTTTCTTCTCCAGATACTTCTCCACAACACAATTCAGAGTAAACATCTGATCTACACATCCTCTTCCCTTCCTAAAACCTCCCTGCTCGTCGCCTATCCATTTCTCCGTTCTCACTCTCACTCTCTCAATCACTACCCTACTGTATACCTTCCCTACTACGCTTAGAAGACATATTCCTCGGTGGTTACCACACACTCCTCTTTCCCCTTTGCCCTTATATAGGGGGACTATTATGCCAGTCTTCCAGTCATCAGGTGCACTCCCCTTCTCCCATGCTAGTTTGCACATTTTCCATACCCATTCTATCACTATCTCACCACCATACCTCAACATTTCCCCACACACTCCATCTGTTCCTGGTGCTTTCCCCAACTTCACTCTTTTCATGGCTTCCCACACTTCTGACCTCCTGATCCCCACCTCCTCCTCCACTACTTCTCTTCTTCTCCCTCCCATACCATATCCAGCTATGTTTGCTGGCTCTTCATTCCTTTCATTTAGCAACTCACTGAAGTACTCCCTCCATCTTTCGACTCTCTCTTTGCTTCTCGGCTAGCATTCTCCCATTCTTATCTTTCACACCCTTACTGTTTCCCTTGCTACCTTCCCTAACTTTCTTGACTTCTTTCCAGAACAGTTTCTTACTCTCCCTCCATTTTACACTCAGATTCCTTCCAAATTCCTCATCTACTCTTCTCTTACTTTCCTTCACTACTCTCTTCACCACCCTCTTACTCTCCACATACCTCGCTCGTTTCTGTCTCTCGGAATCTTCATTCCCTCTACTACCCAACCACTCTCTATATGCTTTCTTCTTTTCTTCCACAGCTATTCTTACCTCTTCTGTCCACCATGCTGTACCTTTCACTCCCCTCCCTCTTCTCCTCACTCCACACACCTCCTCACATGCTGCACAGATCTCATCCTTAAACACCTTGCTCATCTCCTCCACTTCCTCCATAACTTCCAGGTCGAACCCACCTAGTCGTCTTTCCACTGCTCTCCTGTACTCCTCCCTGATTTCCTCCTCCTGCAACCTCTCCACCCTCCTCACCATTCCACCCTCCTCTCGCCTCCCTCCCGCTCTCCTCACCCACTTCTTTTGTATCCTAACCTTAGCTACCACTACATAATGATCAGACAGACCCCCTCCAATACCCCTATACACCCTAGCATCCATCACAGATTTCTTCATTCGTTCATCCACACATACATAATCAATCAATGACTTTCGTTCCACCACTGTCTTATCCTTCATCGTCAACATCCGTTTCCACGTGTACCTGTGGATCATTCTGTGTCGGAAGAAGGTGTTGGCTATCCACAGCCTCCTCCCCACACATACGTCCACAAGTGCACTACCATTCCCATTCACCTCTGATGGTACCCCCCACCCTCCCACCACTCCCTCAACTTTCCTATCACCCACCTTACCATTCATATCCCCAATCAGAAATATTCTTTCGTTCTTGTCAAACTTCTCCAGGCACGCCTCCACATTCATCCAGAACTCCTCTTTCTTTCTTTCAAGTATATCCTCTGTCGGGGCATACACGCATACAATCACCCACGTTTGTATTCCTACTTTCATTCTCACCCACACAATCCTTGAACCCACAGACCCATACTCTCTTACACATTCCTTCCATTTGCTACTTACAAACAAACATACACCTTCTCTCGCTGTTCCTTCACTCACTCCAGCACACACACCCATTCCACACTCCCACTCTCTCACATCTGAACCTTTCCATTTGGTCTCTGTCATTCCACATACATCCAGCCTGGCATTCACTAACACTTCCAGAACCTCTCTCTCTTTTGTGCCATCATTCATGCCACTAACATTCCACGTAGCCATTCTCAGAATGTCCGAAGGCATGTCGTTAGTCGGTCGTGGTTCGTCAACGTTGGTTCCGTCCGCATCCGAGGCTGTTCGTTCGTTTTTCCTTGCTTCGATATTTTTTCCGGGTGGGGGTCGCAAGCCCACCGACCCAACCTCTTTAGTCGCCTCTTACGACACGCAGAAGGCACGTGGGGCATATTCTATTCCCTAACCCCCAGGGGAAAAATATGAAACCGTATTTTGGACCTAAAATCATAACTATTGCATATATTCAAAAATCTTTTTTGACTGACGTTCGCATTCACGCAACAAATGTTCGTGTGAAATTTGGTGAAAATCCGTCCAACGGTCTAGGAGGAGTTCCGAGACAGACGGACGACAACGACAACGACAACGACAACACCGACTACAGATTTTTGTTTTGTGTGGTACCCACTATACGGGGAGGGGGGGGGGGGGGGGCGATACCAAACTCTGCTTACGCAGAGTTGATAACACTGTCAAAAATATAAGTATTAAAACAAAAACAAATAAAGTAGACGTGCCATTTTGCCCAAAATAAAAACGGCATACCCAACTCTGTGATGGGTTACCATCATCACTACTAATACCATCATCAATCACAATCAACATAATCACTACAACTGCCACAATCATCACAAGTACTGTCATCACCATTACTATGATCATCATCACTACTACTCTCACCATCATCACTGTCCATTGTCACTACCATCTTAATCACTGCTATCATCATTGATACTACAACTATCAACCATCATTACTAATATCATCACCACCATCTTACAATCATCATTACTACTGTTAACATCATCACTACTACTATAACCATCATCATTACAACTGTCACAAATATTACCATCATTTATCCTACTGTCACCATCATCATTACTACTGCCATCATCACCATTACTATGATCTTCATCACCACAACTATTGTCATCATTACTACAAATTTAACCATCCTCACTAATACTCACACCATCGTCACTACCATCATCACTACTGTCATTATTATCACTACAACTATCATCATTACTTGTCACCATCATTCACTACTATTATGACCATCATTACTACTACTAGTACTGTCACCATCATATCTACTACTGTCATCATCACTACTGTCATCATCATCAATACAACTACAACCATCATCACTACTATTATCACCATTATCACTACTATCACCATCAATCCAAATATTACTACCATCACTTCTAATGCCAACTGAACTAACTTAACCTAGCAAATACGTAGCGAGATGTTTTCGCCCCCAGAACGAAACACACTAAGAACACACTTTCGGGGCTCACACACTAAGAACGCCATCATTGCTGGTGGGGGGGGGAGGGGGGGGAACCAAATTTTGGACCTAAAATCATAACTATTGCATAAATTCAAAAAATCTTTTTTGACTGACGTTCGCATTCATGCAACAAATGTTCGTGTGAAATTTGGTGAAAATCCGTCCAACGGTCTAGGAGGAGTTCCGAGACAGACGGACGACAACGACAACGACAACGCCGACGACAGACATTTTTTGTGTGTGGTACCCACTATATGGGGGGGCGATACCAAACTCTGCTTACGCAGAGTTGATAAGGATAATTCTGAAGACATATGGATTGATAACCATCGAATGACTAATGCCACTGTTTAACTTTGGTTTTACATTCCATACACTAATGGGACGGAGGTTGCACCGTTCGCGCCATGTAACGCTTCCACGCCAAATCCTCGTCCAGTATAGATCAAGTTGACGCTAGAGCAGATAATAGGGCAGTGCACGAGATTTGATACAAAATAAAAAACCTATGTGGCTGACCCCTACTGTGACACAATCCCAGGCAAGGATCAAATGACATGTATGTGTCACAGACCCTCTCTCCACACGATTGTGTCGGGAAAACCCAACTATACAATATTTACCGATTCCCGGTTGGATTTCCAACAGGATGTGAAAGAGGAGATCTCCGACTCCCGAGTCCCAATTGGTATCGGACTGATAGTATTTGCACTGATTTGCCTGATCACCTGCGTAAAAGACCACTACGACCAGAAGCGCATGAGACCGATAAGTGATCTCGAGAAGGGCGAAAGACACTCGATCGTTTACAATGTTTTGATCTATACCTCCCAAGATCTACTAAAATTTTGGCCCGGTACATCATCCAGTTTTTACCTGACCCTACACGGTACCTCGGGCTCTGGAAGACCCAATACATATCCTGGGCCTGGCTCGTCATTTGGTTCAATGGTGCATTTGGTGTATCGCACAGATGTTCAGGTGGGGCCTTTGACCAGTTTGACGATTGGCCTCCTTGGCTCTGGTAGATGGCATGTTAGTCGTATTATTATCCAAGATTCCATGCAAGTTGAGGAAGTTGTAGTGACTGTTAACGATTGGGTCACCAAGTCCAAGAATTATAAAAGGGCTGACAAGACTGACAGAGGAGGTAACTTATTGGGACAGCTATTTTTTAATGCATTAAATACGATTCCACTGGTAATGCTTGCGTTGCCAGGAACCATACGCCATCGCTAGCTAGATACCCTGCTTGTATATGGTTTGGGCACTTGTGTATATGCATTCTTCTGTTTTGCAATGTTTGGGGAACCACCATTCTCTAAGCCTGATGATTGCATACCTGTCTCTCAGGTCAAAATTACATTCTATGTCTTTTCTCTAGACAAACAAGATGTTGAGATTATTCGCAGAATTTTCTCTCCATTGTATAGGCTTGTACTAAGTATAGGTCTTAGTCTCGTATCTTTTCTCCTCATGGAATATTATATAATTATCTTAGTCCCTCATATGGAAAGAAGTAAATATGAAACACATTTCATGGATGCACAAATGGCCAAGACTGCCACATTGCTTTGTCGTCCTTGCACGAATTCTGTTTTTCCTCTTCACAGCCAGTACACTGGCTTTAATGACTGTAAATTTCGAACAACTGACAACAGCTAGTTTTCAGAAATGTGCAAAGGAGACGGGCTTTGCCCTGGGCATACAAATAGTGATCAAAATAATTGTTGTCATTGGCCAGGGACTGTACCTGGCACACGAGTACGGGGTTAACCATCTAATAAACCCCCTTGGCCGAGAGTTGTTATGTCCGGAGTGTTGTGTGGATACCCGGGGACAACTTTTTGCGCACTACGTCAAACATCTGACCCCACCGGCCTTCTTCCCTTACAACCCCCCCAGGGGGTAAGGGGGCCTTCATCTAATGGTGGAGGAAAAAAAAGAATATGCCTCACGCATCCTACTGCATGTCGTACAAGGCGACTAATAGGGGGGATGGTGATAGACTTGCGGACCAAGTAGCCATCACTATACAATGAAGCCTTGTTATTGGCGCTGGCATTGTCTCTATATGATAGTGCTGTGACAGGGCTTCATTGTACTTGCTCCAAGTTGCCTAATGGCGGCACACTGGCAGTGGGTGTCGCTCCCTCTGGAACCGGCCCTGGCGCCCTGGGCCCAACCTGGACGAAATGGATCCAGAGGGTACAGTACGTAGTGTTTCCCCGGACTGGCACTTTCCGCCCAATAGTATAGGGGCCCGAACCTGGTGGTAGCGCTCCAGGAGGCTGCCCTGTCATTTGGCGAAAAATATCAGGCCAGTCGTAGTGCTGTGTACGCGCACGGGGTGCGTCCCTGCGGCTGGTTCTGGTGAGGCGTACCGAGGCCACTGGATCCTACCCCCTTGTAATCACTTTGGGGATGGTGCTAGGAATTGTCCCAGGGTAGACTGGAGCCGGAGTTCTGGGGGGGGGGGGGGGGGGGGTGATGCCCATCTGCCAGCCAAACCTACCTAACTGTGACTAAAATCAAAGAAAATAAACGTAAGTCCGATGAAACAAAACCGCACAGGACAATGACAAATGCCCCCCACAAACTCAGACTTGCTAGTGTGAATGTTGGTAGTTTGAATCTGCGAGCGAATGAAGTGGCTGAGATGTGTGAAAGGAGGCGAGTGGACGTCTGCTCTACCCAGGAAACACTCTGGAAGAGGCATGGGGTACAGTGGATTGTCGGAAGGAGGAAAAGATATAGGATATACTGGATGGGTGTGGAGACTGATAAAGCGAAAGGAGGAGTGGGTGTTCTGGTGGCTGAAGAGCTGGCGGAAAGTGTGCTTCAGATTACGAGAGTCAGTGAAAGGTTGATTGTTTTGAAGTTGAAAGTTGGTGAAAGAATTCTGAATGTGATATCTGCATATGCCCCACAGGCTGGTTTACAGAAAGAGATAAAAGAGGACTTCTGGAATGACACCGTCAGTGTCATTTCAGGCCTCTCGGAGAACGAAATAACTATCGTGGGGGGGGGGGGGGGGACCTCAATGGTCACGTGGGAGCATCTGCAGATGGATACAAGGGGGTACATGGAGGAATTGGTTACGGAAGGAGAAATCTAGAAGGCGAATATATATTGGAGTCCTGCGTTGCACTCAACATGGTTGTGTGTAACACAAAGTCCAAGAAAAAACAGACCCACCTGATCACATATAACTCTGGGGTCTCCAGTAGCCAGTTAGATTACTTCTTGGTTAACAGGAAAGACTGGAAACTAGTTCGAGATGTAAAGGTCATCCCGAGCGAAGAATGTATCCCCCAGCATAAGCTACTTGTGTGCGACATGAGCTTATACAGAGATCCTAAGTGCAAGAAGGTTTACATACCCAAAAGGAAAGTGTGGCTGCTGAAGGACAAGGAAGTTAGGGATAGGTTTCATAATGAACTGGAGGAAATTAATAGAAATAAGGAAGCTAGGCCTAACGATGTAAATAGCCAATGGAACTTCCTTAAGCATAGCCTTATCGCTGCCACTGACAAAGTCTGTGGGAAAACAAAGGGTCACCCCAGGAATAAGACCTCTTGGTGGTGGAACGATGAGGTAGAACATGCTGTGAAAGAGAAAAGGAGATGCTTCAAAGCATGGAAGAAAGGAGGCAGCAGGGAGGAATACCAGGCAGCTAAACGAACTGCCAAAAGTTATTTACAATGCTAAAAATCGCATTAAGGACCTGGTCCTCGAACAAGTGTGTAACACTGACAATCCCAATGGGATCTTCAACCTAGCTAGGCGAGTTAAAAATGACAGTAGGGATATTATTGGTGAACAGTGTGTTAGAGATGATAATGGGAAGATTGTGTATGCAGAAAATGAAATCAGAGAAGCATGGAAGGTACACTATGAACGATTGCTAAATGTAGAGTTTGAATGGGATAAGGAACAGCTTAGTATCGAAAAACCAATATCTAGGCCCCCTCATTTGATAGCACCAGCTGTAGTGAGCGACGCAATCAATAAAATGAAGGACGGTAAAGCTCCAGGTTGCTCCGACATTGTCGCTGAGATGATAAAAGCCTCAGGGGAGATTGGTGTAAACTTAGTCACTGAGTTGATAAACACCATTATTAAAGATGAGAAAATCCCAGAGGATTGGCTCAAAAGTGTAATAGTAAATATATACAAAGGAAAAGGGGATGCGCTAGATAGAGGAAATTATAGGGGCCTGAAAATGCTTGACCAAATCATGAAGGTCTGTGAGCGAGTCTTTGAGGGTTTGATCAGGCAAAGCATCTCTATTGATGATATGCAGTTTGGTTTTATGCCAGGACGTGGTACAACCGATGCTATCTTCATAGTCAGGCAGATACAGGAAAGATACTTACTAAAAGGCAGGGATCTTTACTTTGTGTTTGTGGACCTGGAGAAGGCCTTTGATAGGGTACCTAGAGATGTTGTACAGTGGGCTATGAGGAAACTTGGTGTGGAAGAGTGGCTGGTGCGTGTGATAATGAAGATGTATGAGGATTCGCGAAGTTCGGTGAGGGTGAAGGGTGTACTGAGTGATGAGTTCGCAGTCCGTGTTGGAGTCCAGCAGGGTTCAGTGTTAAGCCCCCTCCTCTTTATTATGGTCTTGGAGGCGCTGTCTAGAGTTTTTAGAGGCGGACTCCCGTTGGAACTGTTTTATGCAGACGATTTAGTCCTAATAGCTGACAGTATGCAGGATGCTGAGGCCAAATTCAGAGAGTAGAGAGAGGGCATGGCGAGCAAGGGTTTAAGAGTCTATATTAACAAAACCAAGGTTATGCATTGTGGTTTGAGACGAGGCAATGTGGAAAAGAGCGGTGCATACCCATGTGCAGTGTGTGGAAAGGGAGTGGGCGTTAACTCAATTCAATGTAGCATCTGTCGATGTTGGGTACACCATGGGAGTAAGCGCTGTAGTACAATAAAGGGGCCCCTGCCGAAGGATAAGTCAGAAATTGAGAAATTTGAGTGCGTAGTGTGCAAAGGCGAGCTTGTGTTAAGTGATGATCCTGTGGCTGTGAATTTGGGAAATGAGTCTTTGGAGCTGGTGAACAAGTTTTGTTACCTAGGAGATACCATCTCTGCCGGTGGTGGGGCCGAGGCTGCCACTGTTGCTAGAATTAGGTGTGGCTGGGGGAAGTTCAGAGAATTGATGCCAATCCTGACCATGAAAAGAATGCCTCTCCCCCTGAAGGGAAAGGTGTATGCCTCATGTGTTAGAAGGGCAATGACGTATGCCTCAGAAACATGGGCCGTTAAAGTAGAGGATGTCAACAGAATGGAGCGTAATGAGATGAGAATGGTGAGATGGATGTGTGGGGCCAGGCTACAGGATAGAATAACAAATGTTGAGCTGAGGAGATGTTTAGGTATAAAGAGTATTAGCGAGGTGATGCGTACAAGTAGACTGGGATGGCATGGACATGTGGAGAGAATGGATGAAAAAAATTGGGTGAAAAAATGCAGGTCTGTGATTGTGGAGGGAGCTGCACCAAGGGGTGGACCGAGGAAGACCTGGGATCGGACTATACGCGCCGATCTCAAATCCAAGAACTTGACAAGTGAAGCAGCCCTTAACAGGGTTGCCTGGAACGCCGCCATTAGGACAAGAGACTGAAACTGCACTTATGTGTGGAACACTCAGTCTTAAAATTTTATGTATGTATGTATTTAACTACTATCAACGCATTATTCCTCACAGATTGCCCAAACACCGAGTTCAAACTGGCGCACTCAACCAGAAAGAGCCAATATCGTACGAAAGTTGATTCAGCGTCTTGTGGGCTACCATTTATCAACTCTGCGTAAGCAGAGTTTGCTAGCGCCCCCCCCCCCCCCCCCCCCGGGTTAGTGGGTACCACCCGAAAAAAAATTCTGTCATCGTCGTCGTCGTCCAACTGTCTCCAAACTCCTCCTAGACCGTTGGACGGATTTTCACCAAATTTCACACGAACATTTGTTGGGTGAATGCGAACGTCAGTTAAAACAGATTTTTTGAATTTGTGCAATAGTTATGATTTTAGATCCAAAATATGGTTTTACCCCCCCCCCCCCCCTGCAATGAAGGCGTTCTGCGTGTGTGTGCCACATAGGGGCACACACACAGAACGCCTTCGTTCTGGGGGTGAAAACATCTCGCCCCGCATTTGTTAGGTTAAAAATTAAGTTAGTTTAGTTGACATTAGAAGTGATGGTAATAATAGTGGGGATGATGGTAATTGTAGCGAAAATAGTGATAATATTGGTGGTGATGATAATTGTAGTGATAATGGTTGTAGTTGTAGTGATGATGATGGTAGTGATGATGATGACAGTAGTAGATATGATGGTGACAGTACTAGTAGTAGTGATGATGGTGACAAGTAATGACGATAGTTGTAGTGATAATGATGACATTAGTGATGATGGTAGTGACAATGGTGACAGTAGTAGTGATGATGGTGAAAGTTGTAGTGATGATTACAGTAGTAGTGATGATGAGAGTAGTGGTGATGATGGTAAGAGTAGTAGTGATGACTATAATAGTAGTATTGTTAGTGATAGTAATGGTGATAGTGACTAGTAGTGATGATGTTGACCCATCGCAGAGTTGGGTATGCCGTTTTGATTTTGGGCAAAACGGCACATCTACTTTATATTTTATCAACTTTGCGTAAGCAGAGTTTGGTATCGCTCCCCCGTATAGTGAGTACCACCCAAAAAAAATGTCTGTCGTTGTCGTCGTCCGTCTGTCACTGAACTCCTCCTAGACCGTTGGACGGATTTTCACCAAATTTCACACGAACATTTGGGTGACTGCAAACGTCAGTCAAAAAAGATGTTTTGAATTTGTGCAATATTTATGATTTTAGATCCAAAATAAGGTTTTATCACCCCCCAGCAATGATGATGGTGTTCTGTGAGTGTGTGCCCCATATTTCTGGGGGCGAAAACATCTCGCTCCGCATTTGATAGGTTAAGTTAGTTTAGTTGACATTAGAAGTGATGGTAGTAATAGTGGGATTGATGGTGATAGTAGTGAATAGTAGTGATGATGGTTGTAGTTGTATTGATGATGATTACAGTAGTGATGATGATGACAGTAGTAGATATGATGGTGACAATACTAGTAGTAGTGATGATGGTCATAATAGTAGTGATGATGGTAACAAGTAATGTTGATAGTTGTATTGATAATGATGACAGTAGTGATGATGGTAGTGATGATGGTGACAGCAGTAGTGATGATGGTGAGTAGTAGTGATGATGTTGAAAGTTGTAGTGATGAGAGTAGTAGTGATGATGGTAAAAGTAATAGTAATGACTATAATAGTAGTAGTGCTGATGATAGTAATGGTGATAGTGCCTAGTAGTGATGATGGTGACCCATCGCAGAGATGGGTATGCCGTTTTGATTTTGGTCGAAACGGCACGTCTACTTTATATTTATTTATCCATATGCCTATCTAATTTTGTTGAAGCTCTATCGTTCTTGATTCTACAATATCACCCAGTATCCCATTCCACAAGTCTACAACTCTGTTACCGAACAAATACTGCATATCTTTTCTGAAACAAAATTTAATTGAAACCATTTGTTTCGAGTTCTTTCGTTATCACTGAGGTTCAGTACATCTTTCCTGTCCCCTTTATTTATCGCACTAACCCACTTGAACACCTCTATCATATCCCTTCTAACTCTGCGTCTCTCTAAAGCCGGTATCACACGAGAGATTTTATAGTCAACATTCAATGATCAAAAAATTTCTGGCAACATTTCGGGAATATTTTGCACTGGAATCGGAAACTAGACTGATTATAGATGAATTTAGGTAGCCGTAATATACCAAATGTTGCCCTCATAAGCTACCAGATCAGTGTTGAGGATAAATGTTGAGGGAAAAAGTGCTCGTGTGATACCGGCTTAACGAATGTAGGCCTAATTTCTTCAACCTTACTTCATATGGAAGATTTCTAATATTACGGATAATATTTGTCATTCTTAGTTGTACTCTCATTGACAAATAGTGCAGCTGTTAAGAGAGAGAGTGTGTGAGTGAGAGAGAGAGAGTGAGTGAGTGAGTGTCAGCAGTTGAGCAGCTGGATTGAGTTTGGAATCTAGTTTAGGACTCCAAATGTGTAATTGTTTTGAAATATACTGTAAACATAAAGGACACATCCTAGTCCTTCCACAACATATTCTAATAAACCCCAAGACGACGCACCAGATAGTGTTAAGGGGAAGGTAGTCACTTTTTTTCTGGATCACCTTCTCCCTCATATTTAGCATAATAGTTTGAGATTTTAAGACTTTTGTTCAGTTAGTTTGGTGATTTTGAGACCTTTCGTCTCTTTTTCTTAGTCAATATTTAGACTTGTGCCATTTAGGGGACTTTCCTGGCGAGCGATAGCGAGCCTGTAATTTTAGAGAAAACCGGCCTTAGGCCGGGAAATTTTTCTACCGAAAAATGTAAATTTATCTTGAAAGAGGGTCTAGGGGGTATTTCTCTAAGCTTGGAGGAAACTCAAAAATAAATTCTATAAATTAATATATATAAAAAACAAGCACTACCATCTTCCAGTCTCCATGGCAACCTTTCGCTCGCCCTCAGTCTTAACTTCGGTCTAGTCTTATTTATTTATTATTTTTTTTGTATTTATTTTTTTTGGGTGGGGGGGGGGGGAAGAGTTATATAATTTGGTGCACTAAATTAATACCGAATATATAAACCTGTCGGCGTCCGAAGCTTACCTTTCTGCGGAATTACAGAATATATCACTACTGGTAACTCATTGCCGTTTCACACCTGAATTTCATAACCAGATGATAAAATAACGAACAGACACAGTTTTCAGTGTTTGTCACCTACTGTAGAGCATATGTCCATTACAACACATCTGTTCACTTACACCTAAATCCTGTTCATTCACGATGCAATTTGGATTTTAGTTTTCAAATTTTAATTTTTTAAAACCTTTGGAGACATTCAAGTCAGTATTTACTGTCGATTCGTAAAAGTAGGTAATAAAGCTTTTGTCATTTGTATATCCATAAATATATGAATGCGGATCATTGCATTCCAGCATTATAATTGTACATAACAGACTGAGTGAAGCATCTATTTGTTCTTAACTTGTGTTCATAGGTATGCGGCCTTGCGATGGTTAAAGTGGGCAGTCTTCCAGAAATTATGCGCTCCACATGTCCGGGCCTTATCAAAAAGTCTCATAAATTGTAGTTTCGGACTGTACCTAACGGCACACCGAACAATAAACACTTTATGGTAATGCAAGTTCAGGTATGGTCGAATACACATTCAGTAAACTGAGTGTATAAATCAGATTCCTTTTAAATTTCAGAGTTAAACTAAGTTACTTCCAACTTTTCTAAATTTTGCCATTCATTGGATGCCATTTGTGGCGTGTAGAGATAATTTATTAGTTCCTAAAGATTAGGCTAGTGTAAATCCTATATTGTAGTGCATTGGGAAAAACTAGTTTCCTACAAATTCATACACCAAGGCTAGGCCTAATACTTTTAAGTTTCAGTCTAAAGGATTTGGAGACACTGAAAATTAGACTTTCACTCAAAATAGAATAATTGGTATAGATTTAGACTTCCTAAAACTATAATAATTTGGTATGGATTTTGAAACCAAGAATCAAACTTAAACAATTTTATTTATACCGGTACCAAGTCAGTTCATTTTTCCCCAGACACAAATCAATAATAGTCCCGACCACCACCGTATCCTCTGGAGCCACCACGGTTATAACTGCTGCCGTAACCATCACCGTAGTTTCCGCTGCCGTAATGTCTGCCACCGTAGCTTCCGCCACCGTGATGTCCGCCATCATGTCGTCTGCTGCCGTAACCACCGCCGTGATGTCCGTCAGTGATGTAGTTACCGCTGCCGTAGCTTCCGCCACCGTCATGTCCGCCGCCGTAACCACCACCGTAGTTTCCGCTGCCGTAACTACAGCTTACCAGGGTCGCCATCGCACACAACACAAGTAGCAGCAGAATCTGAAACCGAAATAGAGATCAGTTAGCAGATCGATGCCTTAAGACATTACAATTGAATGCAAATTTAAGAAGTTAATTAAAGATTTAAATTACAAAAATTTGAATTTATGTTATTAAAACTATAAATACTGATTAAGAGCTACGTAAAACTATAAAATAATGGTATACATTTAATATGAACGATCTAGTTGGATTCTTAGCAAACTGGTTATAGGATTAAACATTACTTTCACAAAAATGGTACTTGATAAGTCACTAGGACAATCCAACGTTGAAGCAAATTAAGTTAAACTAAACATTCTGAAAATGTTGAAGGTGAAAACAAAGTCAATACTTACAGCCTTAGCCATGGTGAAGCTAGTTTCAATTGACAAGCTTCTGCAGTAGATTAACCAAACTGAAAATAAATTCTACTATAATCTAATTTATTAATTTCACTCCCAAACACCTCAAATATTAATGTAAGCATGTGATCCGACAAATTATCTTTACATACGTAAACGTTTTAAAAGTCTTTTAACAAATATTTAGAATACTTTGAAATCCAAGTACAATTAAACTATAATCTTCCATAAAGTTATCCAGATGGAAAGGTTACTTACGGATTCATAAAAGGTAAAATCTATAAAGAAGTTCCTGGAGCTTAGTGTATTTTAGTATGGATTAGTTAAAATACGAAGAGGCGATCAACCATTCTGGATTATTAAGACACTATGTCAAGAAAGCATCAGGATTGGAGCCCCTTTTCGAGAACCCCAGTCCCTTCTGCTATAAATGAAGTTTAGTCCTGGTATAGCAAGGGTTCGTACAATCGTTAACCCCGACGAAGTCTTTTTAACTTTATTCTAGCTATATGTAGACTATTTTGTGCAGTTTAAGAAAACAAATATATAGCAAAAAGGGTTAAGGGAGATTAACTAACTGGCCAGTTATTCAAGAGGCCCCATTTAAAATTAATAAAATCTATTAGCGTAAAGATAAAATTTAAAAGTCTCCGGTACTAGTTGATCACTATATTATGCATTTTGTCCAGTACGGTCGCGCTAATGAGTCATGTCCCAGCTGTCATTAAGTTTGGCTTGCTCTGTGCTGTATTAATTTAATCAGGTGTTGAATTTGGAGAGTAAGTGTAGGATCATAGTTGTATAGCTCACCCAAAAATATGAAATTTTTAAATATTTCTAGATACCAATTATTGCTCAAAACATATTGGTTCAGAGTAATCACTTATTAGGCCGACTGTACAGTTTATCAAAGTTCCAGCTGACCCACCCTCGCTCTGGGGCTCTCAGAATTATCTGGCAATACTGGTGTAGGAAGGATTACAAAGATAGAGATTGGTAGATATGATTTCTGCTAGATCATAGTTAGAACATATACTAAACAAAGGAAAGTAAGTCCATCTCAAATAAAAATACATACATTGCTAGGCGTGATACTGAACATTAACCCAAAGTTTGTAGATTTGCTTAAATATTAAAGTAATTATATCCACAGATTGGCAACGCATGTAAAACCTGCTGGCTGCCACAACGTACTTTACTCAATATTATAAGAATACATACCGTATTTCAATTTTATTGGTGGCTGCTTAATGAAGGAGCATATAGTCTTCACAACGTCAACATTACAGTCTAATTTTCAGTAATCTACAAGACAGACATAGGCAACACATTAATGGCAAGAGTTATCCCTGCACCGCTACACCAGTATTGCCAGCTAATTCTGCGAGCCCCAGAGAGAGGGAGAGTCAGCTGGAACTTTGACCAATTGTACATAGACATATCCTGACCCCCAACACGAACCGCCGAGTTCTGAATGGTAGGCATACAATAATTAATTTTATGGAGATTTGCTATGGCTCGCCAGGTATAAATCAACACCTCGATGGGGATAAAAGTCTCAAAACAGTAGGCTTTAATAGGGCCAAATGGATAAAACCAAGAGATTGAAGTAAAAGCAAGTCACAACCCTTAAAAATTGAGCACTCCTACACAATATATCTTATAGTTACCAGAGGAGGAGTGTTTGCTTGAAGAAGGCGGGAGGTGGACTGATTACTGTCTTGTGTGTGCTCTCCACCTCACCTCGCCTCCACCCTCCACCTCTCGCTCTCGCTCTCTCTTTCCCCCCTCTCTCTCTCTCTCTATCTATCTATCTATCTATCTGTGGTCAACTGTGTCAAAGGCTTTTGACAGATCTAAAAATACACTAATTGTAAACAGTCTATCATCAAAGGCTGCAAGTACGTCATTACTAAATTTTATTAGCGCAGTTTCCGTTGATTTTTCACACCTAAATCCATACTGGGCATCAGAAATTATACGGTTCGGTAAACAAAATTAATTTAGTCTATTATACATTAGTTTCTCTAATATTTTGCTCATAACAGGTAAAACTGATATGGGCCGGTGATTATTAAATAGCGTCTTATCCCCAGATTTATATATTGGTAACACCTTCGCAATTTTAAGATGATCGGGAAAAATACCCGTGAAAAAGGACATATTACAGAGGTATAAAACAACTTGTGACATAGAAGGCATCACGATTCGTAATATTTTCATAGGTATCCCATCACAGCCTGGAGAGGAATCCCGCAGTTGGCTAACTGTATTTAGTAATTCTTCTGTAGTAACTGGAGGCATTAAGAATGTTGATGCTTGTGGATTAGTTAAGTATGAATTAAAGGAAACAATTGACTCTGATGTTTTCAGCTAGATTTTTCCCGACTTTGACAAAGTATGAATTAAACTGGTGTGCTATTACATCTGGTTCTTTAATTTCATTGTTGTTATGAATAAATGTATCACTTAATTTGCTGTATTTTTGTCTTCCTAGAACGGAGTTAATTATATTCCAAGCCTTTTTACCGTCACCAGCAGCTTCTTCCAACTTTTGTTTATGGTTGTTGTTGTTGTTGTTGTTCCCCAAGCTGCCTGGCCGAACAGCCCCAAGGCCCCGAGTAAGGCCAAGGCCATAAACGAGCGACCCCACAGAACCCTCCCTGCCGACCACAATAAAGCCTGGGTGACCGAAGCCACTCCATGGCGGGGGGCTGAGAGGGTGCGTAAACGCCCGGGAAACCAAAGCCCCACCCAGGGCCCTGTGCCCCTCAGCAATTATGAAGAGAAAGTTGAGGGGCAAAGGAATAATGTGACGCTTTAGCTTCCAATCTTGGTAGATTGGGAGGTCAATCCACGGAAGAGACGCCGTCACTCGAGATCTAGAAAATATATAAGTAAAAGGAACAGTCAGAGTAAGCTATGGGTATGGCAGAGATCGCTCAGGTCTCACTCTGATAGACCAGCCCATCACCAGTATGGTAGTTTCCTTTGGCTGTTCGTATAGAGGTCGTAACTTGATTACGAAGCCTACGGCATCTCTCTCCATACGTGATATGTTTTATGGCATATTTTTTCGCTAATTTATTTTTTCTTTGATCATCTCTTGTATTTCCGGTGTTATATAAGGCTTATATAGATGATTTACCTTAATTCGTTTTGTAATAATAGGAAAATGTTTGTTAAACAAAGCTGTAAATATTGTCATAAGATTACTATATATTACATTGGGGTTATTTGAACTATAAACTATTTCCCATGAAACCACTTCTATTGCTTCTTTAAATTGGTTAATGTTATCAGTACTGTAGTTTCTATAGGTAATTTCTTGTTCTTCTTTTTCAGCTTGCTCTAGTGATGATTTTGTACTAGTATGGAAACATGCAAATACTGGAAAGTGATCTGTTATTCTAGAATGAACTATGCCACTCATTATGTGCTGGCTGAAATTGTTTGACCATAGTTGGTCTATAATAGCAGCCGTTGTTGACGTCACTCTTGTAGGTTTAATAATTGAATTAAAGAACAATTTTGAATGAGAAAGGGAAATTAAATTGTCTACACAATTATCATTTGCGCTCTTCAATAAGTCAAGGTTATAATCACCTGCAATATAACACAGTTTATCCTCTTCACTCACCTTTGAAAGAATAGTTATATTTATCTAAAAAACTACCAAAATCAGTATGGGGCCTTCTGTATATAATACCAACAACAGTATTTTTTGAATCCTTATTATGAATTTCAATGAACACAGTTTCAATGCTATCGTACTGAAAAGTTAAATCGTTTCTTATGGTATATTTATATCCTGTTTTTATAAACATCGCCACTCCACCACTGTTGCGTGTATAGTTGTTAGTAATCTTTTCATAATTAGGAATTGTGTACAATTGCTCAATTTCGTTGGTTAATTTGGTTTCACATAAACCGATAACATTAAAATTGTATGCAAGAGGACTCAGACAGTTCTCAGAAAATTCCTCAAAATGTAGTGGTACACTATTTATATTATAACACATTATGTTAAAGCTATTTTGAGCTGGGAGCTGATCTTGAGGAGTATTAGGAAAGAGATAATTACATGAAGGGAATTTATAGTTCAGCGAATTTACCAAATAATTATCAGGGTCTATTTCATTGTCATGCCTATCTTCATTTATATTTACATGATTGAATGTAAGATTGTCCAGAATATCAAAGGGCATTATATCATTATTTTCTAAAGGATCATTATTTATCATGTGACGCCTCCCGGCGTTAGCAGAATGGTTGCGTGGGGCATTGCAGCTCGCTAGCGCTCGCCAGGATGGGGGGATAGGCTACAGTTGTCCTAGAATGATCTGCTTTATTTCATTAGTGTCGTGTTGCCACAGACAGTCTAGAAATGATCTTTGTTTTGGTCTCTGACCGCGCCTTATATTTTATATTCGCTATAATATAAATGTTGCTTGTGTGGGAGGCGAGCAGACCTCTATACGAACAGCCAAAGGAAACTACCATACTGGTGATGGGCTGGTCTATCAGAGTGAGACCTGAGCGATCTCTGCCATACCCATAGCTTACTCTGACTGTTCCTTTTACTTATATATTTTCTAGATCTCGAGTGACGGCGTCTCTTCCGTGGATTGACCTCCCAATCTACCAAGATTGGAAGCTAAAGCGTCACATTATTCCTTTGCCCCTCAACTTTCTCTTCATAATTGCTGAGGGGCACAGGGCCCTGGGTGGGGCTTTGGTTTCCCGGGCGTTTACGCACCCTCTCAGCCCCCCGCCATGGAGTGGCTTCGGTCACCCAGGCTTTATTGTGGTCGGCAGGGAGGGTTCTGTGGGGTCGCTCGTTTATGGCCTTGGCCTTACTCGGGGCCTTGGGGCTGTTCGGCCAGGCAGCTTGGGGAACAACAACAACAACAACAACCATAAACAAAAGTTGGAAGAAGCTGCTGGTGACGGTAAAAAGGCTTGGAAAATAATTAACTCCGTTCTAGGAAGACAAAAATACAGCAAATTAAGTGATACATTTATTCATAACAACAATGAAATTAAAGAACCAGATGTAATAGCACACCAGTTTAATTCATACTTTGTCAAAGTCGGGAAAAATCTAGCTGAAAACATCAGAGTCAATTGTTTCCTTTAATTCATACTTAACTAATCCACAAGCATCAACATTCCTAATGCCTCCAGTTACTACAGAAGAATTACTAAATACAGTTAGCCAACTGCGGGATTCCTCTCCAGGCTGTGATGGGATACCTATGAAAATATTACGAATCGTGATGCCTTCTATGTCACAAGTTGTTTTATACCTCTGTAATATGTCCTTTTTCACGGGTATTTTTCCCGATCATCTTAAAATTGCGAAGGTGTTACCAATATATAAATCTGGGGATAAGACGCTATTTAATAATCACCGGCCCATATCAGTTTTACCTGTTATGAGCAAAATATTAGAGAAACTAATGTATAATAGACTAAATGAATTTTGTATAGCGAACCGTATAATTTCTGATGCCCAGTATGGATTTAGGTGTGGAAAATCAACGGAAACTGCGCTAATAAAATTTAGTAATGACGTACTTGCAGCCTTTGATGATAGACTGTTTACAATTAGTGTATTTTTAGATCTGTCAAAAGCCTTTGACACAGTTGACCACAGATAGATAGATAGATAGAGAGAGAGAGAGAGAGAGAGAGAGAGAGAGAGAGAGAGAGAGAGAGAGAGAGAGGGGGGAAAGAGAGAGCGAGAGCGAGAGGTGGAGGGTGGAGGCGAGGTGAGGTGGAGAGCACACACAAGACAGTAATCAGTCCACCTCCCGCCTTCTTCAAGCAAACACTCCTCCTATGGTAACTATTAGATATATTGTGTAGGAGTGCTCAATTTTTAAGGGGTGTGACTTGCTTTTACTTAAATCTCTGGGTTTTATCCATTTGGCTCTATTAAAGCCTACTGTTTTGAGACTTTTATCCCCATCGAGGTGTTGATTTATACCTGGCGAGCCATAGCAAATCTCCATAAAATTAATTATTGTATGCCTACCATTCATAACTCGGCGGTTCGTGTTGGGGGTCAGGATATGTCTATGTACAATTGGTCAAAGTTCCAGCTGACTCACACTCTCTCTGGGGCTCGCAGAATTAGCTGGCAATACTGGTGTAGCGGTGCAGGGATAACTCTTGCCATTAATGTGTTGCCTATGTCTGTCTTTTAGATTACTGAAAATTAGACTGTAATGTTGACGTTATGAAGACTATATGCTCCTTCATTAAGCAGCCACCAATAAAACTGAAATACGGTATGTATTCTTTTAATATTGAGTAAAGTACGTTGTGGCAGCCAGCAGGTTTTACATGCGTTGCCAATCTGTGGATATAATTACTTTAATATTTAAGCAAATTTACAAACTTTGGGTTAATGTTCAGTATCACGCCTAGCAATGTATGTATTTTTATTTGAGATGGACTTGCTTTCCTTTGTTTAGTATATGTTCTAACTATGATATAGCAGAAATCATATCTACCAATCTCTATCTTTGTAATCCTTCCTACACCAGTATTGCCAGATAATTCTGAGTGCCCCAGAGCGAGGGTGGGTCAGCTGGAACTTTGATAAACTGTACAGTCGGCCTAATAAGTGATTACTCTGAACCAATATGTTTTGAGCAATAATTGGTATCTAGAAATCTTTAAAAATTTCATATTTTTGGGTGAGCTATACAACTATGATCCTACACTTACTCTCCAAATTCAACACATGATTAAATTAATACAGCACAGAGCAAGCCAAACTTAATGACAGCTGGGATGACTCATTAGCGCGACGGTACTGGACAAAATGCATAATATAGTGATCAACTAGTACCGGAGACTCTTTTAAATTTTATCTTTACGCTAATAGATTTTATTAATTTTAAATTGGGCCTCTTGAATAACTGGCCAGTTAGTTCATCTCTCTTAACCCTTTTTGCTACAAATTTGTTTTCTTAAACTGCACAAAATAGTCTACATATAGCTAGAATAAAGTGAAAAAGACTAAGTCGGGGTTAACGATTGTACGAACCCTTGCTATACCAGGACTAAACTTAATCTATAGCAGAAGGGACTGGGGTTCTCAAAAAGGGGCTCCAATCCTGATGCTTTCTTGACCTAGTGTCTTAATAATCCAGAATGGTTGATCGCTTCTTCGTATTTTAACTAATCCATACTAAAATACACGTAAGCTCCAGGAACTTCTTTATAGATTTTACCTTTTATGAATCCGTAAGTAACCTTTCCATCTGGTTAACTTTATGGAAGGTTATAGTTTAATTGTACTTGGATTTCAAAGTATTCTAAATATTTGTTAAAAGACTTTTAAAACTTACGTATGTAAAGATAATTTGTAGGATCACATGCTTACATTAATATTTGAGGTGTTTGGGAGTGAAATTAATAAATTAGATTATAGTAGAATTTATTTTCAGTTTGGTTAATCTACTGCAGAAGCTTGTCAATTGAAACTAGCTTCACCATGGCTAAGGCTGTAAGTATTGACTTTGTTTTCACCTTCAACATTTTCAGAATTTTTAGTTTAACTTAATTTGCTTCAACGTTGGATTGTCCTAGTGACTTATCAAGTACCATTTTTGTGAAAGTAATGTTTAATCCTATAAGCAGTTTGCTAAGAATCCAACTAGATCGTTCATATTAAATTTATACCATTATTTTATAGTTTTACGTAGCTCTTAATCCGTATTTATAGTTTTAATAACATAAATTCAAATTTTTGTAATTTAAATCTTTAATTAACTTCTTAAATTTGCATTCAATTGTAATGTCTTAAGGCATCGATCTGCTAACTGATCTCTATTTCGGTTTCAGATTCTGCTGCTACTTGTGTTGTGTGCGATGGCGACCCTGGTAAGCTGTAGTTACGGCAGCGGAAACTACGGTGGTGGTTACGGCGGCGGACATCACGGTGGCGGAAGCTACGGCAGCGGTAACTACATCACTGACGGACATCACGGCGGTGGTTACGGCAGCAGACGACATGATGGCGGACATCACAGTGGCGGAAGCTACGGTGGCAGACATTACGGCAGCGGAAACTACGGTGATGGTTACGGCAGCAGTTATAACCGTGGTGGCTCCAGAGGATACGGTGGTGGTCGGGACTATTATTGATTTGTGTCTGGGGGAAAATGAACTGACTTGGTACCGGTATAAATAAAATTGTTTAAGTTTGATTCTTGGTTTCAAAATCCATACCAAATTATTATAGTTTTAGGAAGTCTAAATCCATACCAATTATTCTATTTTGAGAGAAATCTAATTTTGAGTGTCTCCAAATCCTTTAGACTGAAACTTAAAAGTATTAGGCCTAGCCTTGGTGTATGAATTTGTAGGAAACTAGTTTTTCCCAATGCACTACAATATAGGATTTACACTAGCCTAATCTTTAGGAACTAATAAATTATCTCTACACGCCACAAAACGCCACAAATGGCATCCAATGAATGGCAAAATTTAGAAAAGTTGGAAGTAACTTAGTTTAACTCTGAAATTTAAAAGGAATCTGATTTATACACCCAGTTTACTGAATGTGTATTCGACCATACCTGAACTTTCATTACCATTAAGTGTTTATTGTTCGGTGTGCCGTTAGGTACAGTCCGAAACTACAATTTATGAGACTTTTTGATAGGGCCCGGACATGTGGAGCGCATAATTTCTGGAAGACAGTCTACTTTAACCATCGCAAGGCCGCATACCTATGAACACCAGTTAAGAACAAATAGATGCTTCACTCCGTCTGCTATGTACACCCAGAAGTGAAAGTCTCTGCATAGGGTTTACCCCCTACTCCTACTACCCCAGAAGGTAGGAACGGGGTGGGCCCTGCCCAGTCCCCCTTACTACTCCTACCCAAGGCAGAAGGGACGGGATGGTGCCAGTCAGTCCCCCCTTCCTTCCCCTACCCTATAATGGAGAGATTAAACAAGCAGGCCCCCCACTCGCACCCTACCCCAACCCCACACAGGAGGAAACCGCCGATTACAACCATTGTTTTCCACGAACACTGAATAAAGAATCCTTGCAACGAGGCCGAGACCATGTCCGTAATTGGTAATCTATATATATTCTATGTATGCTGGAACAATATTGCAATAAATTATCTGATTTTACAGAATGAAGATCATTTACACTATCTGTCACCTATCTGTAGCTTGACACCCAAACACTTATGATTTATGCGTAATTAGTATTCTATCCTGTTTGTATTTATAATGTAAATTTCCAATACCATCACCCCTTCTAGTTATTTACAAATTATTGTATTCACCCGTGGCCAACCCTTCGGGGATCACGGCGCCAGGCAAAAGATAGATAGATCGATAGTATTCACCCACCCACGCAATATGCATTGGTATTTAATGGATTTGCACATTGAAATGGTAATCTTGTAATTTTTGAATACCTCTGAAGAGATGTTGGAACTTACTAAAAAACATATTGTATGGATTGCTTAATTGATTATAAGTGGTATATTCATTCAATGCTCGATCCGTGGTTAGGCTTTTTGGTGCATATTCGAGAATCTCTCTCTCTCTCTCTCTCTGAAAATGTTGTCTCGGTTCTTAAGGGATACCAACAGATTTTTCATTTACTTTTGTAATTATTATTTGTATTGCTTCTACATTAGCACACATCTATTATTAACGTTAATCTTTAGTGCAAGTTAATCAGAATCAATTAGATTAATAGTGTAACTGAATAGTTAGGGTCATAGGATTTATCCTGAATAATGTTGGCAGGCCTGAACTGTAATAACTGGTGTTCCAGTAGTAGCAGAAGAGTTGGTAAAAAGCTCTATATGAAGAACCATACTAATCTCACTCCTAATGTCAGAAAGCAATAAGGGTTAAACGAGACTCAAACTATGCAAGTATGTAGTTCGGGGGAGGAAAGGTGATAGTTTAGCAGCCGACACAGGAAAATCAGCTTTAGAACACCATGAATAGAGACTCATTTAGTATCAAAGTTTAAACACGGTTACCAGTTACTCTAAATATACCAATAACTCATGATGGAAATGCTTTACCACAAATGTTTGCCTCGATGTTAATTAATTGTTCAATATATATATACATATATATATATATATATATATATATATATATATCCGACGTGAGATATGTCTACCAATTGCTTACTACTGCTAATTACAGTGATGTTATCATATCTGTTATATATATATATATATATATGCGTGATTTTACAGTAGGCCTATTGAGTTATGCACGAAATATATACTGTAGGCCTATGCAGTTTGCTATACTATTTAGTAACCCACGTCCTTGATAATATTTAGTAACCCACTTCCTTGATAAGATTTAGAAACCCACTTCCCTGATACTATTTAGTAACCCACTTCCTTGATAATATGTTCCAATAGGTGTTATACACCGTGACACCATATAATACAATAATTCATTACTAGATTATACTGCTTTATAATACAATAATTCATTACTAGATTATACTGCTTTATAATACAATAATTCATTACTAAATTATACTGCTTTATAATACAATAATTCATTACTAGATTATACTGCTTTATAATACAATAATTCATTACTAGATTATACTGCTTTATATACAATAATTCATTACTAGATTATACTGCTTTATAATACAATAATTCATTACTAGATTATACTGCTTTATAATACAATAAGTCATTACTAGATTATACTGCTTTATAATACAATAATTCCTTACTAGATTATACTGCTTTATAATACAATAATTCATTACTAGATTATACTGCTTTATAATACAATAATTCATTACTAGATTATACTGCTTTATAATACAATAATTCATTACTAAATTATACTGCTTTATAATACAATAATTCATTACTAGATTATACTGCTTTATAATACAATAATTCATTACTAGATTATACTGCTTTATATACAATAATTCATTACTAGATTATACTGCTTTATAATACAATAATTCATTACTAGATTATACTGCTTTATAATACAATAAGTCATTACTAGATTATACTGCTTTATAATACAATAATTCATTACTATATTATACTGCTTTATAATACAATAATTCATTACTAGATTATACTGCTTTATAATACAATAATTCATTACTAGATTATACTTCTTTATAATACAATAATTCATTACTAGATTATACTGCTTTATAATATTATAATTCCTTACTAGATTATACTGCTTTATAATACAATAATTCATTACTAGATTATACTGCTTTATAATGCAATAATTCATTACTAGATTATACTGCTTTATAATACAATAATTCATTACTAGATTATACTGCTTTATAATACAATAATTAATTACTAGATTATACTGCTTTATATACAATAATTCATTACTAGATTATACTGCTTTATAATACAATAATTCATTACTAGATTATACTGCTTTATAATACAATAATGCATTACTAGATTATACTGCTTTATAATACAATAATTCATTACTAGATTATACTGCTTTATAATACAATAATTAATTACTAGATTATACTGCTTTATAATACAATAATTCATTACTAGATTATACTGCTTTATAATACAATAATTCATTTCTAGATTATACTGCTTTATAATATAATAATTCATTACTAGATTATACTGCTTTATAATACAATGATTCATTACTAGATTATACTGCTTTATAATACAATAATTAATTACTAGATAATACTGCTTTATAATACAATAATTCATAACTAGATTATACTGCTTTATAATACAATAATTCATTACTAGATTATACTGCTTTATAATACAATAATTAATTACTAGATTATACTGCTTTATAATACAATAATTAATTACTAGATTATACTGCTTTATAATACAATAATTCATTACTAGATTATACTGCTTTATAATACAATAATTAATTACTAGATTATACTGCTTTATAATACAATAATTCATTACTAGATTATACTGCTTTATAATACAATAATTCATTACTAGATTATACTGCTTTATAATACAATAATTCATTACTAGATTATACTGCTTTATAATACAATAATTCATTACTAGATTATACTGCTTTATAATACAATAATTCATTACTAGATTATACTGCTTTATAATACAATAATTCATTACTAGATTATACTGCTTTATAATACAATAATTCATTACTAGATTATACTGCTTTATAATACAATAATTCATTACTAGATTATACTGCTTTATAATACAATAATTCATTACTAGATTATACTGCTTTATAATACAATAATTAATTACTAGATTATACTGCTTTATAATACAATAATTCATTACTAGATTATACTGCTTTATAATACAATAATTCATTACTAGATTATACTTCTTTATAATACAATAATTAATTACTAGATTATACTGCTTATAATACAATAATTCATTACTAGATTATACTGCTTTATAATACAATAATTCATTACTAGATTATACTGCTTTATAATACAATAATTCATTACTAGATTATACTGCTTTATAATACTACTAAATAGCAAACATGGCATATTGTTATGCTGTCAAATGTAAAGCGAGTAGCTATTGTATTGTTGTGTATAATTTCTACATGATAATACATGTATAACAAATCATATATTAACCCTCTGAGAATCGATGACACTCTTCTTTTCTGCTTTATGGCTATTATTAGACGATTTAATTCAGATTAGGACATTATTTCACATTGGTCCTTCCTAAGCTATAATTTTTCGTCTAATCATAGCCAGGATAAACAATCAAAATGCGTCAAAACCGTCAGAGGGTAAGTTAATGAAGGTAAACACGATACCATTACTTATGAAATTGATAATGGTGTGTGTGTGTGTCAACCTCCTGTCTGGCATTGGGCTGGGATGTAAGTGTGCGTGGGGGGGAGTGGGGGAAGTTTGTTCTCTTCATGGGAGGGGAGGGGAAGGAAGGGGTGACAGACAGGCACACTCTGCCCCTTCTGCCTGGGGTAGGAGTAGTAAGGGGGACTGGGCAGGGACCACCCCGTTCCTAGCTTCTGGGGTAGTAGGAGTAGGGGGTAAACCCTATGCAGGGACTTTCACTTCTGGGTGTACAATTATAATGCTGGTATGCAATGATCCGCATTCATATATATATGGATATACAAATGACAAAAGCTTTATTACCTACTTTTACGAATCGACAGTAAATACTGACTTGAATGTCTCCAAAGGTTTTAAGAAATTAAAATTTGAAAACAAAAATCCAAATTGCATCGTGAATGAACAGGATTTAGGTGTAAGTGAACAGATGTGTTGTAATGGACATATGCTCTACAGTAGGTGACAAACACTGAAAACTGTCTGTTCGTTATTTTATCATCTGGTTATGAAATTCAGGTGTGAAACGGCAATGAGTTACCAGTAGTGATATATTCTGTAATTCCGCAGAAAGGTAAGCTTCGGACGCTGACAGGTTTATATATTCGGTATTAATTTAGTGCACCAAATTATATAACTCTTCCCCCCCCCACCCAAAAAAAATAAATACAAAACAAAATAATAAATAAATAAAACTAGACCGAATTTAAGACTGAGGGCGAGCGAAAGGTTGCCATGGAGACTGGAAGATGGTAGTGCTTGTTTTTTATATATATTAATTTATAGAATTTATTTTTGAGTTTCCTCCAAGCTTAGAGAAATACCCCCTAGACCCTCTTTCAAGATAAATTTAAATTTTTCGGTAGAAAAATTTCCCGGCCTAAGGCCGGTTTTCTCTAAAATTACAGGCTCGCTATCGCTCGCCAGGAAAGCCACCTAAATGGCTCAAGTCTAAATATTGACTAAGAAAAAGAGACGAAAGGTCTCAAAATCACCAAACTAACTGAACAAAAGTCTTAAAATCTCAAACTATTATGCTAAATATGAGGGAGAAGGTGATCCAGAAAAAAAGTGACTACCTTCCACTTAACACTATCTGGTGCGTCGTCTTGGGGTTTATTAGAATATGTTGTGGGAGGACTAGGATGTGTCCTTTATGTTTACAGTATATTTCAAAACAATTACACATTTGGAGTCCTAAACTAGATTCCAAACTCAATCCAGCTGCTCAACTGCTGACACTCACTCACTCACACTCTCTCTCTCTCTCACTCACACACTCTCTCTTAACAGCTGCACTATTTGTCAATGAGAGTACAACTAAGAATGACAAATATTATCCGTAATATTAGAAATCTTCCATATGAAGTAAGGTTGATGAAATTAGGCCTACATTCGTTAAGACGGTATCACACGAGCACTTTTTCCCTCAACATTTATCCTCAACACTGATCTGGTAGCTTATGAGGGCAACATTTGGTATATTACGGCTACCTAAATTCATCTATAATCAGTCTAGTTTCCGATTCCAGTGCAAAATATTCCCGAAATGTTGCCAGAAAAATTTTGATCATTGAATGTTGACTATAAAATCTCTCGTGTGATACCGGCTTTAGAGAGACGCAGAGTTAGAAGGGATATGATAGAGGTGTTCAAGTGGGTTAGTGCGATAAATAAAGGGGACAGGAAAGATGTACTGAACCTCAGTGATAACGAAAGAACTCGAAACAAATGGTTTCAATTAAATTTTGTTTCAGAAAAGATATGCAGTATTTGTTCGGTAACAGAGTTGTAGACTTGTGGAATGGGATACTGGGTGATATTGTAGAATCAAGAACGATAGAGCTTCAACATAAAATTAGATAGGCATATGGATAAATAAATATAAAGTAGACGTGCCGTTTCGACCAAAATCAAAACGGCATACCCATCTCTGCGATGGGTCACCATCATCACTACTAGGCACTATCACCATTACTATCATCAGCACTACTACTATTATAGTCATCACTATTACTTTTACCATCATCACTACTACTCTCATCACTACAAGTTTCAACATCATCACTACTACTCACCATCATCACTACTGCTGTCACCATCGTCACTACCATCATCACTACTGTCATCATTATCAATACAACTATCAACATTACTTGTTACCATCATCACTACTATTATGACCATCATCACTACTACTAGTATTGTCACCATCATATCTACTACTGTCATCATCATCACTACTGTAATCATCATCAATACAACTACAACCATCATCACTACTATCACCATCAATCCCACTATTACTACCATCACTTCTAATGTCAACTAAACTAACTTAACCTATCAAATGCGGAGCGAGATGTTTTCGCCCCCAGAAATATGGGGCACACACACAGAACACCATCATCATTGCTGGGGGGGGGGGGGGGGGAATAAAACCTTATTTTGGATCTAAAATCATAAATATTGCACAAATTCAAAACATCTTTTTTGACTGACGTTTGCAGTCACCCAAATGTTCGTGTGAAATTTGGTGAAAATCCGTCCAACGGTCTAGGAGGAGTTCAGTGACAGACGGACGACGACAACGACAGACATTTTTTTTGGGTGGTACTCACTATACGGGGGAGCGATACCAAACTCTGCTTACGCAAAGTTGATAAAATATAAAGTAGATGTGCCGTTTTGCCCAAAATCAAAACGGCATACCCAACTCTGCGATGGGTCAACATCATCACTACTAGTCACTATCACCATTACTATCACCAACAATACTACTATTATAGTCATCACTACTACTCTTACCATCATCACCACTACTCTCATCATCACTACTACTGTAATCATCACTACAACTTTCACCATCATCACTACTACTGTCACCATTGTCACTACCATCATCACTAATGTCATCATTATCACTACAACTATCGTCATTACTTTTCACCATCATCACTACTACTAGTACTGTCACCATCATATCTACTACTGTCATCATCATCACTACCATCATCATCACTACAACTACAACCATTATCACTACAATTATCATCACCACCAATATTATCACTATTTTCGCTACAATTACCATCATCCCCACTATTACTACCATCACTTCTAATGTCAACTAAACTAACTTAATTTTTAACCTAACAAATGCGGGGTGAGATGTTTTCACCCCCAGAACGAAGGCGTTCTGTGTGTGTGCCCCTATGTGGCACACACACGCAGAACGCCTTCATTGCAGGGGGGGGGGGTGTAAAACCATATTTTGGATCTAAAATCATAACTATTGCACAAATTCAAAAAATCTGTTTTAACTGACGTTCGCATTCACCCAACAAATGTTCTTGTGAAATTTGGTGAAAATCCGTCCAACGGTCTAGGAGGAGTTTGGAGACAGTTGGACGACGACGACGACGACAGAAGTTGACGACGACGACGACGACGACGACGACAGAGTTGATAAATGGTAGCCCACAAGACGTTGAATCAACTTTCGTACGATATTGGCTCTTTCTGGTTGAGTGCGCCAGTTTGAACTCAGTGTTTGGGCAATCTGTGAGGAATAATGCGTTGATAGTAGTTAAATACATACATACATAAAATTTTAAGACTGAGTGTTCCACACATAAGTGCAGTTTCAGTCTCTTGTCCTAATGGCGGCGTTCCAGGCAACCCTGTTAAGGGCTGCTTCACTTGTCAAGTTCTTGGATTTGAGATCGGCGCGTATAGTCCGATCCCAGGTCTTCCTCGGTCCACCCCTTGGTGCAGCTCCCTCCACAATCACAGACCTGCATTTTTTCACCCAATTTTGTTCATCCATTCTCTCCACATGTCCATACCATCCCAGTCTACTTGTACGCATCACCTCGCTAATACTCTTTATACCTAAACATCTCCTCAGCTCAACATTTGTTATTCTATCCTGTAGCCTGGCCCCACATCCATCTCACCATTCTCATCTCATTACGCTCCATTCTGTTGACATCCACTACTTTAACGGCCCATGTTTCTGAGGCATACGTCATTGCACTTCTAACACATGAGGCATACACCTTTCCCTTCAGGGGGAGAGGCATTCTTTTCATGGTCAGGATTGGCATCAATTCTCTGAACTTCCCCCAGCCACACCTAATTCTAGCAACAGTGGCAGCCTCGGCCCCACCACCGGCAGAGATGGTATCTCCTAGGTAACAAAACTTGTTCACCAGCTCCAAAGACTCATTTCCAAAATTCACAGCCACAGGATCATCACTTAACACAAGCTCGCCTTTGCACACTACGCACTCAAATTTCTCAATTTCTGACTTATCCTTCGGCAGGGGCCCCTTTATTGTACTACAGCGCTTACTTCCATGGTGTACCCAACATCGACAGATGCTACATTGAATTGAGTTAACGCCCACTCCCTTTCCACACACTGCACATGGGTATGCACCGCTCTTTTCCACATTGCCTCGTCTCAAACCACAATGCATAACCTTGGTTTTGTTAATATAGACTCTTAAACCCTTGCTCGCCATGCCCTCTCTCTACTCTCTGAATTTGGCCTCAGCATCCTGCATACTGTCAGCTATTAGGACTAAATCGTCTGCATAAAACAGTTCCAACGGGAGTCCGCCTCTAAAAACTCTAGACAGCGCCTCCAAGACCATAATAAAGAGGAGGGGGCTTAACACTGAACCCTGATGGACTCCAACACGGACTGCGAACTCATCACTCAGTACACCCTTCACCCTCACCGAACTTCGCGAATCCTCATACATCTTCATTATCACACGCACCAGCCACTCTTCCACACCAAGTTTCCTCATAGCCCACTGTACAACATCTCTAGGTACCCTATCAAAGGCCTTCTCCAGGTCCACAAACACAAAGTAAAGATCCCTGCCTTTTAGTAAGTATCTTTCCTGTATCTGCCTGACTACGAAGATAGCATCGGTTGTACCACGTCCTGGCATAAAACCAAACTGCATATCATCAATAGAGATGCTTTGCCTGATCAAACCCTCAAGGACTCGCTCACAGACCTTCATGATTTGGTCAAGCATTTTCAGGCCCCTATAATTTCCTCTATCTAGCGCATCCCCTTTTCCTTTGTATATATTTACTATTACACTTTTGAGCCAATCCTCTGGGATTTTCTCATCTTTAATATTGGTGTTTATCAACTCAGTGACTAAGTTTACACCAATCTCCCCTGAGGCTTTTATCATCTCAGCGACAATGTCGAGCAACCTGGAGCTTTACCGTCCTTCATTTTATTGATTGCGTCGCTCACTACAGCTGGTGCTATCAAAGGAGGGGGCCCAGATATTGGTTTTTCGATACTAAGCTGTTCCTTATCCCATTCAAACTCTACATTTAGCAATCATTCATAGTGTACCTTCCATGCTTCTCTGATTTCATTTTCTGCATACACAATCTTCCCATTATCATCTCTAACACACTGTTCACCAATAATATCCCTACTGTCATTTTTAACTCGCCTAGCTAGGTTGAAGATCCCATTGGGATTGTCAGTGTTACACACTTGTTCGAGGACCAGGTCCTTAATGCGATTTTTAGCATTGTAAATAACTTTTGGCAGTTCGTTTAGCTGCCTGGTATTCCTCCCTGCTGCCTCCTTTCTTCCATGCTTTGAAGCATCTCCTTTTCTCTTTCACAGCATGTTCTACCTCATCGTTCCACCACCAAGAGGTCTTATTCCTGGGGTGACCCTTTGTTTTCCCACAGACTTTGTCAGTGGCAGCGATAAGGCTATGCTTAAGGAAGTTCCATTGGCTATTTACATCGTTAGGCCTAGCTTCCTTATTTCTATTAATTTCCTCCAGTTCATTATGAAACCTATCCCTAACTTCCTTGTCCTTCAGCAGCCACACTTTCCTTTTGGGTATGTAAACCTTCTTGCGCTTAGGATCTCTGTATAAGCTCATGTCGCACACAAGTAGCTTATGCTGGGGGATACATTCTTCGATCGGGATGACCTTTACATCTCGAACTAGTTTCCAGTCTTTCCTGTTAACCAAGAAGTAATCTAACTGGCTACTGGAGACCCCAGAGTTATATGTGATCAGGTGGGTCTGTTTTTTCTTGAACTTTGTGTTACACACAACCATGTTGAGTGCAACGCAGGACTCCAATATATATTCGCCTTCTAGATTTCTCCTTCCGTAACCAATTCCTCCATGTACCCCCTCGTATCCATCTGCAGATGCTCCCATGTGACCATTGAGGTCCCCCCCCCCCCCCACGATAGTTATTTCGTTCTCCGAGAGGCCTGAAATGACACTGACGGTGTCATTCCAGAAGTCCTCTTTTATCTCTTTCTGTAAACCAGCCTGTGGGGCATATGCAGATATCACATTCAGAATTCTTTCACCAACTTTCAACTTCAAAACAATCAGCCTTTCACTGACTCTCGTAATCTGAAGCACACTTTCCGCCAGCTCTTCAGCCACCAGAACACCCACTCCTCCTTTCGCTTTATCAGTCTCCACACCCATCCAGTATATCCTATATCTTTTCCTCCTTCCGACAATCCACTGTACCCCATGCCTCTTCCAGAGTGTTTCCTGGGTACAGCAGACGTCCACTCGCCTCCTTTCACACATCTCAGCCACTTCATTCGCACGCAGATTCAAACTACCAACATTCACACTAGCAAGTCTGAGTTTGTGGGGGGCATTTGTCATTGTCCTGTGCGGTTTTGTTTCATCGGACTTACGTTTATTTTCTTTGATTTTAGTCATAGTTAGGTAGGTTTGGCTGGCAGATGGGCATCACCCCCCCCCCCCCCCCCCCAGAACTCCGGCTCCAGTCTACCCTGGGACAATTCCTAGCACCATCCCCAAAGTGATTACAAGGGGGTAGGATCCAGTGGCCTCGGTACGCCCCACCAGAACCAGCCGCAGGGACGCACCCCGTGCGCGTACACGGCACTACGACTGGCCTGATATTTTTCGCCAAATGACAGGGCAGCCTCCTGGAGCGCTACCACCAGGTTCGGGCCCCTATACTATTGGGCGGAAAGTGCCAGTCCGGGGAAACACTACGTACTGTACCCTCTGGATCCATTTCGTCCAGGTTGGGCCCAGGGCGCCAGGGCCGGTTCCAGAGGGAGCGACACCCACTGCCAGTGTGCCGCCATTAGGCAACTTGGAGCAAGTACAATGAAGCCCTGTCACAGCACTATCATATAGAGACAATGCCAGCGCCAATAACAAGGCTTCATTGTATAGTGATGGCTACTTGGTCCGCAAGTCTATCACCATCCCCCCTATTAGTCGCCTTGTACGACATGCAGTAGGATGCGTGAGGCATATTCTTTTTTTTCCTCCACCATTAGATGAAGGCCCCCTTACCCCCTGGGGGGTTGTAAGGGAAGAAGGCCGGTGGGGTCAGATGTTTGACGTAGTGCGCAAAAAGTTGTCCCCGGGTATCCACACAACACTCCGGACATAACAACTCTCGGCCAAGGGGGTTTATTAGATGGTTAACCCCGTACTCGTGTGCCAGGTACAGTCCCTAGCCAATGACAACAATTATTTTGATCACTATTTGTATGCCCAGGGCAAAGCCCGTCTCCTTTGCACATTTCTGAAAACTAGCTGTTGTCAGTTGTTCGAAATTTACAGTCATTAAAGCCAGTGTACTGGCTGTGAAGAGGAAAAACAGAATTCGTGCAAGGACGACAAAGCAATGTGGCAGTCTTGGCCATTTGTGCATCCATGAAATGTGTTTCATATTTACTTCTTTCCATATGAGGGACAAAGATAATTATAATATTCCATGAGGAGAAAAGATACGAGACCAAGACCTATACTTAGTACAAGCCTATACAATGGAGAGAGAATTCTGCGAATAATCTCAACATCTTGTTTGTCTAGAGAAAAGACATAGAATGTAATTTTGACCTGAGAGACAGGTATGCAATCATCAGGCTTAGAGAATGGTGGTTCCCCAAACATTGCAAAACAGAAGAATGCATATACACAAGTGCCCAAACCATATACAAGCAGGGTATCTAGCTAGCGATGGCGTATGGTTCCTGGCAACGCAAGCATTACCAGTGGAATCGTATTTAATGCATTAAAAAATAGCTGTCCCAATAAGTTACCTCCTCTGTCAGTCTTGTCAGCCCTTTTATAATTCTTGGACTTGGTGACCCAATCGTTAACAGTCACTACAACTTCCTCAACTTGCATGGAATCTTGGATAATAATACGACTAACATGCCATCTACCAGAGCCTAGGAGGCCAATCGTCAAACTGGTCAAAGGCCCCACCTGAACATCTGTGCGATACACCAAATGCACCATTGAACCAAATGACGAGCCAGGCCCAGGATATGTATTGGGTCTTCCAGAGCCCGAGGTACCGTGTAGGGTCAGGTAAAAACTGGATGATGTACCGGGCCAAAATTTTAGTAGATCTTGGGAGGTATAGATCAAAACATTGTAAACGATCGAGTGTCTTTCGCCCTTCTCGAGATCACTGATCGGTCTCATGCGCTTCTGGTCGTAGTGGTCTTTTACGCAGGTGATCAGGCAAATCAGTGCAAATACTATCAGTCCGATACCGATTCCAGTCCGATTCGCTCAAACTTTTGCTAGAAACTCCACCTTGGATGATTCCGGTGCTATTCCTCCTTCTCCGCCCTCCTCTCTCTTACTTATGCCTAATATCCTAATCTCTTCTAAAGATGTACTTTCTACCCTCTCTGGGCTTAACACTAATAAGGCGTACGGTCCGGACGGTGTTCCTCCTGTTGTTCTCAAAAACTGTGCTTCCGTGCTGACTCCCTGCCTAGGCAAACTCTTTCGTCTCTGTCTATCCTCTAACGTCTTCCCTTCATGCTGGAAGTTTGCTCACATTCAACCTGTCCCAAAGAAGGGTGACCGCTCTCAACCCTCCAACTATCGTCCAATTGCTCTTATCTCTTGTCTTTCTAAAGTTTTTGAAACTATTCTTGCTTCCAAATTTCTTAAGCATTTCTCTTCTCATAATCTGCTCTCAGATCGCCAGTATGGCTTCCTTAAGGGTCGCTCTACTGGTGATCTTCTTTCATATCTTACTAACTCTTGGTCATCCTCCTTTCGGGACTTCGGTGAGACTTTTTCTATTGCACTAGACATATCGAAAGCCTTCGATAGAGTCTGGCATAAATCTTTAATTTCTAAACTACCCTCCTTCGGTTTCTATCCCTCCATCTGTGCCTTTGTCTCTAATTTCCTTTCTGGCCGTTCCATAGCCGCGGTTGTGGACGGCCATTGTTCACTTCCTCACCCTATAAACTCCGGTGTTCCTCAGGGCTCTGTCCTATCTCCTATTCTCTTTCTAATTTTTATAAATGATCTCCTTAACTGTACCTTAATTCCCATCCATTCATACGCAGACGACTCAACTTTACACTACTCCATTAGTTTTTCAGAACGCCCCAGCCAGCAATCCCTCAACGACAAACGTAATGAAGCCATAGAACTCTTAAATTCTGATCTAAATACTATTTCCAATTGGGGCAGAGAAAACCTTGTTAACTTTAATGCTTCCAAAACCCAATTTCTCCATCTATCTACCCGTCAGGATCTCCCAGCGGACTATCCCTTATTCTTCAACAATACAAAAATCAACCCTTCATCTTCTCTCAATATTCTTGGTGTCTCTTTTTCTTCTGCTCTCATTTGGAAGGACCATATTACCAGTCTTGCTAAGGCAGCCTCCCAGAAGCTGGGTGTGCTCAACCGCCTTAGGGGGTTCTTTTCCCCTGCACAGCTTCTTGCTCTGTACAGGGGCATAGTGCGCCCTTGTATTGAGTATTGTTCACATGTGTGGGGAGGTTCCTCTCACACCGCTCTCCTAGACAAGGTTGAAAGGAAGGCCTTTCGTATCATTAACTCCCGTCCACTCACCAACTCTCTGCAATCTCTCTCTCTCCGCCGCAATGTTGCATCTCTCTCGCTATTCTATCGCTACTATAATAATCAGTGTTCCTCAGAGCTATCCCAGTGCATACCACCTCCTTTACGTAGGGCACGTGGTACCCGTCTTGCAACTCAATCCCACCCCTACTCTGTGCAACTCTCCAACCCAAGAGTGAAACGTTACTCTCAAACTTTCTTCTACTCAACATCTGAGCTCTGGAACTCTCTCCCAGAATCAGTCTTTCCCTCTTCCTATGACTTAAATTGCTTCAAACTCCGTGTGTCCAGACATTTTGGCTCGAACGTCCCTTGATTTTGGCCCTGTCACTCTTTCAACTATGGGGGAGGCACTCGCTATAGGCAGTTATGCCTTTTGCCTCCCTCAATCACATAGGAAAAAAAAAAAAAAAAAAAAAAATTGGGACTCGGGAGTCGGAGATCTCCTCTTTCACATCCTGTTGGAAATCCAACCGGGAATCGGTAAATATTGTATAGTTGGGTTTTCCCGACACAATCGTGTGGAGAGAGGGTCTGTGACACATACATGTCATTTGATCCTTGCCTGGGATTGTGTCACAGTAGGGGTCAGCCACATAGGTTTTTTATTTTGTATCAAATCTCGTGCACTGCCCTATTATCTGCTCTAGTGTCAACTTGATCTATACTGGACGAGGATTTGGCGTGGAAGCGTTACATGGCGCGAACGGTGCAACCTCCATCCCATTAGTGTATGGAATGTAAAACCAAAGTTAAACAGTGGCATTAGTCATTCGATGGTTATCAATCCATATGTCTTCAGAATTATCCTTATCAACTCTGCGTAAGCAGAGTTTGGTATCGCCCCCCCATATAGTGGGTACCACACAAAAAAAATGTCTGTCGTCGGCGTTGTCGTTGTCGTTGTCGTTGTCGTCCGTCTGTCTCGGAACTCCTCCTAGACCGTTGGACGAATTTTCACCAAATTTCACACGAACATTTGTTGCATGAATGCGAACGTCAGTCAAAGATTTTTTGAATTTATGCAATAGTTATGATTTTAGGTCCAAAATATGGTTCCCCCCCCCCCCCCCCCCCACCCCCCACCAGCAATGATGGCGTTCTTAGTGTGTGAGCCCCGAAAGTGTGTTCTTAGTGTGTTTCGTTCTTGGGGCGAAAACATCTCGCTACGTATTTGCTAGGTTAAGTTAGTTCAGTTGGCATTAGAAGTGATGGTAGTAATATTTGGATTGATGGTGATAGTAGTGATAATGGTGATAATAGTAGTGATGATGGTTGTAGTTGTATTGATGATGATGACAGTAGTGATGATGACAGTAGTAGATATGATGGTGACAGTACTAGTAGTAGTAATGATGGTCATAATAGTAGTGAATGATGGTGACAAGTAATGATGATAGTTGTAGTGATAATAATGACAGTAGTGATGATGGTAGTGACGATGGTGTGAGTATTAGTGAGGATGGTTAAATTTGTAGTAATGATGACAATAGTTGTGGTGATGAAGATCATAGTAATGGTGATGATGGCAGTAGTAATGATGATGGTGACAGTAGGATAAATGATGGTAATATTTGTGACAGTTGTAATGATGATGGTTATAGTAGTAGTGATGATGTTAACAGTAGTAATGATGATTGTAAGATGGTGGTGATGATATTAGTAATGATGGTTGATAGTTGTAGTATCAATGATGATAGCAGTGATTAAGATGGTAGTGACAATGGACAGTGATGATGGTGAGAGTAGTAGTGATGATCATAGTAATGGTGATGACAGTACTTGTGATGATTGTGGCAGTTGTAGTGATTATGTTGATTGTGATTGATTAACGTTAATGATAGATGTGTGCTAATGTAGAAGCAATACAAATAATACTTACAAAAGTAAATGAAAAATCTGTTGGTATCCCTTAAGAACCGAGACAACATTTTCAGAGAGAGAGAGAGAGAGAGAGAGAGATTCTATAGTAGGAATTAGATAAGCAGTTTTCAATAATTCCACTATCAGTTGCTACGCGGATACAATGCTCTCCTGATTATGATATATCAGCGAAAAGATAAGTAGATATCTAGTTTGTTATAAAGTTATGACATACCTCGTTGAAGTCTGTAAAACTGTCTTCATAGCGTAATGCATAAATGCACTGAATTTCGGTGTGAGCATCCTAGGTTCGAATCCCTGGACTGTCACATGTATTTGTTGATTTCATGATTTGAGTTTAGAAGTAAAGTTGGTTGGTGGAAAAAACATATGAAATACCTTTTTGAGAGACTCCCCCCCCCCCCCCCCTCCCTCCAAAAAAAAATGAATGACTGCAGTGAACATGGTAATACATTAAAATGGCAATTAATATATATATATATATATATATATACTGTATACATGAGAGAAAGTGTTAATATTCTCGAATATGCACCAAAAAGCCTAACCACGGATCGAGCATTGAATTAATATACCACTCATAATCAATTAAGCAATCCATACAATATGTGTGTTAGTAAGTTCCAACATCTCTTCAGAGGTATTCAAAAATTACAAGATTACCATTTCTATGTGCAAATCCATTAAATACCAATGCATATTGCGCAGGTGGGTGAATAATATCGATCTATCTATCTATATAGCCTGACGCCATGATCCCCGAAGGGTTGGCCACGGGTGAATACAATAATTTGTAAAATAACTAGAAGGGATGATGGTATTGGAAATTTACATTATAAATACAAACATGATAGAATACTAATTTAGCATAAATCATAAGTGTTTGTGTGTCAAACTACGGATAGGTGACAGATAGTGTAAATGATCTAAATTTTGTAAAATCAGATAATTTATTGCAACATTATTCTGGCATATATGGAATATATATAGATTACCAATTACTGACATGGTCTCGGCCTCGTTGCAAAGTTACTTTATTCTGTGTTCGTGGAAAACAATGGTTATAATCGGCGGTTTCCTCCTGTGTGGGGTTGGGGTAGGGTGTGAGTGGGGGGCCTGCTTGTTTAATCTCTCCAATAAAGGGTAGGGGAAGGAAGGGGTGACGGACTGGCACCATCCTGTTCCGTCTGCCTGGGGTAGTAGTAAGGGGGACTGGGCAGGGCCCACCCCGTTCCTATCTTCTGGGGTAGTAGGAGTAGGGGGTAAACCCTATGCAGGGACTTTCACTTCTGGGTGTACAATTCAGTTTAAGGGGAGGAAGACCGTTTTTCTGGACCCCCTTCTCCCTAATGTTTAGCCCCACTAGTTTTGAAATTAGACGAAATTCGGCCCATTAGTTTGGCGATTTTAACACCTTTCCCCCAATTTCGTTGTAAATTTTAAGACCTTTCGTGCCATTTAGATATCGATTATTTCCTGGCGAGCGATAGCGAGCCTGCAATTTTAAGAGGAATCGGCCTTCGGCCGGGGCATTATTCTACCGAAAAATTTACAAATTTATCTTGAAGGGCGGTCGAGGGGGAGTTTTTTCTAAGCTTGATGGAGGTCTAGGGAGGAACACCTAAAGAGCACGAAAGGTCTAAATATTGACGACGAAATGGGGCGAAAGGCCTTAAAATCGACTAACTAATGGGGCATACATCTTAACATCTGAAACCTAATGGGGCTAAACATGAGGGAGAAAATGGTCCAGAAAACCGGCCCATCCGGCCCTTAAGAAGGAACTATGATAGTAAAAAGGGTTAAGTGAGATAGTTCGAAGCCTGTTTATTCAGCTCCATGTATCCAGGTGTCGATTTCTTCCTGGCGAGCGATAGCGAGCCAGCTTGCTGTCAAAACAAAAATATATATATATGATGGCTCGCTACCGCTCGCCAGGAAAAATATTGACACTTGGATGGGGGTAAACGTCTTAAAACAATAGGCTGAATGCGGCCGAATGGATACAAGCCAAAGAGAGGGAGAGAAAGAGAAAAAAAAGCGAGGTGGGCTCCCATAATCCAGCTGTTTAAATGCTATGCCATACCCCCTACCCTAACCCCGTCCCCCCAAAAAAAAATAAAAAAATGAAATAAAAATATATCAACCCTAGCCTACTGGATAGTTACGCCAGCACACTGTGTATCAAGAAAATTGTCAGGACTGGAGCCCCTTTTCGAGAACTCCAGTCCCTTAATGTGTGCAACTAACCTGGCATAGACGACACTTGCTGAAGGTCCCATTCCTCAAGGGACTGGAGTTTTGGCAGAAAGGCTCCAGTCCTGACGTTATTCTTGACTTGCAGTGTGCTGGTTTAATAATCCAATAGGGTTGATAGCCTCTGAAGTCCTATTTTAACTATCTAACCATTCCTGCCGACGATGAGAACACCAATTGGGTGAAGCTCTTTTGACCCCTGTTCATAATTATTTTTTTAATAAATTAGTTGTTTAATTAGTTAGTTAAAATAGGACTTCAGAGGCTATCAACCCTTCTGGATTATTAAGCCAACTCACTGTAAAGGGGTCCTCACACAGTCAGGAGTGCGAGCTAGAGTCACTAGGAGTAGGGGAAAATGCGGACTCGCGGGCCTATTTGCGGTGAAAATCGATGACTCCTAGTGACTCTAGCGACGCCTGTTAGACTCCCACTCGCTCGCGGTGAAAATCGATGACTCCTAGTGACTCTAGCGAATCCTGTTAGACTCCCGCTCGCTCGCACTCGTGACTGTGCGAGGGCCCCTTAAGTCAAGAATAGCGTCAGGACTGGAGCCCCTTTTCGAGAAACCCAGTCCCATGCTAGGGCCTGTAACTTGTATCATTATCGTTCTCCGTGAAATTAAATATGGCATGCACTATCTGAATCAGTATCGAATGTGAACGAAACAATACAATGCTTAATTATAGCCCAAGTGCTTCATAACTTGGCTTTAAAGTTTCAAAGATTCGAAGTGGTGTACAATTATATGATGATAATTGTAGAAAAAGCTAAGCATACACACACAACTTGAGAGAAATAGATAGATAGATATATCGATAGATAGAGAGAGGGGGGAAAGAGAGAGCGAGAGCGAGAGGTGGAGGGAGGGAGGGTGGAGGCGAGGTGAGGTGGAGAGCACTCACAAGACAGTAATCAGTCCACCTTCCGCCTTCTCCAAGCAAACACCCCATCACTGGTAACTATGAGATATATTGTGTAGGAGTGCTTGATTCTTAAGGGGCGTGACTTGCTGTTACTTCTATCTCTGAGTTTTATCCATTTGGCCCTATTACAGCCTACTGTTTTGACACTTTTATCCCCATCAAGGTGTTGATTTATACATGGTAAGCCATAGCAAATCTTCTTAAAATTAATTAATGTATGCCTACCATTCATAACTCAGCGGGTCGCCTTGATAAGTGATGTCTCTGCACCAATTATGTTTTGAGCAATAATTGGTATCTAGAAATATTTAATCATGATTACTTATTTTTGGATGAGCTATACAACAATGTTCCTACACTTACCCACCTTATTAAGGGGAAATTTCCACTCTAGGGATTTTTTTGTAGACTCCTTTCTCATGTTTAGCCCCATTGCTTTTTAGATTTTAAGACTCTCGCCCCCTTTACTTTGTCAATTTTAAGAACTTTCGCCCCATTTCTGTCCATTTATGAACTTTAGTGCCATTTAGGTGTCTATTTTCCTGGCAAGCGATAGCGAGCCTGTAATTTGAGAGGAAAATTTACAAATTTATCTTTAAAGGGGGTCTAGGGGGTGTAATTTTAAGATTTATTTAGTTCTAGGGAAGAAACTAAATGTTTTAACTTAAACATATGAGCAGAGTCAAACTTAATGATGGCTAAGACATTCGTTATTAGCGCCACCGTACTGGAGAAAATGCATAATATCGTGATTAACTCTTTCTGTAGCGGAGACTTCAATTATCTTTATGCTAATACTGTTTTATTCGGTTCAAAAGGGGCCTCTAGAAATTAACAGGCTTCGAACTATCTCGCTTAACCCTTTTTGCTAAAACAGATCCTTAAACTGCAAAAAATCTTCAAAATAGCTAGAATAAAGTTAAAAAGACGTCGCCGGTAAGTAAGGGTTAACCATTATACGAACCCTTGCTATACCAGGACTAAACCGAATTCATAACTGAAGGGACCGGTTCTCGTAAAGGGGCTCTATTCCTGATGCTTTCTTGACTTAGTGTGTTGGCTTTTTTTTTTCTATTCAGCCTACTGTTTTTAAGACTTTTATGCCTATCAAAGTGTCAATATTTTCCTGGAGTATTAGAGTGCCAGCATATATTTTGTTTTTGACTTAAGCTAAATTTTTACATTTTTCGATTGAAAAATCTCTAGCGAACCCGGATTTCTCCATACAATGCTGGGTCGCCATCTCTCGCCAGGAAGAAATAGACACCTGGATGGGAATATGTCTTAGAACAGTTTGCTGAATGTGGTCGAATGGATAAAAGCCAGGGAAAGTTAAAGAGAAAAATAAAAGTCGGTAACTCTTAATAATCCAAGAGGGTTGATCGCCTCTTGTCATATTTTAAATAATCCATAAGCCATACTAAAAGTTTGGGGGGGGGGAATTTTGTTTGTTTAGCTCCAGAAATTATTCTCTTATAGATTTTACCTTTTCTGAATCCGTAAGTAACTTTTAAAACTGTTTAACGTAGTGGAAGATTATATTTTAATTTTACTTGGATTTCTAAGTATTCTGAAGACTTGTTCAGGACTTTTAAAACTTGGATTACATATGTGAAGATCATTTGTCTGATCACATGCTTACATTAATTAAATTCATTGGGAAGTGTTGAGTGAAATAAATGTTCGATTATTATAGTAGAATTTCTTTTCAGTTTCGTTAATCTACTGCAGAAGCTTGTTAACAGGAAGCTACTTCACCATGGCTAAGGCTGTAAGTATTGACTTTGTTTTCACCTTCAAATTTTTCCGAATTTTTAGTTTAACTTTTAACTTGCTTCAACGTTGGATTGTCCTGGTGACATAAGTACTATTTTTGTGAAAGTACAGTTTAATCCTATAACCAGTTTGCTAAGAATCAAACTAGATAGTTCATATTAAATGTATACCATGATTTTATAGTTTTACGTAGCTCATAATCCGTATTTATAGTTTTAATAACATAAATTCAAATGTCTGTAATTTAAATCTTTAAACTTTTGAAATTTGCATTAAATTGTAATGTCTTAAGACTTCGATCTGCTAACTGATCTCTATTTCGGTTTCAGATTCTGCTGCTACCTGTGTTGTGTGTGATGGTGACCCTGGTAAGCTGTAGTTATGGCAGCGGAAACTACGATGGCAGACATCACGGTGGCGGAAGCTACGGCGGTGGAAACTACGGTGGTGGTTACGGCAGCGGACTTCACGGTGGCGTAAGCTACGGTGGTGGTTATGGCAGCGGACGTCACGGTGGCGGAAGCTACGGTGATGGACATCACGGTGACGAAAACTACGGTGGTGGTTACGACGGCGGACGTCACGGTGGCGTAAACTACGGTGGTTACGGCAACGGTTATAACGGTGGTCTTCGGGACTATTATTGACTTGTGTCTGGGGAAAATTAACTGACTTGGTACCGGTATAAATAAAATTGTATAAGTTTATTTCTTGGTTTCCAAATCTATACCAAATTATTCTTGTTAGTTTAGTAAAAGTCCAATTTTCAGTGTCTCTCAATCCTTTGTATTGAAACATAAAAGTATTAGTGATCTTGGTGTATGAATTTGTAGGAAACTAGTTTGTCCTAATGCACTACAATATAGGATTCACACTAGCTTAATCTTTAGGAACTAGCAAATTATCTCTAAGAGCCACAAATGGCATCCAATGAATGGCATAATTTAGAAAATAAATTAAAAGTAACTTAGTTTTACTCCGAAATCAAAAGGGAATCTGATTTATACAGCCAGTATACTAGAAATGGGTGCATTCGGCCATACCTGACCTTGCATTACCGTAAAGAATTATTTTCAGTGTGCCGTTTGGTACTTCTCTAAATTGCCATTTTGATACAAATTCTTGTCAAAGCCATTATCATTTGTTAAGAGCCTTTTGAACCTTTCAATATTTTTTTTTTAAACAGACTGCCTATTTAGTATTTTTTTTTAATAATTTTTGGAAAGTGCATAACTAGTACTGGTATTCAGAGTTTGGTTAACCTACATTTAATAGTTTCTCTATGATCCTTTATAAAACTAGATTCTATAAATTTCTAGGGTTTTTTACACATTCTCACGAAGTGGAATAGTATTCGATGCCGGAATGTTTATTCTAAAATTGAAGACTATTTTACAGCCACGAGCATTGTGTATTTTTATCCGTATCTGATCACTTCTTGTGGGCTCTAGTTTTGTTAGAGGATTTTGCTTGAGTTTGCACTATATTTCAGTAGTCCTAGAAAAAAATAAAGCTTATTTATTAATCCAATCCATAAATGACTCTGCCGATTTCTAAGCTTACAGGCTCTGTATTTCTCACGATAACTGTTCTTATTTTTCGCCAAACTAATCAAATAAAACTGGGAAAGACTTGACCAAATAGGGTTAATATTGAACAGTTGGGTTGAATTCTGGAACTACCACTAGAACCTTCTCAGATTAAGGAGATGGGTCGTGTTTCTGGTGTCTTCATGTTTAGCTCCATTTAGTTTTCAGATTTTATGACTTTCGTCCCACCAGCTTGGCCATTTAAAGATCTTTCGCCTTTTTTGCTTGTGTCATTTAGATAAATTCTTAACTATCGAGTCTTCTAAGAAAGTTGGGAGCCGTAAACATTGATATTTAAGAGAAATGCAATAATGTAGGTTTCTGGTAGATAAAAAGTACTTTGAATTAGATAATTTTATTTATTCATTTAAAGTCGAGGTTAATAAGTTGTCAGATATTTCACAAAGTTTCGGACACTGACATACTCTTGAGTGATTAGCACTTTTCCCAGTAACTATAAAGATATCAATACAAAAAATTGAGCGAAAATCACTGGAATCTGACTACACTTCATACCCCCGATTGTACTACAACCGTATATTAGCTGGTAACTGCTTAATATCGATGTCTACAGCTCTAACTTCCCTATAGCCAGAAACTCGCAAGTGGTAAATTTTGTAGCAGTCTCTGGCTGAACTGAATCGACTGAAGTTAACCCCTTCAGCTCCGTGACGCCTTTCTGCCTTTAAATTTGGCTACAGGTAAATCATGTTAAGCAGTTTATTAACCCATTCTGTACCGGGGACGTACTTTCTATCATATTCTGGCAACTATTAGACTTATTCAGCGTAGGAAGGACCTTCAGCAATAATAAGGCTTAAATATGTCGACCAACCCTTTTCATCACCACAGATTCTTCCTAAGCTGCATATTAACGTCAACATATAGCTAGAATAAATATAGCACACGTCGCTGGTACTCAAAGGGTTAACCCTCTCACGTTTTTTACGCAATTTTGAGCCTATTAGGGATGCATCAAAGCCTTTACCATCAGGGGTATTTAGAAACCTTTAGTTTAGTTACTTCAACCTCTGTAGTTGTCTTTCAGTTAGCTGTGGGCAGAAAACTAATTTTGGACTGGTAATTATGAGCGTGAACTCTATTTATTATTTCTAATCTGGCAACCTCTGCGTTATAACAAGTGAAAGGGTTAAGGACCTATGTTACTAAGAGGGTTTATGGCCACGAACGAACTGCTCCCATGCACCTCTGTCCCCAGTCAGTCGACGCCCCTCCTCCCAACCAGCATCGCCTTCATCCATATACTTCCTCACACCATCCTTCCACCTCTCCTGCTGTCCTTCCACCTCGCTCTCATACACCCTCTTATTCATTCTCTCGCTTTCCAAACGTTCCATATGGCCGAACCATCTCAAGTTGTTCCTTTTCACTCTTTCCAGCACATCTACCTCCACACCACACCACCTCCTTACTTCCTCATTCGTCTGTCTATCCCTCCATGTAACTGCACGCACTTGTCAAGTAACTCATTTCCACCGCTCTCTCTTGTCTGAGTCTCTTCCCGAACGTCCATGCTTCACTTCCATAAGTTAGTGTCGGGATTACCACACTGTCATGCAAGGACTTCTTCACTTCCATACTGACCACCCTATTTCTTGTTACTGCTTTCTCAACGTTCCTACAAGTAACAAATGCAAGTATGGTTATTAACCCCTTCAGACTCATATGACGCAGAGTTTGCCAGATTAGCAATAAGAAATAGTTCTCTCACTCTTAAAATTACCTCTCCAAAATTAGTTTTCTGCCCACAGCTAACTCAAAGACAACTGCAGAGGTTGAAGTAACTAAACTAAAGGTTTCTAAATACCCCTGATGGAAACAAAGGCTTTAAAGTATCCCTAATCGGCTCAAAATCGCGTCATATGTCGGAGAGGGTTAAGACAGTAAATGAGATTCAATTCTTACCCCTCGGGGGGAAGTATATATATAAATATATATATACAGTATATCCCCCTTGCCACATGACTCGTTGCCACCGTTTGGGGGCTTCCGGGCTTGTAGGTGGAGCGGCCAAGGTTCTTGGTTGCTCTCCCTATCACCTCAAACTAATTTTGTCATGTCCTTTTCTTTCTCCTCCTTTCTAGTTTTCGTTTTTCCCTCTTCCGCTTTCTCCTGGGGCTGCCATCAGAGGCCGGTCTCCCACCCTTGAACTTTTGTGGTCCCGTCCCTCCCTTCCCTTCCGGTTGACTTCCCTGTTTGCTTCCTTCCTTTCTCTTTAACTGCTTCGGAGGTTCTAGTTTCCTTAGGGCTTCGCCTTGGTGTCTCTGATCACTGCTGAGTTGGCAGAGTCCACCTGGCGACAGGTGCTGCCGGCCAGGGCTCGCAAGGCTCGTTGCTGCAGGATAGGCACTATAGGGTTGCTTTGGGGTTTCTGACTCTCTTCTCTCTTCCCAGTGAGTGTGTCAGGTGACTACGCCGGCCCCGTTCTCCGTGGGACAAAGCTGCAGGACAAATGTCCGGGTTGTACAAGGTCCCTAGCTCAAAGCCGACACCTGTCCCATCTCAATTGGCCGCATTCTGGGTTTCGTGGCCCTGCGGAGGTCTTTCTCTCTTTCGTTGCCAGGGGCACCTGGTAACCGCAGTATCTTCTTCCATGCTTTACCCCCTTTTCTCTTGCTATGGTGACGACTTATGCTTTTTTCCCTGTTCTTCCCTGTTTATGGCTTCTGCTTTAGTGGTTCCGGTGAGTGAGCCCCTTGTGGCATGCAGCCTGCCACTTGGGGGTCTGCTGTCTGGCTGTCAGTCCGGTTCACTGCTGGAGCACGGTGAGTCAGGGATGGTTTTGGGTGCTCTCGACCGGCCCGCTGAAATATCCCTCGGTCGTCGCTCGTCCCTCTCGTCCATTACCGTTCCGAATCCTTCTACTACTATACCCAGGCTTTCATCTCCTCTCCTGTAGTTATTTCTGCATCTTCCTCTTCTTCCTCTTCTCCCTCTAGTCATGTCACCCTCGACCCTTTTCTGCCCTCCCTCCCTTGTTCTCTTTCCTCTTCTTCTCCAGTTTCGTCCTCTTCTCGTCCTCGCTCCTCGGTCCTCCCTCTGTCCTCTCTCTTTGCACCTCCTTCCTTTACTAAGTTTTTCTCCATCCCTGCTTCTGCGCCTCTAGCCGGTGATGACCTCCTCTTCCACCTGCGTCTCCTTCAACAGGTGGGAAAGGACGTCACCTTCCACTCACGCCATGATTCCTCCCGTCTTGTTACCGTCCAAAACGAACTTCAGGCTACTGCTATGTCCTCGTTCGTCGATTGTACTGGCACCCCCATCCCGGCTTAAAAAGATCAACGACTCGACTCCTGTACAGGGACTGTCCTGATCCCCGCTTCCATCCGTCTCGGGGGTCATCCATTCCCGGATTGTGCCGACCTCGTCAAGGACATCGTTGTCGCTCAAGACCACAAGATGGTTAGTGTGGTATGCTACACTATCCCTCCTTGCGACCTTCGCCGCCATCCCGCCAATTGCCAAGATCTCTTTTGATGGACTTTCCCTTCCTGCCCATGTTATTGTTGGTGGTACTTTCGTCTCCCCGTGACTGCGTCTCTTCCCCGTCCACTCCAGTGTCGCAGCTGCTGGCGTTTCGGCCACCCGGCGAAGTTCTGCCGTACAACCGCTGAGAGCCCACTCTGCCCGCGCTGTGCGCAGTCCGGACATGCCGTTGGTGAATGTCAGTCAACGTCCCAGTTCTGCCTTAATTGCCGAGGGTCTCATTCGGCCGACTCTAAGATTTGCCCCGTTCATCTGTTCGAGTCTGAGGTTGCTGTCCTCAAAGCGAGACACGGCCTTACGCTCACCGCAGCCCGCCAAGAGGCTAGTCGCTTGGGCTTCACCCCTCAGTCATTTTCCAAGACTCTGTCTCCTCCCTCCTCTTCTTCGCCTCCCTCTACCACGCCCCCCCCCCTTTTTCTGGTTCCTCAGTTCCTTCCACAGCCTCCGCTCCCTCCGTCCCCCTCGGTCGCACCAGTTTCGTCATCTGCCTCTCTTCCTTCTACCGGTGCTTCTCCCGGATTTTCTCCTTCCTCCTCATCTGTCTCCTCCGTTCGTGATACCGTCTCTTCCTTTTCTGTCCCTTTGTCTAACACTTTCTCTGTTCTCAGTCCTTCTCCTACTTCTGCCCCTTCATCTTGCTCTCTTCCTTGTTCCTCCTCTTCTAGTCTCCCTCAACGCTCTCACCGTTCCAAGCCTCCCCCCGTTCCCCGTTGTGGTAGTAGTGGTAATGGTGGTGGTTGTGGTAGTAGTGGTGGTGGTTGTGGTAGTAGTGGTAATGGTGGTGGTTGTGATAGAAGTAGTAATGGCGGTGGTTGTGATAGTAGTGGTAATGGTGGTGGTTGTGGTAGTAGTAGTAATGGTGGTGGTTGTGGTAGTAGTGGTGGTGGTTGTGCTAGTAGTAGTAGTTGTAGTGGTGGTGGTTGTGGTAGTAGTGGTGGTGGTGGTTGTGGTAGTAGTGGTGGTGGTAGTGGTTGTGGTAGTAGTGGTGGTGGTGGTAGTATTGGTGGTGGTTGCAGTAGTAGTAGTGGTGGTTGTGGTAGTGTTGGTGGTGGTGGTTGTGGTGGTGGTGATTGTGATAGTAGTAGTGGTGGTGGTTGTGGTAGTAGTGGTGGTGGTAGTAGTGGTGGTGGTGGTTGTGGTGGTGGTGGTTGTAGTAGTGGTGGTGGTGGGTTGTGGTAGTAGTAGTGGTGATGGTGGTTGTGGTAGTAGTGGTGGTGGTGGTGGTTGTGGTAGTAGTAGTGATAATGGTGGATGTGGTAGTAGTGGTGGTGGTGGTGGTTGTGGTAGTAGTGGTGGTGGTGGTGGTTGTGGTAGTAGTGGTGGAGGTTGTGGTTGTAGTAATGATGGTGGTGGTTGTGGTAGTAGTGGTGGTGGTGCTGGTGGTGGTAGTAGTGGTGGTGGTGGTGGTGTAGTGGTGGTGGTGGTGGTAGTAGTGATGGTGGTGGTGGATGTGGTAGTAGTAGTGATGATGGTGGTTGTGGTAGTAGTGGTGGTGGTGGTGGTTGTGCTAGTAGTGGTGGTGGTGGTTGTGGTAGTAGTAGTGGTGGTGGTTGTGGTAGTAGTGGTGGTGGTTGTGTTAGTAGTGGTGGTGGTGGTGGTTGTGGTAGTAGTAGTCAATCAATCAATCAATTTTATTTCGTAATACGAGATTACATATAGTTTTATTACATGCCATATCTAATACATAAGTTTTTTTTATGTAACTTGATATATTTGCAAAACGATATAAAAAGCAACTAAAAATAATTTAAAAGAACAAACAATGAATGTTCATCCTATTAGTAAAGACCTGTGTTCACTACCGTAGATATAAGAGTATATAATTATACAGTACACTAGGATTTAATATTAAACATTCATCAGCAAATACAATTAATGTTGTTTTTGTTTTTTGTTTTTGTTTTTTTACGAATATTAGCTTTGAGAATACTCATTTTACATAAATCAATAGTTCTATTTGCAGGAAGGTATACTAAGAAACCCCATCATATACCATAATACAAAATATGTCGTCATATCAAATACTGTATATCGGGTTTCTTCTTTCTTCGTGACTCTGTATCCAGTTAATCCTAGACGAAATTATATCTAATTCCTCGTGTATGATATCAATTGAGTAAGAATCCTTCATTCTTTTGTAAATGCTCGGAAAAAAGTAACCCGATTTAAAAAATATATATTACTTCTTATAATGTAGTTACTAGATTTTTCAATTCTTTTAGCATACCTACATTGTATTAGTGAGACATGATGGTTTAGTAACAGAAGATTACAAGCACTGGCAGACTCATGACTGCTGGCATACACTGGGACATCAACATTTTTGTTCAGAGCCTTGTTATATGCAATATTAAAAGTTTTAAAAATTCTAGATTTTCCTATCTTGCAGTTATTCCACAATGACAACCCATAATCAGGCTTACAATACGAGTTAAATAAAAATATCATTGTCTCCAAGTTAACATATGCAAAATCCCTCTTTATACTATTAAAGCTAGCATACAATGTTTTTAGTCTACAGTCTACATCTTTCAAGTCTTCCAAGTTATAACTGCTCAATGAATGACCTAAGTATTTAAATTTCTGCACCACTTCCAAATTACCATTACCCAATTGTATTACATCAATAGGATTCCTATTCTTTCTACTATTAAATATAAAACATTTAGTTTTATTCTTCTTCATGAGGAGTTTGTGATTATCCACAAGTTCACTAAATTTACTGTACATCTTGTCCATTTCATGAGTTGATGATGAGATAAGTACTATATCGTCAGCGTAGCATAAAATATTACATCTGGTTGATCCAATTGTGCAGCCAATTTCCATTTTTGATATTTCATTTATAATTTAATTAATATACACATTAAATAAAAATGGAGATAAAATGCCTCCCTGTCTCACTCCTTTATCTATATAGTAAAACATACCATTAAATCCTTCCTATGTAACCCGGGCAAGTTGGTTGCGTAAGTAGTGCATTATCATATACACAATATCGCTAGGTATACCTAGTTTCAACAGCTTTAAACCTAAATTAAAATGATCTACTCGATCGAAGGCTTTGGAAAAATCTATGAAGGTAGCAATTCATGTTTTATCTGATCTTGAATATGTATGCATTATTTCTTTTAGTAAAAAACAACAATCCGTGGTTGACATGCCTCTTCTGAAACCAAATTGCCTCTGATTAATCTGAATTTTTTCACTTAATATATCTAAAATAGTAATTCCAAATAATGTCAGTAAACATGAAGAGTTCATAATAGGTCTGTAATTATCTGACTTGGATATATTTCCCTTTCTATCTTTAATTATAGGCGTAATGATTCCTTTCAGAAGTTCACAAGGTAGATAGCAATGACTAAAGCATATATTATAAAAATTAGCTAAAGCAACAAGACCATCCTCTGATGCATTTTTTAGGAAAAGTGAATGAACGCCATCATGACCAACTCCAGAGTTCAATTTCCCGATCGTTCGTCGTAAACTTACACTGGAAACCTTGATGAACATGTTTCCATTATCATCCCAATTTCTTTTAAGTTCGTCTAAGAAGTCCCTTTCACTTTCATTACTTGTGCTTTGTTGATCAACTAGGAATTTTTGAGTAAATATATAAATTATGTCATTAGCTTTATTTTCGCCATCAATAATGTTAGTAGTTTTTATCTTTGACTTTTTATTCTTTACATCTTTCCAAAAGTGTTGTTTGTCTTTACTAGAGAAATTTTCAATAATAGAATTACATATTTCAATATTTTCGTTTTGTTGACATTCGTTGAGTGCCGTTTTAAATTGTTTCCTGGAGTCGGTCATACGAGCGTGTTGTTCCGTTCCTAATGGTTTACCTGCAGCCACCCAGGTCAGGTAGTGGTCGCGAGCCACTGAGTGAAGCTGCTTCACGCGCCGGTTCCAACCAGGAATTATTTTATATTTATTTGTTTTAATACCTTGGGTTCGGTATCTTTCAGTAGCAATTCGAACTGCATTCACAATATGATTATACAGATTATCAATCCACTTTAAATGATTTTTGTTATGGCAGCCTATGTTCGTGCAATAATAATAGTCATGATCAAAAATGTGCAAAAGATGATCACCGACAAAATCATTAATATCCGCAAAATCGTCGTATTTCAAACTATTCCATTTCACAAAGGGACTCTTTACTTCTTTTTCATTGTTCATTACTTGGCCTACATTTGAAGGATTAGCTTTTACGGATATAATAAATTCGATCGGCAAATGATCAGATCCTATGATATCTTCTAAGATTTGTATATTGTTTACATTTACCTGTTCCTCATTTCTACCCACTATGTGATCCAGCCACCTAGTATGAGAGTTGCCATATCCTACAAAGTGAATGAATCATTAGAAGTTCATTAACATCGAGGCAAGTTAGGTTGTTTCGAGTATTAAAATCATTGAGATTCTGCCAGGCTCGTCCGTGAGAAGGATCGGCGTTAAAATCACCTATATAATAAACTGCATCAAAATTATAATCTGTTAAAATACTTTCTAGTAATGAAAGAGTATGAAGATAGTTGTTGAGAGTAGTAACCTCCCATACATCACTATTTATATATACGATAACAAGTATTATGTTTACGTTATTAAAAGATATATCCATTATCATAAAGTTGTCATTTAAAATTATGGCCTTTACTTTAAATATAGCTTGTTTTCTCCAGAGAATGGCCATACCTCCTGAAGGTCGACCAGCCATGGCAGCTAGGGCTCTCTCAGAGTAGGTGGCGGCAACACCTGTACACTCATATCTCTCATCTATAAAATCTAAAGTTCCTAGCTTATTATCTGTAACAAAAGTCTCCTGTAACAAAATTATATCATATTCTTCGTCAGCTAATCCTCTAATAAGTTCAATGTTCTTTTTCAGTGAACAACAGTTAAATGTGCATGCCTTAAAATGAAATTGTTCCATGTTGGTCTAAAATAAAAAGAGAATAATATATAAGTTATAATAATAATAATAATAATAATAATAATAATAATAGTAATAAATAAACAAGTAGAAAATACCAATGATATGGAGACGTATATTAACTATCAGCCTTATTCTCAGGCTCTCTATTTCTCTGATAACATTTGTTTACTATTACTTCTTCGGGCCAGAGTTCTGCATTAAATAGTGTGTCTCTATCCACAAGTTTTATTGCCACCTTAAAAGCCTTGTGCTCCTCTGTTCTGATTTTTAACGCTACTATCGACTTGATTTGAACTCCAAAAACATCACTAATATATTTATTTAGATCAGAGGAGGATACACTGTTGTCTACTCTACCTATGAAGACAGCAACCAATGAAGACATGAACCACCACCAGTTGTGGTGGTGGTAGTGGTAGTGGTGGTTGTGGTAGTAGTGGTGGTGGTTGTGGTAGTAGTGGTGGTAATTGTGGTAGTAGTAGTAGTGGTGGCGAGCCATAGCGAGCCAGCATTATATGGTGAAATCCGGCTTCGCCGGAGAAATTTGTCTATAGAAAAATATACAAATTTAGCTCGCTGTCAAAAAACATATATATATGCTGGCTCGCTACCGCTCGCCAGGAAAATATTGACATGTGGATGGGGGTTAACGTCTTGAAACAGTAGGCTGAATGGGGCTGAATGGATACAAACCATATAGAGAGGGAGAGAAAGAGAAAAACAAGAGAGGCGGGTTCCCTTAACATTAATCATCAATTACAATTATAAATCACCAAATGTATTGTGAATGTATAGTACAGTCGCGCTAATAAGTTATGTCTCGGCACCAAGTATGTTTTGATCAATAATTGGTATCAGCCATATCTAAGCTTCATTTCTTCATATCGAGCGAAATATCCAAACATGTTCCTACACTTACCCACCCTATTCAACATCTGACAGACATTAATACAGCACAGAGCTAGCCAAACGTAATGACAGCTGGGATATGACTTATTAGTGCGATCGTACAGTACATAAATTATCTATTTTTGTATTAATTTCACCACACCACCAAACACCTCCAATGAAATTAATGAAAGCATATATGTGATCCACCGGGATTCGAACCTTGGTTATCACACACAGATTGGTAGACACCTTAACCATTACACCACCAAGGTTGTAACAACGGGATATTGAACCTGATGATAGATGATCTGGAATGTAAAATTCAGTTTAAGAAGGAACTGTGCTATAGTCTATTCGCTGTAGGTAGGCGAGAAATCATGACCTCTAACCTCTGTAACTCAAAAACAACTAGAGTAATCAAGCTAATATGTCTACCATTTGGGAAGAGTCAGTCAAGGAATACATGTGGAAATTTACAGTCAATTTGTTGTAGCTCTTTTTGAGTTACAGAGGATAGAGGTCATGATTTATCGCCTACTTACTGCGAATAGACTATAGTCAAAAGGGTTAAGTGAGATAGTTCGAAGCCTGTTATTTGCTGGAGGCCCTTAAAAACTGAATACAAATCGTCTTAAGCCGGTATCACACGAGATCAATTATAGTCAACTTTCGATGATCAACCTTTTTCTGGCAACATTTCTGGAATATTTTGCACTGGTATCGGAGACTAGACTGATGGTAGATGAAATTAGGTAACACACAAATATTAAATGTTTACTTTATGAGCTGCCAGACTAGTGTTAAGGATAAATGTTTAGTGAAAAGGCGCTCGTGTGATACCGGCTTAAAGCCGGTATCACACGAGCGCTTTTTCACTAAACATTTATCATCAACACTGATCTGGCAGCTTATGAGGTCAACATTTAGCACATTTCGGTCACCAAGTCCTTCTATCAACAGTCTAGTTTCCAATACCAGGGCAAAATATTCCAGAAATGTTGCCAGAAATTTTTTGATCATCGAATGTTGACTATAAAAGCGCTCTTGTGATACCGGCTTCATAGTAGTCAATATCAAGTAAAAAGACTGATGATAGATGATCTGGAATGTACAATTCAGTTTAAGGGGAGGCAGACCGTTTTTCTGGACCCCCTTCTCCCTAATGTTTAGCCCCACTAGTTTTGAAATTAGACGAAATTCGGCCCATTAGTTTGGCGATTTTAACACCTTTCCCCCCCATTTCGTTGTCAATTTTAAGACCTTTCGTGCCATTTAGGTATCGATTATTTCCTGGCGGGCGAAAGCGAGCCTGCAATTTTAAGAGGAATCGGCCTTCAGCAGGGTCATTATTCTACCGAAAAATTTACAAATTTATCTTGAAGGGGGGTCTAGGGGGTATTTTTTCTAAGTTTGACGGAGGTCTAGGGAGGAACACCTAAATACATACATACATACATACATAACATGTTAAGACCGAGTGTTCCACACATCAGTGCAGATTCAGTCTCTTGTCCTAATGGCGGCGTTCCAGGCAAGCCTGTTAAGGGCTGCTTCACTTGTCACGTTCTTGGATTTGAGATCGGCGCGTATAATCCGATCCCAGGTCTTCCTCGGTCCACGCCTTGGTGCAGCTCCCTCCACAATCACAGACCTGCATTTGTTCACCCAATTGTTTTCATCCATTCTCTCCACATGTCCATACCATTCCAGTCTACTACTAAAAAAAAATGCATATCAGAGGCCGTCTTACACTGTTATTCTCAATTATCTCTTAAACCATTTGTTGGATTCATCTGATATCTTTGCACAGCGTGTTGCACACCCCTACCTAATGCACGCGTTGTATAGTAGATCGCTATCTGTGATTAATTATGAGTTTACTCTTGATTAATGTTGATTCTGAAGCCAAATCCTGGCATTTAGCGTCCACACATTCGAATGAGGGAGGTCGTCCCCCCTCCAGCCCCACCAACCCCCCAATACCGTCTTCCTGTTACCCCCTCCTCGCCTCCCTCATCCCTCTCCCCCCCGCCTCCCTCATTACTCACTCTCGCCCACCCACGCCCATCGTTATAGTAAAAGTGTTGTTTATATTGTATTGATGTATATTGTATTGATGTATATTGTATATTATGTGTTTATGTATTTAATTAACTAACTTTATTTATTACCATTCATGCGTATTCTAATATGTCTGTGTATGCAATATAGGAGTAGTGAAAAGACTATGGAGGTAAGACGTCTCTCTCGGTGATAAAGTCTGAATAACCATATTTGTCCTATTGAGGTAATGTGATTACGTACCTGTAAATGTAGATTTATATAGCTATGCTATCGTGGTCATTTACATGAGATTTGGTAGCGGTTTGAATGGGGGAAGCACCGGCGGGGAGTCTATAATAATGTACGGAACGCAACTGACATAATTGTATATATATATATTCATTAAAAGATTACGTTGTGAGAGTCGATAAGAATAGGGAGAGGACGGTAATGTACTTATTATGTTAAAAGACCAAGGTGTTCAGAAAGTTTGGTCAAGCAAATGAACATGTTCTATAGTGATTGCGTATCAGAAATATTGCATATGATGTATTATTATCGACGACGTGGGGGCAATATGATTATTACAGTACATCAGTGATATATACATGAAGAATTTCCTCTTATTAACTAATGGGGCAATTGCGATGAAAGTCCCATGGGATAATGCTTACGTGTAGTTCATAACATAACATAATTTATATGATATTCATGAAACGTAGAAAGTATAGGGGATATAATAATTTATTAAATTAATAATAATTTACAGTATTGTTTCTCGATAAGTAGCTTGCAGGAATACAAATAAGGCAAACAACACAGCACAGCATTTATTCATAGTCACTATCCAGGAATACGTCGTCATCCCCGTCCTCGTCATCGCTGCCGATGTTGATGATGACGGGTTCCACACCCTCATGGATATTGTCCGACTTCCAGTACCCGTTCTCAAACTTCCGGGTTTGTCGAACAGCTGCCGCCCACACGTTCTGGTTGGCACAATGCCTGGCTTCTTCCAACCTGGCCTGCAGGTCCGCCCGGGTAAACCGCTGGAGGGTGGAGCGCACGTGGTGCTTCATACATCCCCACACCTGCTCAATGGCATTGAGCTCGGGGTGGCCAGGTGGCAGCCGTACAACCTCATGGCCCCACTCACGGATGGTATTGTCCCCTTGTACTGGGGCGCTGGGCGGTTCTGCTGGCAGAGGAGCAGCAGTTCAGGGCGTGTGGCGGCAGGTGGGATGGATATCCCACGGTGCTCCAGCCACCTGACGAGGTCCGCTTTCTTGGTCGCCATGGTTAGGGCATCGACTCTCCTCCGTCAGTTGGCTGTGATATGGTGCATTATCCAGCACCAGTACTGAGGCTTGGGCAGTGACGGCAGGAGGTGCCTCGTTAGCCAGCGGAGGAACAGCTCACCGTTCATCTCACCATCGTAATCGCCATGGGTGCTCTTGGCCGTGTAGCACAGGTACGAGCCCTCAACGAAGCCATTGGTCGTGCCAGCTGCAACCACCACGAATCGCTCCCCTTCTCCAGGCGGCACCTGACGACTGTAGGTGGAGCTGGTGGCAGCCTGTGTAGTGTCCACCCACTCCCTGTTGTGGCCCATTCTGGTGGTGAACCAGGTTTCGTCAACATACACCACCTGCCTTCCCTCCATCCGGTGGCGCTGTAGAGCCCGGAGAGCGGCAATCCGGCGGCACACGACATCCAGTGATTCCCTCCTTACATACATTTTCCGCTGCGATATCTTGTATCGGAATCCCATGGTATGCAAGAGCCGCCAAACTGTCATCTCTTACGTACCCTCCGGGATAATTTCAGCCGTTTTTAAGTCCTTCACCAGGGCACCGACCATGAAATGTAGCTTGTCGGCAAACTTGCGGTGAACATAATGGCGAATGGCGCTGACAGTGAAGTCATCATAAACGGCCGATGCTGGTGGTGGTGGCTGTGTCGAAGGGGAGGACGTGGTGGCATGGTGGAGAATGTTCCTCACTCCCACCGCTGTCATACCCATGGTGTGAGCAACGCGGTTGTAAGGCCTGTGTGCAAAATACTGTATGTTATTAAACATTATTATTTGTATTTGTTCCTTCCTGTTTAAGTCATGAGGTAGCTATGTAATGCAATATATGTTGCATTGAATTATTAACTATTATGTATGAATGATTTACATATATTTATTAAATGTGTACATATTGTGCACAATAGAAAACGAGGTAAATTATATAGAGCATGTTTTGTTGCACAGGAATACCTATTACCATCAACACCATCCCAATAAAAGATCTGTGAGTCTATTATAGACGTCATCAAATGGTGGGTGATGTGGTGGAAAGGGGTATTGGGGTGTAACACTGACCCACAACCTTATCATCAGTGTTCCCACATGCGGAGACAAGGAGGCAATTGATACAGTGATGTATAAGTATGTAGTCTTTGTATTGCAGGAGTACCTCATATGGCTACCAGCTGGTGGGCTGGGTCTCCTTCATTTTATGACTCTCAGACAGATGGGAGGATGGTTTTTCAATGGAGCGTAGTAACTATACATAATAGGCCAAAGTATGTGCTTACCTATTCACACTTATGTAAGTCCTTCCGCGGGCCTTCTCACTTCTATACAGAGTCACAAGCCGCAGCACAAACGCAACGTCTTGCAGCCACGGGGACAATGAAGTAACATGCTGGTCATTGTTGGTACGGTAGCAGGCGTTCCTCGGGCTTGAATAATCATTCACCTGTCGGTGTTTACGTCATTGCCTCGTAAACCACAGCTGATTGGGCAGTGGAAGGTGTACCAGTGGAGTGTTGGTGGGGCTGGAGGTGGGACCACCATCCTCATTCGAATGTTTGGACGCTATATGCCAGGATTTGGCTTCAGAATCATCATTAATCGAGAGTAAACTCATAATTAACCACAGATTGCGATCTACTATAGCGTGCATTAGGTAGGGGTGTGCAACACTCTGTGCTAAGATATCAGATGAATCCAACAAATGGTTTAGGAGATAATTGAGAATAAGAGTGTATGACGGCCTCCGATATGTATTAGTAGTTAATTAAATACATATACACATAATATACAATATACATCTATACAATATAAACAACACGTTTACTATAACGATGTGAGTGGGTGGGCGAGGGTGAGTAATGAGGGAGGCGGGGGGAGAGGGATGAGGGAGGCGAGGAGGGGTTAACCGAAGACTGTATTGGGGGGGTGGGGGGGGGGGGAGGGGGGACGACCTCCCTCATTCGAATGTGTGGATGCTAAATGCCAGGATTTGGCTTCAGAATCAACATTAATCACGAGTAAACTCATATTAATCACAGATATCGATCGTTTATACAACGCGTTGCATTAGGTAGGGGTGTGCAACACGCTGTGCTAAGATATCGATGAATCAACAAATGGTTTAAGAGATAATTGAGAAAACATTGGTAAGACGGGATATGCTATACTGTAGACCACCGCCCAACCTAATACACCTCTCAGCCTCCCTACTCCTCTCTCACCATCTCATCTCATTATTCTATCCATTACTGTGTTGCATCCTCTACTTTAAGCATCCATCTCATCATTGCATTCAAACTCTTTCCCTTCAGGGGAGAGGCATTCTGTTAGGCATGGCATTCTGAAAATTCACACACCTAATTTTCAAAACATCGGCACTCCCCATCCCAGATTTTAATCAAGAGCATAATTCCAGTGCACAATAAAAGCCAGCATGGCACACGCTCTAAGATATCAGTACCAACATACAGAGATATTGTCAGTACGCCTCTTTATAGTATACGCACACTCTCTTTTCCTGTCTCCTATCTAACAGATTCTATCCTTCCTGGCCCCAACATCCCTACATTCATCTCATTACGCCCATTCTCATCCTCACACGGCCCTGGTTCAGCTCTCATTGCCTCTCAAACATGCATAACCTTGGTATTTGTTATATTGGCTCAACTTGAACCCCCAGCCACACCTTTCTGACAGTGGCATCACACCACCGGCAATGGTATCTCCTATAACACGACCATAAAATCTTCCAAAATTCACAGCCACTGTCTCTAAAACAACTCTAGCACGTAAAAGAGAGGGGCCACTACAGCGAACCCTGGTGACTCCAACGAGATCTACATTGAATCATCACCCCAGTCCCTCACACATGCGATTCGCTCATTGCCTCTCTCAATCTCAGCATCCTTATACTCTTAAACTTCTCGCCATCCTCTCTTCCCTCTCAATTTCCTCAGCACCTGCAACTGTCACATTAAGACATCTCTGCATAAAACAGTTCCAGGTCCGCCCTAAAAACTCTAGACAGCCTATCTATGAAGTAACACTGCCTGTGATAAAACTGCGAACTCATCATCAGTACACTTCATAGAACTTGCGAATCCTCATACATCTTCATTATCAGACATAATCTTCCACACCAACTTTCATGACTGCACAACATTCTATATCTATCAATTTCCATCCCTGCCTTTTATAAGTATTTTCCACTGACTATGATATCTTGTCACGCTAAACTGCTTATCAATAGAGATGTTGCCTTATCAACTCAGGATTAATATGATACCACCAACCTCTATCTAGCGCATCCCCTTTTCAAATATTACACGAGAATCCTCTGGACATCTTTAATATGGTGTTTATCAACTCAGTGACTAAGTTTACAAATCTCCCTGAGGCTTTTATCATCTCAGCGACAATGTCGGAAATATTGACGACGAAATGGGGCGAAAGGCCTTAAACTACTAACTAATGGGGCAAACATCTTAACATCTGAAAACTAAGGCTAACATGAGGGAGAAAATGGTCCAGAAAACGGCCCATCCCCCCCTTTAGAAGGAACTATGCTAGTAAAAGGGTTAAGTGAGATAGTTCGAAGCCTGGTTATTCAGCTCCATGTATCCAGGTGGCGATTTCTTCTTGGCGAGCGATAGCGAGCCAGCTTGCTATAAAACAAAATATATATAAATGATGGCTCGCTACCGCTCGCCAGGACAATATTGACACTTGGATGGGGGTAAACTTCTTAAAACAATAGGCTGAATGGGGCCGAATGGATACAAGCCAAAGAGAGGGAGAGAAAGAGAAAAAAAAGCGAGGTGGGCTCCCTTAATCCAGCTGTTTAAATGCTATGCCATACCCCCTACCCTAACCCCGCCCCCCAAAAAACAAATAAAAAACAAAAATAAAATAAAAAAATAAAATAAAAATATATCAACCCTAGCCTACTGGATAGTTACGCCAGCACACTGTATGTCAAGACAATTGTCAGGACTGGAGCCCCTTTTCGAGAACTCCAGTCCCTTAATGTGTGCAACTAACCTGGCATAGACAACACTTGCTGAAGGTTCCATTCCTCAAGGGACTGGAGTTTTGGCAGAGAGGTTCCAGTCCTGACGTTATTCTTGACTTGCAGTGTGCTGGCTTAATAATCCAATAGGGTTGATAGCCTCTGAAGTCCTATTTTAACTAACTAACATTCCTGCCGACGGTGAGAACACCAGTTGTGTGAAGCTCTTTTGACCCCTGTTCATAATTTTTGTTTTAATAAATTAGTTGTTTAATTATTTAGTTAAAATAGGACTTCAGAGGCTATCAACCATTCTGGATTAATAAGCCAACTCACTGTAAAGGGGCCCTCACACAGTCAGGAGTGTGAGCTAGAGTCACTAGGAGTTGGGGAAACTGCGGACTCGCGGGCCTATTCGCGGTGAAAATCGATGACTCCTAGTGACTCTAGCGACTCCTGTTAGACTCCCACTCGCTCGCGGTGAAAATCCTGTTAGACTCCCACTCGCTCGCACTCCTGACTGTGCGAGGGCCCCTTAAGTCAAGAATAGCGTCAGGACTGGAGCCCCTTTTCGAGAAACCCAGTCCCTTGCTAGGGCCTGTAACTTGTAACATTATCGTTCTCCGTGAAATTAAATATGGCATGCAATATCTGAATCAGTATCGAATGTGAACGAGACAATACAATGCTTAATTATAGCCCAAGTGCTTCATAACTTGGCTTTAAAGTTTCAAAGATTCGAAGTGGTGTACAATTTTTATTATATGATAATTGTAGAAAAAGCTAAGACAACTTGAATAAAAATGATAGATAGAGATATAGAGAGGATTTGAAGAGGGAGGGTGGAGGAGAGTGGAGAGAGCACACCGGCAGTAATCAGTCCCCTTCTCCAAGCAAACACCTCTGGTAACTGAGATTATATTTGGACTCTTTGTTACTCATCGGGGACCTTTCTACTGTTTTCAATCGTGGTGTTTTTATTATTATAATTAGCTAGCCTTAATTGAGAGATGTATGTATTTAAATCTTATATGGCATAATGATCCTTGTATTTCTATTATATGATATGTGTGACCATTCTATCCTGATGATTACAAATCCTGTTAATATGAAACTATATATTTTTGAGCCAGCAATTTCTACAAATAATTCCTACCTTATTATTTTTAGATATGTCCATGTTCATTTTGATTCTTATATAGATTTCTACTTTCGTCTTTAGCTTATTTGTTTTTAGATTGGCTTTCTCTAGAGCTAGATTTTATGACTTTTAGTTTGTCTATTTTAAGAACTTTCGTGCCATAGGAGTCTTATTTTTTCCTGGCGAGCGATAGTGAGCCTGTAATTTGAGAGGAACTGAGAAATTTTTCTACCGAAAAATTTACAAATTTATCTTGAAAGGGGATCTAGGGGGTATAATTTTAAGATTAATAAGAGTTCTAGGGAAGAAACTAAATGCCTTCCCTTAAACATATGAGCAGAGTCAAACTTAATGATAGCGGAGACATGCCTTATTAGCGCCACCGTACTGGAGAAAATGCATAATATTGTGATTAACTCTTTCTGTAGCTGAGGCTCTTCAATTATCTTTATGCTAATACTATTTTATTCGGTTCAAAAGGGGCCTCCAGATATTAAATTAACAGGCTTCGAACTATCTCTCTTAACCTTTTTTGCTACCCCAGTTCCTTAAACTGCAAAAAATCTTCTAAATATAGCTAGAATAAAGTTAGAAAGACTTCGCCGGTAAGTAAGGGTTAACCATTGTACGAACCCTTGCTATACCAGGACTAAACTGTATTCATAACTGAAGGGACTGGTTCCCGAAAAGGGGCTCTACTCCTGATGCTTTCTTGACTTAGTGTGTTGGCTTAATAATCCAGAAGGGTTGATCGCCTCTGTCATATTGTAAGGAAAGTCTTTTTGCTTATGTCCATTCAGCCTACTGTGTTTAAGACTTGTATGCCTATCCAAGTCTCAATATTTTCCTAGAGTATTAGCGAGCCACCATATATTTTGTTTTTGAATAAGCTAAATTTTTAAATTTTTCGAAAGAAAAATCTCCAGCGAAGCCGGATTTCTCCATACAATGCTGGGTCGCTATCTCTCGCCAGGAAGAAATAGACACTTGGATGGGAATAAGTCTTAGAACAGTTTGCTGAATGTGGTCGAATGGATAAAAGCCAGGGAAAGAGAAAAGGAGAAAAATAAGTCAGTGACTCTTAATAATCCAGGAGGGTTGATCGCCATTGCCATATTTTAAATAATCCATAAGCCATACTAAAAGTTGGGGGGGGGGAAACCAAATTTGTTTTAGCTCTAGAAATTATTCTCTATTGATTTTACCTTTTCTGAATCCGTAAGTAACCTTTCAAACTGTTTAACGTAGTGTAAGATTATATTTTAATTTTTCTTGGATTTCTAAGTATTCTAAAGATTTGTTCAGGACTTTTAAAACTTGGATTACATGTGTGAAGATAATTTGTCTGATCGCATGCCTACATTAATTAAATTCATTGGAAAGTGTTGAGTGAAATAAATATATTAGATTATTATAGTAGAATTTCTTTTCAGTTTGGTTAATCTACTGCAGAAGCTTGTTAACAGGAAGCTACTTCACCATGGCTAAGGCTGTAAGTATTGACTTTGTTTTCACCTTCACAATTTTCGAATTTTTAGTTTAACTTTTAATTTGCTTCAACGTTGGATTGTCCTAGTGACTTAAGTACCATTTGTGTGAAAGTACAGTTTAATCCTATAACCAGTTTGCTAAGAATCTAACTAGATAGTTCATATTAAATGTATACCATGATTTTATAGTTTTACGTAGCTCCTAATCCGTATTTATAGTTTTAATAACAAGTTCAAATGTCTGTAATTTAAATCTTTACACTTTTGAAATTTGCACTAAATTGTAATGTCTTAAGGCATCGATCTGCTACCTGATCTCTATTTCGGTTTCAGATTCTACTGCTACCTGTGTTGTGTGTGATGGCGACCCTGGTAAGCTGTAGTTATGGCAGCGGTAACTACGGTGGCGGACATCACGGTGGCGGAAGCTACGGCGGCGGAAACTACGGTGGTGGTTACGGCAGCGGAAGTCAAGGTGGCGTAAGCTACATTGGTGGTTATGGCGGCGGACGTCACGGTGGCGGAAGCTACGGTGGTGGTTACAGTGGCGGACATCACGGTGACGGAAACTACGGTGGTGGTTACGGCAGCGGACGTCACGGTGGCGGAAACTACGGTGGTGGTTACGGCAACAGTTATAACGGTGGTCTTCGGGACTATTATTGATTTGTGTCTGGGGGAAATTAACTGACTTGGTACTGGTATAAATACAAAAATTTAAGTTTATTTCTTGTTTTCCAAATCCATACCAAATGATTCTTGTTAGTTTAGTAAAAGTCTAATTTTCAGTGTCTCGCGATCCTTTATATTGAAACTAAAAAGTATTAGAAATCTTGGTGTATGAATTTGTATGAAACTAGTTTGTCCTAATGCACTACAATATAGGATTCACACTAGCTTAATCTTTAGGAACTAGCAAATTATCTCTAAAAGCCACCAATGGCATCCAATGAATGGCATAATTTAGAAAAGAAATTGGAAGTATATAACTTGTTTTACTCTAAAATCAAAAGGGAATCTGATTTATACAGCCAGTTTACTAGAAATGGGTGCATTCGGCCATACCTGACCTTGCATTACCGTAAAGGGTTTATTTTTCAGTGTGCCGTTTGGTACTTCTCTAAATTGCCATTTTGATACAAATTCTTGTCAAAGCCATTATCATTTGTTAGAGCCTTTTGAACCTTTCTATTTTTTTTTTTAAACCCACTGCCTATTTAGTATTTTGTTTACTAATTTTTGGAAAGTGCATACCTAGTACCGGTATTCAGAGGTTGGTTAACCTACATTTAATAGCTTCTGAATGATCCTTTATAAAACTAGATTCTATAAATTAATAGGGTTTTTTACACTGATTCTCACTAAGTGGAATAGTATTCGATGCCGGAATGTTTATTCTAAAATTGTAGACTATTTTACAGCCACGAGCATTGTGGATCTTTATCCGTATCTGATCACTTCTTGTGGGTTCTAGTTTGATTAGAGGATTTTGCTTGAGTTTGCACTATATTTCGGTAGTCTCTTAGAAAAAAAAAATAACTAAAGCTTATTTATTAATCTAATCCATGAATGACTCTGCCGATTTCTAATGTTACAGGCTCTGTATTTCTCACGATAACTGTTCTTGTGGTAAACTATCAATGGAAGTTAAATATTACTAAGCTATAATGAATCCAAATCAATCTAAATTAAAACTACTCTATATCTAAATTTAATTCAATCTGAAACTAGCTAATTTATATCCAAAGGTCTCTCATAATAAATTTATATATAGGGTAAGGTTATAAGGGTTAATATTAGCCAGGAATTAACTCCAATAGTTCCACGTGGCAATGAGGCAAGGGAGAACGTTTTACCCAATATGGCGGTGGACAATGGGGAACGAGACTTTGGTCCCAAGACTCTAGTCAAGTTAAAGAAAGAAATTATTACATGGGAATGGACATGATTATTATGCTTATCTATCAGTCAGTCATGATGTCGATGAGAGCGTCGTGATGGTGTAGCTGAGTGTATTGCTGTATGTGTATTGTGATTAGAGGCACAAAAGCACTATCAACTGTGGGAGGAAATTTAGATTTTAACTGGTTGGTGTTCGTGAAGGCTCTGGCGTACCTCAAATGCACACCTTGCTGCCTTGGCAAACCGCCAGGAGCCCAAATTATCGTACCGCATTTAGGTTGCTCTATATGATAAATTATATTAATCTATACGATAAATTCATATATACTACATAAGACCATGGCAATATTGCTTAATAGCATATTAGGCCTTTTATAACTTTACTTATTTACAATCTTATAATATACGATCTACTCTTCCTACGTCGTGCTGTAGGAGAGATCGTGACGTTACAGAGACATACGAGATCACAAAAGAGTTATATTCTATCGTATCTATAAGATACACTCTCCCCACAAAACCGAGCTGAACCCCACCTTAAACCTAAAGTTGCCCAGAGGCTATCTTCTGATGCCACAAGTCCACGGCGCCAGCAGCACCGCGTCTGGGACGCGTCCTGGTCCGAGAATGATCACCATTAGTAAGAGGTGAGTCGTTCCTTTGAGAATCCTCGGACCCAGCAAGAACAGGTGGAGCACCCGATTGCAATGCGGAATAGAGCTCCAAAGCGTACAAACGTGCGATTGGACGAACAGAAGTTCCAGTGGCTGTCTTCAATAGTGCCACCCGCTCTACAGAGTCTGCCCCCTTGTATACCTCCAATACGTGGCCTAATTTCCAGGATAAACGAGGACTTAACTTCTTTAATTAAAACAACTTCACCAACTGTAGGTGCCGTTGGTCTACCAGAGGGAGTAACAGTCCTTTCCCTCAATGCTAGCAGATCCCCCTTGCCACATGACTTGTTGCCGCCGTTTGTGGGCTTCCGGGCTTGTAGGTGGAGCGGCCAAGGTTCTTGGCCGCTCTCCCTATCACCTCCAACTAATTTTGTCATGTCCTTTTCTTTCTCCTCCTTTCTAGTTTTCGTTTTCCCTCTTCTGCTTCCTCCTGGGGCTGCCATCAGAGGCCGGTCTCCCACCCTTGAACTTTTGTGGTCCCGTCCCTCCCTTCCCTTCCGGTTGACTTCCCTGTTTGCTTCCTTCCTTTCTCTTTAACTGCTTCGGAGGTTCTAGTTTCCTTAGGGCTTCGCCTTGGTGTCTCTGATCACTGCTGAGTTGGCAGAGTCCACCTGGCGACAGGTGCTGCCGGCCAGGGCTCGCAAGGCTCGTTGCTGGAGGATCGGCACTATAGGGTTGCTTTGGGGTTTCTGACTCCCTTCTCTCTTCCCATTGAGTGTGTCCGGTGAC